>JARHVA010000609.1:4542500-4975575 GCA_037957365.1 Torreya grandis | reverse complement strand
TGATAACTCTCTTACTCTTACTTCTCATATTGCAAATAAAAATAAGGGCATGCACTCCATTCAAGGATAACATAGATGCACATAATATTCCAATTTCACATGATAATTTATTGCTTACTAGAAAAGAATTAACATCTTATCTTACCCCTCTCCTTAGTGATTATGTAAGTTATAATGAATATGATAGTGAACATGCAAATGAATACAAAAATGAGAGTGAATATTAATAAAACTCTGATTGTGATAATGCATGGAATAATGATGACTATTATGCACATAGTGAAGAAGAAAATTTATCTCATGCTTCTAACTCTTATCTCAAACATAATGCACTATAAAATGTTGCTTCTACTTCTATGCATGATTCTATTTCAAATGATGTACATGTTAATGATAACATCACATCCTCTGCTCAATTAGAATGTGATTCACTAAATAATAAAGATACCAATGAATCTCCCAAGCCACCTCCTACTACATTAGCACTTATTTCTCACTCTTCACGTAAAGAGAATTGTAGCCCACATCCCTCTATTAAGGTCCAAGTTACCATTCCTCCAAAGGTTCAAGTGAGCACACCCCTCGCTATGATCCAATTGATAAATGTAGCATTTCTAGGGCTAAAATAAATGATCAAATTCAACAATTAAATGACCCACTTCAAGATACTAATATACCATTATAAGAGATTATTTATTTGATGCATGTAGTTGGTGAATTACAACACCAAGTACAACTCCTTACTTTTGAAAACAAGGCTTATAAGTCTTGGATGGATGCTAATGATTTACATGGTAACCCTCTTCTAAAGACATTTGTAAAAGCTTCATTTCCTAAGCATTTATATATACAATCATTGCCTAAATTTTATGGAACTAGAGATCCATTTGTACAACTTAAAGCCTTTTGAAAGGCTTTGACATCTCATGTGATTCCTTTGATTCTACTCAAGTTATTCCAGTAGACACTAGTGGTTAATGCACAAAATTGGTTCTTTCATCTAATCCCTATTGGTTCCTTACATACATATGATGATTTAGAGGAGGAATTTCTTAGATATTACATATCAAACATGGGCCCTCATGTTACATATGAGAAACTCACCACATTGCATTAGAATACTTCAGAGCCATTTACTGATTATATCCTATGATTCAAGACTCACATGTTAAGATTGATCTATAAACCAATAAATTTTGAGGTTTAGTATATATTTATTAAGGGGCTTCACCAACCTCTCCTAGAGAATATATTATATCAGACAGGGTCCTCTTTTAGGCACTTATGTTATATAGTTATAGCCTTGGAGAAGAAATTGGGATTGATTGAGCTAGATTTAGTTGATCGAATTACTCTAGATTTCATATCATTACCTCTATCTAGAGCTCCTAGTACACAACATCCACCATGTCCAAAATAATATGGGAGATCATAGCTAGAAAAGTAACCAGTTAAGAATAGAGAGCTAGTTTTCAAAGCACCACCTAGAGTATGCACTAAAAATAAAAGCAATAGGGCACCACTATAGTTTGATTCAGAGTGGGATAACCATTATGTCATATTATTATCACTACTAGATAGTAGGTTAATCATATTACCTTATACTCATCGATGAGATCCACATCTCTTACATAGACAACCACATCAACCCTTTTATAATTATCATCATATACATGGACACAGAGATAATGATTGTTATGGACTTAGGGATTGAATTAATAGATATGTTGTTAATGGCATAATCACACTCACACTAAGGGAATCAAGATATCTTACATCATGGAACCATAAACCTCATTCCTCCATGATTGAGTCATCCCAAGACATTCCTTCATAGGAATCATCAGTTACTCATCATGAGAGTAATGTAGTTTAAAGGATAAAGCCTCATAAGAGATCTCCTATCCTACCTACTTAGAATGTTTGGAGAGTAGTAAAATGATAACATCATAAATATAGTAGTGTAGTTTGAGGAGTACATAGTGTAGTTCTATATACATATCCCTCATAGTCACAGGCATCACAGCAGAGTCTTCAAGGTCCTATCTCATGTAACAACCCACTCTAGTTATGATTAGATGAACCCACATCATAGAGTATTACTCCAGACAAATATTCACTACAACTGAGTTTTCAAGGTCCTATCTCATATAACAACCCACTACGGTTAAGATTAGATGAACCCACATTATAGAGTACCACTCCAGATATATATTCACTATAGCTAAGATTTTAAGGATCTATTTCACATAATAACCCACTATAATTTTGATTAGATGAGCCCCCATCATAGGCTATAGTTCCATCTCAATCTATTACTCAATCATATGCATCACAAAAATGGTCATAAGGTGTTATTTCACATAGTAATCCACTATGATTGTGGATACATGAGCCTCCTTCAAACCACATAGTTTTAGTTGTGTGTCCATTGAGATTGCATCTTATAGAGTCTCTATGTATAGCTATAGATAGTGCACCATAGATAGTATCATATATAGGGCATGTTTCTATATAAAATGAGTAGTATGGGCACTTGTTTAGCTAGATATCAAGGTTTAGATAGTGATATAACACAAAGTGATATAACACACATACATACTGGTATCAATTCATAGCTTCACTTAGTAGGTAACAATGGATTTAAAGGGCTAGCTTTTGTATTCTTGAGTCACTCACAGGGAATTGAGCATAAAGTGATATGCACAGAGTGATATATTACATTTCCTTTTACTAACAACTAGCATTCCTAGTTCCAAATAACCATCCCTATCCAAACCAAATTATCCAAATCCTGATCTTACCAATATCCTATTTTACCAATCTTAAACCAACTCACTTTACCAAATCAATTTACAAATTATAAAACAAATAAAGTTTTACTCACATATAATTTAAAATCAGACATTAACATCACACTTATCAACAACAATCAAATCACATATCCCAATTACCATTTTACCAAACATATGTAACCTCAACTCAATGTCAAATCAGTTATTTCTAAATCAACCATTTGCAATAAATATACCAATATATTCCAAAATCCATAACATAATATGCCTGAGTCAAAATCAAACAAGTATCTATATATATAATGAGTTTTCAAAACATATACATAGTATCAAGTATAATCAATCATGAATGGGCATCACTCCTTCACTCTCAATCTCACTCTCCCCACTAATACTAGTTCCATAATCCACCTTAACACTTGATGGCCATACATCTCCTTGAGATATTGTATGCCTCTTGCGATGACTCTCTCACTTTAGTAACCAACCATGTTATTCACACAAATCTGCATATCACCTATAAATATTTGTATACTCATCTATGATCCTCATGCTAATAAACATAAAATCAAGTGGAAGAATCCTATGAAAATCTAGTGCAGCTCTTAGCTCATATCTCTCTCCTGCTACCCTAACATATGCAATTATTTCTATAGATACCTTGTCAAATAGATGAAGATGAATATCAGCTATGACTGTCACTCACTTTATCAATCCCTCCTCCATCGCATCATTAGGTACATGTCATGTGAGCTCTTAGAGTGTCGACTCAATGATGGTCTCCTAATAATCATCATCTCCACTTCCCACCCTAGCCTATGCTTCATCTTGAGTATCTCCCACATTACCTGTACACAAAAGTATAACACTAAGTTAGCTATATACTTTGAAATAAAATTAAAATCATAAACTTATACACAATTCAAATTTATTCATTACTTGCATCCCATCATCTGGATTGGCTTAGGATCCTCATACTCTAGAGCATCCCCCACTTCAACAAGATATAATAGGTCCCATTAATGCCTAGACCACCATGTAGTATACACATCTATACATCCAACATCATCCACATCTAGAATGTTTATACCTACATCCCTTGCATACAAAGGCAATGGTGTAATCTTAGCCTCAGTATGTCTTGCATGAGCTCCTACCCTCACAAATTCTCATGCACTCCTCACCCATACCCATGATACTAGGGGCACATCTTGTGGTACCCCAAACTATCTATTCACATGCTCATATTGAAATCCATCATATACTCCAACTAAGAGGTTATATATCCAATAGCTAACCCTCATATATCATAACTACACTCCATCCTTATCCCACTTAGGAAATCCTTTATAAGGCCTCCATATGATGTCAGTAACCACTAATCTATCTAACACCCACCTATAATGGTCCACCTTAGAGGATAAAATGAGTAAAGTGCTCATCCATTCCTCTCTGAATGCCTATGGAGGTTCCTACTTCTCCCTCAATAATCCAATCGATCACATAACTATTATGTTCTCATAAACCTAATAATGCAATAAGGTCTCTACACTCAATCTACCACTAAATGACTCATGTGTAAACATGTAAAGATCCTTATATAGGTTTTCTATCATAGTCCTCCCCCATAAGACTACAGTGCTATATCCCTCCATACTATGTACAATCCTATGCATCTTGTATGAAATAGACACTCCACTCCCATCCATAGCAAAAAATGATGCCAATAAAATAACCAACCACTTTTACAAATGTGGAACACTAGACTACATAATAACTAACAATAATACATCACTATCACTCCCTCTCTAATGTATACCTAAGGGCACACCAGAAAAATACAAGGATACATAATCAATGGCATCAACACCCATATCATCATGTACTGTCACTCCCTCTCTCATGTATACCTAAGGGCACACCAACAAAATACAAGGATACATAATCAATGGCATCAGCACCCATACCATCATGTACTATCACTCATCACCCACTAACTAGTAATTTTAATATGCAATACACATCCTCTAGAGTCATAGTCATCTCCACTATAAGAAGCTAGAAAGTACATGTATCTACATTCCACCTCTCACATAAGCTGGTAATCAAATATTGATCCCAATGCATTATGCCTAATTCACACACATGACCCAACCCTACCTTATGCATGATAACTCTCTCATTAGTAGATAATGGTAATAGCCTCAATGTCTCCATCACCTAACCCTTATGGAACTCTCTCATCTGCACCTCACCCTACATCATTAAAAATAGCACACCCATTAGTAAACAATACCAAGTCAAAATCCAAGCAAAAATAATAATAAGTAGCAAAGTAACATCTCAACAAATCTTGCCCATTAGATAACAACACTATATAAAGGATAGTAGCACTAGATAGGAGTGTTGGAACCTAGACAGTAGTGCTAAAACTTGGATAGGAGTGCTAAACCTTAGACAAGAGTGTGGGAACTAGAAAATGTTTTCTTAGGCTACTTTTAAGAGCTCAAAAACACCAAAACAAGTCTAAAAAATTATAAGAATCAATCATTTTAGATGCTTACCAGGGTAACATCACCACTAGGCTGAGCCTAGGTTGTGAACTGCTCAAACTAGGTTGCGGTAGGTGCTCATCTCCTCAGCATCTCTCTCACTTTAGAGTTCAATATATCAACCTAGTCAATGCACAAATGAATCATGAATCAATCAAATTTCCTATATTAGCCAACTTTTTTGTTCAAAAAAATATATCATTTTTCCCACAACTCAAACCTATGACTCCATTTTACAAACCATTTTATTCTATGGAATCATGACAATGAAACCTTCAACATCACTAAACCTTCACTCTCTTACTACCTCATCTGCATATTATGGCATGAGCATCTCTATATTTATCTTATGCTCAAACACACACCTTGGTCATCACCAATAAAAACTTATTCCATTTTCAACAACTCCATCTAATCAATCAAACAACCTCTCAATCCTTTACAACTACCAACCATGTTTCTATTATTATGCCACTAGTCATCACTTTTGGCTCAACCTCCTCTATCACAAATTTTTTCCCTATCCCCAAAAGGAGGGCATTATTAATACTATTACTATTCTTATACTTGCCCAACATATCCACCCACTCTCATAAGTGGACACACCATGGTTCTTACACATCCAGTAATCAAATTATCAAATTTAGCTCAAATCAATCGAGATATATAGTGATTCAGATTATATGGTTCACTCAACATTACTCAAGACATTCAGAGGGATATATTTTTAGTTTTTAGATACATAAACTATTTAGATATAATGGTTTAAATCATATGGATTCACAATGATTTTGGTATAGATACAAACTCAAGTACTAGATTTGGGGGCATGTACAAACTACATGTCTCACACATATAGCTTCATACAGCATGACACTATTTTCATAATCAAATAGCAAACTATAGACATAATGAATAAAATAATGTTTTAGGGTATCTAGTTTTTCACATGAGACATGGTAAGATATATCATATAACATGTGGTTATATAGATTACCAAATTATACAGATGCATCACTCACATATTGGATTTAGGGGCATGACATAAATGTTCATGTTCTTCATCATTCAGAATTATATAGCTAAAATGGAAAGACGTGCCATTTTATTCTTACATATTGACCAAAGTTTTATATTATACCCAATTTCACATAGGTTATTGCCGAGTTGGGTCACACAGCCATTTATAGTGGTTGGTCTATTGTATTACTCAAATATAGACTACATGAGTTTGTGCAGGATAGAGGACAAACATTAGTTTTGGGCCTTTAAGCATTTCTCAATTCTATTTTGGGGGCATGACAAATTTTACTCTTCATAGCCTACAAATTTTATACACACATTCCAAATTACATGAGTTTATGTGGAATAAAGGACAGACATTGGTTTTGGGCCTCTGAGCATTCCTCATTTTTAGTCAAATTTAGCATAGGGGACAAACATTTCCCTCTTTCTCCATGTTACATGGATTCCACATTAAAATTTAGTATAGGGGGAATCTACTCCATGGATTTATTCTCTCTCTAAGCACTATGTGTCTCTCCATCGACTTCTCTAGCTAGGAAGTGATTTGGATCCTTGCAACAAATTCATCTCCATGTAGGTATGTTTAGGTACACATTTTTTTCTTTCTTTCTTTTACTATAGTATTTCATTTCATTGCATCACTATAATAAAAGAGGGGAAAATATATACACCTTAAATTGGTCAAGTAACCACACATATCATGTTTTTTCATAGTCCTTTTCATAGGAGACTCTGACTAGAGAATATGAGCCTTGTTCACATTATCCATGTCTTGGTTTTACTTATCTTGGTCTTATTTCTTGCTTAAGTCACCTTTTTATCCATAACCAATCATCCAAAACCTTTTGATTAGTCACTCCATGTTAATTAGGTAGTGTTTCTCATGACAATCCTATTAGCCTAGGTTCCAAGCCTATAGGATAGGACTGTTGGGATTGGACTATAGCACTGGACCCTAGGGTATCCCATTTTCAATATTCTTATCCTTTTTCATTTTGAGTCCCAATGATTATTTCTCTTCACTCAAGAGGTTTTAAACCCTTCTTAGCCCCTCCCTTAAGTTTTTTTTATCCTTTTAACATTAGCTAATGCAAATAAAGTTCCTAAATTTAAAATAAAGAGTCTCTTATATAAAGGACTTTACAAGGCATTTTATATCTAGCACTTACTACTTTGGCATAATAAATAATTAAAAACTAGTAGTATAGCTCAACATTCTATATCACACATAGATTTTCATGCTTGATCAAGGAAGGGCATAGGTGAAAGTTCATTCTTGCATTTATCATGTGTGTTGATTATGCACATTCCCTAAGGGAGAACTACATTTGATCTGAGACCCTAGCTTGAGGGTTAATGTAGCAAGCAATTAGGATAACAGGGGTTCTAGATCATGTGATCATACTTACCCTAACCTAGTTTTCCCCCTTTTTAATTTTAATGTGTTTGGTAGGGTTTTAAGATTAAAATATATCTACAATGAGCTGTTTTTATATTTATAACTCAAGATTTCACAAGTAGGCTCACATAAGGACAGTGTAAAGAACCCAAAAAATTCAAGTCTTTATGACTAGTTTGGATAATAGCGATAAGAGTGGACAATAGTGTTAGATCCTAGGGTGTCCTATTTTAGATGGTCCTATCCTTTCACCAAATAAAATCCAAATTCTGATTTGCGATACTATCCTAGTTCTACATAGCCAATTTCATACCCTATAATAGTTGTCTCAACCTATTTTTCTAGATAAGTCATTTCTCTTCCTCATGTAATTCATTTGATCAAATTGATATAAATCTACATTTTACTATATTTGATTATTTTTTATCCCTTAATATAACCCTTTATTATTTTGTAACTAAACTCTAGCTTCCTAAAAATAATAAAACATATGGACACTCAATCATCCACACATCGATAAAAATTTCATCATAATACACATCAAGTTTAAAGTTCTTGTTGTGGTGGTACTGAAGTCCATATATTTTTGTTCCTTAAAGGTAATGAAGTACTCTTTTTGTTGCATGATAATGAACTTATCTAGGCTCATGTATAAACCTATATAAAATTCCCACTATAAAAGATATATTAGGCTTGGTATTCATCAATTACATTAATCTTCCCACTAATTTATTATATTTGGTGCCATAAAAAAATGCAATACCATCATCTTTAGACAATTTTAAGTTACTCTCCATCAGATTGGGGGTAGTTTGCATTCATTCATACTAAACCTATTTAATAACTCAAAAATATACTAAGTTTGAGCGATGAAAATGTTTTTATATTTATAAGTAATAATTGTGTTGAGATAATAGTGAATAAGTCCAAGATATATCATTTCACCTATTTTTTAGTTCCTTATTCACAGACATGTTATGGTTTTCATCATTTTTTGTGATAAACAAGTCATAGACATAAAGAATGATAATTTTTCCTGCATTCAAATATAGAGAGTATCATTAGATTCATTACATACGAAGCCAGTTTTTTATAAGTAGGAATCCATTTTTTCATACCAAGCCTTGGGTTCTTATTTGATCCCATAGAGAGATTTGATTAATTTACACACCTTGTGTTCTACACCCACTTTCTCAAAACCTTGGGGTTGTGTCATATAAACTTCTTCATATAAATCACCATTCAAAAAATCACTTTTGACATCCATTTGATGTACTTTATAACTATTTTGTGTTACTAAGGCAATAACCATATGAATAGTGTGCCATTTGGTAGTTGGTGCAAAATTTTCCTCATAATAAATTTCTTCTTATTGCACATAACCTTTTACAACAAGCTTTACCTTATGTTTATCAATGGATCCATTTGATTTATACTTTACCCTATAAACCCATTTTCATCTTATAGGTTGAATATGTGGAGGAGGATCAACCAAAACCCAAGTATTGTTGTTAACAATGGCATCATACTCACTTTGTATTGTAGTTTGCCAAACCTATTAGATATAAGCTTCCTCAAAAGTGGATAACTCAGTGGAAGAAGTAGTAACAATCATTAAATAATTTACATATTTATGAGAAATCCTAAGACCTATTTTACCAACTTAATTTTCTTTCAATTCTAAAAAAGTAATTTGAGCCCATTTTCAATACTTGTGTAATTGTCAAGATCAAAAATAGAAGAATTCTCTTTGTGTGCATCATTTGGAGGAAGACTTAGAAAATTTTCAACATTTTATAAGTCATTATTTTATAAGTAGAATAAATGGAAGGGATACTTGTCTCATACCATATTCTATGAGATTTAGCTTTAATATGTAATCCTTTAGCATTTTTTTTAATATTCCTCTATAACCTATCAAATTATGAGTCTGTTTCTATAGTGTTCATATTACCAAATCCATCAAATATCACATCCCTGCTCACTATGAGTTTGTTTGTATTTTGTGTAATCAAATGATACCCATTTTTAATTTTTGAATACCCAATAAAAATGCATTTTCTACTTTAAGGTTCCAACTTAGTTATGTGTTTAGTAGGAACTAAAGTAAATCAAGTACATCCTAAAATTTTCAAGTGTTTAAATTTTGGCTTAAACCCATGCCAAGGCCTAACATGGGTTCTTACCCAAAAGTGAGGTTGTAAGGGGTCTATTCCTCAAATAAACTACACTATGAATGGCTTCTACCCAAAAATTATCATTGAGTTGTTTATAGTGCAACATAGCTCAATTTGTACCCTCTAAACTTATGTCTATTTGTTCAAAAACTCTAGTATGTTATGGAGTATAAGCATTATTTAATTTTAATTTGACTCCATGTACTTGACAATAATATTAAAAACTCATTTGAATAATATTTACCACTATTATATAAATTAAGAGTACCTAATTTTGAAACTATTTCTTTTTCAACTAGGTTTAACCATTCAATAAACTTAGTGAAAACCTCTTATTCATTTTTCATAAAAAACAACTAAGTCATCCTAGAACAATCATCAATAAACAACACAAAATAACTACACCCTCTAATGGATGATTTTTTCATATCATAAATATCACTATAAACTATTTCAATCATCTATTATCTCACCAAGAAGAAACCTTAGGAAAAATTTCCCTATTTTGTTTGCCTAAAACACATTATTCATAAAGAATGTTATCTTTGAGAAAAGTGGGCAAACCATTCACCATGATATATCTCTATAAGTCCACCAAAGATTGAACATTTAAATGTCCATAATGCAGATGCCACAAACATTGCATAGACATTGTACATGTACTTGTGCCAACAACTTCTACAAGTTCTATTATGGGAGGAAGTACTTTACAATGAAGATGAACCAAGTTCCCATCCTCATAACATGTATACATTTTTTGTATCCTTATTTGACATAGTTAATATAAATGATCCCATTTTCAATAATAATTTGATAACCCTTCTTAAAAATAATTGCCAAGGAAATAATATGTTTTTACAATGTGAGAACATACCAAACATTCTCAAAGTATTTGATAAAACCATTAGGAATAATAATTTGAATAGATATAAGTCCCTATGGAATATGCATAGATTTATCTACCAAGGAGACTAGAGTGATAGATGCTTCTTTGAAATTCCAAAATAAGTCTTGCATGAATGTCATGTGCTTGGTTGCACCTGTATCTAAAACCTAAACATTTGTGAACTCATCTCTAGCCTCATATTCCATATAATCAATGTTCCCTAAGGCTGTGAATGCATATTCATGAACAACATTTTTTGATTCATCATATTCATGGTCTGCATACTTAGCAGATTTATATTTAGTTACTTTTTATGGCCTCTATATTTTATCAAAAGGAATCCTGCACTACAAAGCAATGTGACAAAAAATTTCTCATCTATGACATTAAATGTTTGATCTACCTATGCCTCTCCCTCTATATGAATTATGACCACATCCTCTATTACTCAACTCATTTGAATGAGAATGGATATATTATTGATTAGAATAGTTGTTTTAATGATATCCTCTACCTTTATTTTGAAATCTTCCTCCTCTATAACCTCTACCCCCTTTATAACTTTTCCTTTTATAGTTGTGTTAACTAGAAGAAGAACTAGGCTTGGAATTTGTAATATGGGCTTCCTTAATTTTTTTAGATTTCTTGGGTAGAAGTAGGTCATGATTAATAAGTAACTCAAAAAAATTATCAAAATTTATTCATGTGATCATATCAGAGACATGAAGCATTTATATAAAGTTTCTATAAGACACATGTATCCCTTTTAATGCAGCAATTAAAATGAGATCATCATCAAGTTTACCAAATATAGCCTTAGTATATTCAGTTGTATTTTTCTTCAACTTAGACATGTACTCTCCCATATTCCCATATTCATATAATGACAAAGTAAACAACTACATATGTATATCTATATTTTTATGCCACGACTTTTTATCATACAAATTAGACAAAGTGTTCCATTTAGTGTAACTATGGGGAGAGTTTTTAATATGAATGTATGTATATATAGTGCAATAACACTTTATTAAAGCTAAAGATTTAGAATCATGCATATTTAAAACATCAAGTTTACTTTGTGTCATGGGTAACACATAATGTTTATTTTTCACAACATCCCATAATTCATTGAATACTAATGACACTTCCATTAAGTGTTTCTAATCAGTGTAATTATAAATCATTAAATGGTCAGTATCTAAAATAAAACTCTAATTTTTTGGCATTTAAAAATGAAAATAAATGCTAAAAATGAAAATGAAAAACATCGTAATAACACTTAACATAAAAAAATGCTTCTAAGGGGTTTTTCACTTAACCTCCACATAGATCATATGAAAAAAAATGATGGATTTTGTACTTAACCACACAAAAAAAATCAAATTACACACTTATTTACCAAAATTACACATTTATCACCAAAAATGTCACCCTTGTCACTCCTTTACATCCACTTGTGACATATCACTTTTATCACTCTTTAACAAGGTTATTCACTTTGGGACAAAGTCAAAAATCACATATCAAAGATATTTATAAAAATAATTATTCTAAAAGCATATACCAATAACTTTGATCTGAAAAAAATTGACCAACAAAGTGTACTTGAGCATTTGAACCCTAGACTTCCAACTTCCAAGGGACTTACAAAATAACCTTTACCAATTATTATATGAGCTTTACAACACATAAAGAGAATATATATTTTTTAAATCTGATTTTGTTGTATGAAAAAATAAATAAAATATTATTGTTCCATGTAATAAACATTTACTCATGAAAATATCTAGTAAAAAACTTTTCCTTTTGATTTGAAGTGGGCCCCAGGAAACCCTAGGTCTTTCCAAAACTATTTATCAAACTTTAAACGTATCAAAAATATTTCCTTCAAAGTAATGTTGTGTCATTTTTAGCCTAGGGATGCCATAGATGAATAGTATGCTTCACAAAACTCTATAGCCTCTCAAGAGTTGAAGGAAAGTCGTACAAGGCTATACATCAAGTTTTTTTTATATAGTTTAAATTGTAGGGGAAGAAAAAAATATCATAGTTCATAATTATAGCATATGGGATTCCATTATTGCTATTCAAGGCTGTACAATAGAAATTTTAGGTCATACAACACAAAAATGGGGATTTTATAAGCTTTAATGTCTCTAAATGAGTTTACAAGGAATAAAAATGGTCCAAATTTTTATCAAAACTCCCAATAACATAGAAAAACACCATGGAAATCATATTAATATTTTCAAGGTTGTACCATTCTCAAACATAATGTCTTTAGCTTGAAAAATCATACAATTTCTTGATATTGGTGTTTTAAACAATGATTTAGGTGTTGGAAGCAATCAATAGACTTTTATAGGAATTTTAATGCATGTAAACAAACTATAAAGCATTTTTAAAACATGTAAGTTTCTAGGCCTCTTTTTTTTTAAATAATTTGAAATATCTATATATTTAAATAAATGTATTGTAAAATGGAATTTTTTAATGCTTTTTCAATGTTTTGTGCATAAAAATAATAATAAATTTTCAAACTTACATACCCATATTTTCTCTTCATATGTTTTTCATTCTCTACAAATATGATTCCATGTGAACCTTCTCTTTCACCTCCTCATGAATATTTTCTTTCACCTCCTCTTTCACAGAGCTTCACCATGCTCTCCTTCACCAACAAATTTTTACCATGCTCTAATACCATTGAGAGCATTTGAGTAAAATCACCAAATTAAATTTACCATAGGGTAATCTTGTGTCTATAGTAGGTATATCACAAATATTTTATTAATTTAAAATATACAAGTACATAAAGGTGCCTATAAAACATTTACCCTGAATGACCAAGATAATACATATATATAACTTTACCAAGAGACTGGTAAAATAACCAACTACGTAATAACTAAAAACTTAACTCTATACGGGATTGTTTACCCATAAAACATTATTACAACTTTATTATAATCTAGCTTAATCAAAATATATAAATGGGGTTTCTTAAATAAAAAAGCATGCCCCTTTTATTTATTATAAACACATTAACCTAAACTATTGCTATGACTTTGGAACAAGTCCTAACATTCATCAAGGCTAAGGCACCAAAGTAACTATCCCTATATATATATATATATATATATATATATATATATATATATATATATATATATATATATATATATATATATATATATATATATATATATTTATATATATTAACACATAACACATTGCTTACCTTTTTAGTTTATGTTTATCATTACATGTAGCATTTTATTGGATACACTCTATATGAGAAGTGATATATATATATATATATATATATAGACACACGCACACACACACACACACTAGGACCTTGAGAGCCTTTACTTATGTTGAGGAGATGGATGGTTGTTATAACTATAAAATAGTAAATATTGCATGATCATCATTAATGTCAACGAGGATCAAGGAAGTTGTGTTAGCCATGACATCAACATTTCAATTATCTTTCCAAGGTATGTTTTGTATTGAAAAATAAATGAAGTGTGTTTGTAATATTTGTACCATTTATTTGTATGGGATTAGCTTTTATTCATTTATTTTTTATATGTCTAAAACTTGATTAACCTCTAACTAAGAGTCTTCATATAATCATAGTGATTTTATCTATAACGTGTGTGTTGTAAATAATACAAGTATAAATGCATCATATTCTACTATGTTATTTGTACATGAAAAAAACAAATGATATGTAAATGGTATAGGTTGTCCTTGAGGTGTAATGGAGACTATACTGATGGTGGTTCCTTTGTTACATTTAGATTCATCAAATTATATGGTCCAAATGTTATCATCTGTATGATATGAATTAAATTAATCTTGAAAATCATCATTGATTGTAAATGTGTCTAGTAGTGAGGCTACAGTTAGTTAGTCTACAATAACTTGTCCTTTTACCAATTTTTGAGACACAAATTTTAAATCAAATTCATGAGTGACATTACCCATTAGGATATGCATCTTAATAAATTTGTCTTTGACATAAGGAATTTGAGTGGATATAATGTTTTGATAACTTTTGTTTCATTTTTTAGCATATAAAGTTGCAATTATTGTGTGGAAAAAATGAGGCTAAGCATAGCTTTTTCATAGTATTATAATTTATATCATAATCAACAAGTGTTCGACTAATGTAATACATATCCCTCTTGGTGATCAAAATAGTATTGTGTCAATAAAGGCCCTAAGGTATGATCTATAACTTTTATGTATGATAATAAAGGCATAATTGGTATTGGAGGCATGAGAATAGGTGGATTAAGTAAATATTATTTAATTAAATCAAAAATTTATTGATATTTCTCATCCCATTCAAATATTTTATTTGTATTGATTAATCATGTGAAGTGTTTTGTATTATTAGCTACTTGGGATATAAAACATCTTATTGCCTATATGTTTCCTTGTATTTATCACAATTATGGTAGGCCTCTTGGTAGAGGCATGCATAAAATAGATTTAAATTTTTTGGGATCTATCTCAATGACTTACTGAGATATGATGTAACCCAATAATTAATATACCCTAAATATAAATCTTTGTGGGTTTAATCACAAATCATATTTTTTTAACTATTAAAAAAATTGCAAATCTAAAACACATGTTCTTATTGTTGTTTTGATTTTTCAATTAATTCATCCACAAATCCCTCCATTATTTTATGTATATAATCATGAAAAATATAGGTCATGGATCACTAATAATTATCCTTAGAATTTTTCAATCCAAAGGTCATGACCACATAACAAAAATTTCCCCATGGTGTATAAAATGAAGCTTTTTATTTATAATCTAGAATGATATTGATTTGGTTGTATCCTAATAACTCATACATGAATGATAACATCTCATAACCAACTATAAAATCAATAATAATGTCAATGTTTGGCAATGGAAAGTTATCTTTAGGACAAGATTTATTCAAGTCTTGATAATCTGTAGAACCCTAAATCTATCCATTGGGTTTTGTAACTTGTATTATATTAGAATCCATCTTGCGTAATCAATGGATAAAATAAATCTTACATAGATTAATTTATGTATCTCTTATTTTACCAATAATGCAAATTTTGGATGCATTTTAAAAATATTATATTATATTGGCTTTACAACTGGATAAAGTAGTATATTGTATAATATTATTTTGGGATCAATTCCTTGCATATTTGAGTAAGCCCATGTAAATAATTTTAGGCAATCATGTATAAATTTTTGAAGTGTATTTCCTTCATATTTATGTAACATAGCTACTAATAATACAGTTATAGGATCCTTATCTATTCCATAGTGATATTTTGTTATTTTTTCATTAAATAGAGTTGATTTCTCATTCATATAAGGTGATCCAAAAACATGATTTACCCCCTAGGTAAATAAAACTATTTTTTTAAAATTTGATATTAAAAAATCTCAATTCCCTTAAGTACATAGAGTTAGATGTGGAATTTCTAGGAATGAATGAAAGTAATCAGAAAACTCTATAAAATCATTTCCCATTTTAAAACTCCTGATTTGTTTCATTTTTATAACTTTCTCATACTTATTTTTAGTGTCTCATTAATTTATTTTCAAAATAAATTATCAACTAGAACACATAAAAAACTAAAAATTAAAATGACACCAACTTGATAACGGAGTTCACCCTTTTAGGGGCTACATCTCTAGGTTTGTGAAATAATAAACTAATCCATTAAAAATGTTGCAAATATCCATATTTTTACAACTTACATCAAAATGGAATTTATACCTATAAATAGTGTTGAAACTAACTATGAAGACTTTGAAAATGATCATCAATACATTTTCTCAAAGTTTGTATCACCCATTCATCTTCTTCGTGCATTCAAGCATGGTTTATCCATTAGAGTGTATATAAGCTCTAATAAAATGGGCATAATATTGTCAAAGAGTTTTCTCTATATTTTATCAGACCTATAACTCCTTTAATAACCCTATAATAACAAATTCAATGAGCTCTATGGTCAAAGGCCTTGCAAAATAAGAGCATCCACCTATTACATTCGAGCTCTATGTAATATTCAAATATAATTTTACATAGTATCTATAATAGTTCATCTCACTTGGTATAATGAAAAGACTTATCCTTTTTCAAGAGAGGCATCATGGGTTCAAAACACATCCTAACCCCTTTGGCTTATTACCATCTCGCTACGTATCCCTTTTCCATCTCAGGTCTGCAACTGTGCAATATACAATGTTTACCCAAGGCCAAAATAGGTGTAATTTAAAACATAGACTTGGGTTTGTACTTGTAATTATATATTCATCCCTCACATATATCTCTTTCATGGCTAAAGGCCATATAAAATAAAATACAACATCCCCTAACTTGGGTCTCTATGTGCCTACATATACCCTAAAACATATATCATTCACTCATGGCCTAAAGGCCTTAAAAAATAGGCAAAAACTCCCCTTACATGCTTGGGTCTATAAAAATAGAGGAAAATGCATTATGGTCTTGGGTCTGCATATATCCTCCTCAATCATGGCCTAAAGGCTTTACTAGATAGACATATTCATGTCCTCAATTTGTGACTATGCAAAATAAAATATACAGTCATGCCATAGCCCAAAAGATTTTTGAAATAGTTGCCTCACCTCCCTTTAGGACTGTATGTCAAATACAACTCACATTGTCTATGACTACCCAGCCATGGTCTAATGGATTTTGAAAATGGGTTCAAATCTACTGAATCTCCTCCTATTGCCAATTGAATCCTTTGAATAGTAATGTGTTGATGCCATGTCTGATTCATGTTATGACCTAATGATCAATCCTTATTATTTTGGAAGCAAGGTCATGGGTTCAATCCCCTTCCATCACCTTTGCATATTGGTAATAGGATCATAATCCCACATTTATTGGGACATAATATTTATAAGCCTTTAAATAGGCTTCATTGAGGTATTTGAAACCATGGCATAGGCCACATCTATCTTGCCTTTTATTTGGCTCAATTTAGAATATTTGAGCTTGATTTAGAAATTTTTCTATGGATATGAACTCAATTATATTCTATTGGAATAAGTTTCTTGAGCTCACTTTTGCTGGCATATCTCAAAATCGACAAATGACTTGGAAAATAAAATGAGGTGGTGGTAGGCCATGTCGTGGCTTAAAGACCCACCACATGGTTCTCTCTAAATGCTCCTCATCCTATGAGATGCACAAAATATCATATGGTTTTTGGTTTATACTATCAGGATTATTAGTCCCATATGTAATGTGTAACTAACACAGAGGCATATATAAACAAAAAAATTAAAATGGTAATATGAAGTAACAGAGGTAAAGGCACCCCTTAACAAAAAGAGTGTATAGACCTAGTTGAGGGTCCCCAACAAATAAATATTAGGGCCCATTTATCTAAATATGAGTGTCAAAGACTGAAGGCAAAAACTAACATCATTTTACCATTGCACTACCATATGTCACTTTCAAGTTGGCCCATTTATAAATCATACATGAATCCATGTTACCATTTGAGTATCAACCATTTTTTATCCAAAATTTGACCAATGATATCTAGAGCATCTAATGCTTGTTTTACATGTTCCAATAGGCATTGGAAAGCTCTTGGAATGCTCTTAAGTAATATACTAGTTTTGAAATATCTATGGAACTATGAAGGATGAAAAATCCTCTAGATCAAACCTCCCCATAAAATTTTGGTCTTCAAAATCCCAAATAATCCAACTGACCCAAAAAAAGATTTCCATGAGTTTTTTCTTTGCCATTAACAATCTTCCTGCATTGATTCTAAACATATAGGAGTCAAAAGTAGCATATGAAGGATTTATGAAGTCAATATATCAAAATGATGCAATAAAACTCCATTTGAAAAACACAAGTCTACATTAGTGAAATAAGATGTTATAAAACTTCTCTGTAAGAAATTAATTGTCCAAATAAAACTATAATCTAGTTATGGAGATTAAAACAAACTCTTTACCTATTCTACCAAAATGACATGTTACCCAAAATAGTCATTGAATCTGGAAAAATCTCTCAACCCCTGCACTGCATAAATTCTAAGGTGTTCTCCTTGTTATCAACATCACATAATGGAAACAAAATGTGTTGAATATAGATCACCTATAGACAAAAATACCTTATAGGACTTGTAAACAAATTACAACACATCTATACTTGTATTTACAAATGTTGCCCATCTATGGGTCTTTGAGATTACATCTACATGATGTTCATGACAAACATACATGTGAGTGTACAAAAAAATTCAATACAAACATTACCCAAGATACAATGGGACTTAAAAATATATTTCAAGTATAAAAACATGCAACTAATTTTTCCATCCTAAGGTTACTAATGCACAATATACATAAATAAGAGCCTCTTTACAACTCATAAACTTTTCAAGTAACTATAAGACATATCATAATCATGAGAAGAAAACTTATAATTTTAAACCTATCTCAAAGTTTCCTCACTATTGACTACTCCCTGATTCATTCCTCCATAACTCATCAAACTGATTTAGATTTCCAAAATCTTATCATAATGGAAAACTAAAATAGGAGATAGTAATAACATTATTCCACAACACTAGGGTTATCAAAATTCATTTTTAGATCCAAGTAGTCAGGAATTCCATGATAATAGCATTTTGAAGTGAATTTCAGCATACTAATCAATACTATAGTTATACTTATCCAAAATTATCTAATTAAACCATTTAATCAATAAGGGTTGTTCCCTTTTCATGGTTTCCTCAACTGAATAGAAGATTTCATCTTATTAACTCTATCTTAAGAGATTTAGATGATCGATTTTAATTTTAAAAAGGCTTTTAAAATAATTCCACATCAAGGTGTATTTTACTTCCAAAGAAACCCTACACAAAGGATTCAAAATTGTGTATACATAGTTACGTTTGAAAATAACTTATACCTATTTAGAAACTATGAAGTGCACCTATTGAGCAATGGTTGGTATATTGTTGGTGTTTAAACAAATTCTTATTTTCTTCCTAAAAATCTTAACAAATTTGAGAAATATACCAACCTATGAATCAATTGCAAACTCAAAACACAAATTTCAAACACGTGTTCAATATCCTGAATAATGCCCTATTTGCCATTTCCATATCTTACCATGGAAACTAGTTTTTTCACTTGTTCCTATAATTAAGGACATAGGCTTCCAAAATATGATTAGTTATCCAAAAATAAAGGCTACACAACTAGTTTTCATTACCAAAATATGGTGTCAATACCAATATGAAATCAAATCACCATCATACCTTATTCTACCCTCTAAGTAAGAATGATAATAGGATTATAACTGATTCCTCTAGGATGTGCATCATTAAAAATGCCTTGCATTTTATCTAAATGAATTCCAATAGATAAAGGTTGATCCTCTCTCAACACCATCTCACACCTTCAAATGATAATTTTTTTTTCATCATCCAAATTGAACCTACAGGACTAGTGGTTTTAGAATCTTAATTGTTAAAAGTTTGTCTTCTTCTAGCAAATTAGAACACCTTCCAATTTTCCTTAGCACTAGCCATTCATGCATAATCAAATCCAATAGAAGAACAATACCAAAAATTTGATATACAAAAACTCCAAACTAAAGTATATCAACAACTGAAGCAAGTCTTGTATCACCCTGCTTTGATACTAAAATTGATTTGAAAACACAATTTACTACCTAGGTAAATAAAACTATTTTTTTTAAATCAGTTAATGAAAAATCTTAATTCCTTTAAGTACATATAATTAGATGGGAAATTTCTAGGAATGAATGAAAGTAATCAAAAAACTCTATAAACTCATTTCCTATTTTAAAACTCCTAATTTGTGTCATTTTTATAACTTTCTCGTACTTAGTTTTAGTGTCTCATTAATTCATTTACAAACTAAATTATCAACTAAAACACATAACAAACTACAAATTAAAATGATACCAACTTGATAATAGAGTTCACCCTTTTAGGAGCTACATCTCTGGGTTCATAAAATAATGAACCGATCCATTAAAATGATGCAAATATCCATATTTTTATAACTTACATCAAAATAGAATTCAAACCTACAAATAGTGCTGAAATTTACTATGAAGACTCTAAATATGATCAGCAATGCATTTTATCAAAGTCTATAGCACCCGTTCATCTTCTTCATGCATTCAGGTATGGTTTCTCCATTAGAGTGTATATAAACTCTGATAAAATGGGCATAATGTTGTCAAGGAGTGTTCTCTACCTTCTATCAGACCTATAACTCCTTTAATAACCCTATAATAACAAATGCAATGAGATCCATAACTAAAGGCCTTAAAAAATAGGAGCATCCACCTATTACATTTGGGCTCTGTGTAATATTTGAATATAATTTTACACAGTATATATAATGGTGTGTCTTGCTTGGTCCAATAGAAATACCTATCCTTTCACAAGAGAGGCATCATGGGTTCAAAACACATCCCAACCCCTTTGGCTTATTACCATCTTGGTTATGTGTATCCCTTTCCCATCTTGGGTCTACAATCATAAAATATACAACATTTTCCCAAGGCCAAAATAAGCATAATGTAAAATACAGACTCAGGTATGTACCTAGAATTATATAGTCATCCTTCACATATATCTCTTATGTGGCCAAAGGCCATACAAAATAGAAGACAATGTCCTCTGGCTTGGGTCTCTGGGTGCCTACATATACTCTGCAACATATATCATTCACCTATGGCCCAAAGGGCTTACAAAATAGGTGAAAATTCCTCTTACAAGCTTGGGTCTATCAAAATAGAGGAAAACACATTACTACCTTAGATCTATATAAATCCCCCTCAAACAAGGCCTAAAATCCTTACTAGATAGATGCATTCACCTCCTCCATTCAAGAATATGAAAAATAGCATATACAATCATGCCATAGCCCAAAGGTTTTTTGAAATAAACACCTCACCTCCCTTCAGAACTATGTGTCAAATAGAACTCACACTATCTAATACTACCTAGTCATGGTCCAATAGCTTTTGTAAATGGGTTCAAATCTACCAAATCTCCACCCATCACCAACTGAATCCTTTAAATAGCAAATGTGTTGATGCCATGTCTGATTCATGTCTATGACCTAATGGTCAAGCCTTCTCATTTTAGTAATGATGTCATGGGTTCAATCCCCTTCCATTGCCTTCGTAGATTAGGGATGGGATAGTAATCCCACATTTATTAGGACACAATGGTTATAAGCCTTTAAATAGGCTTTTTTGAGATATTTGAAATTGTGGTATAGGCCACATCTATTGTGCCTTTTGTTTGGCTTAGTTTAGAAGATTTGAGCTTGATTTATAAAATCATGAATGGATATGAACTCGGTTGGATTCAGTTGGAATAAATTTTTTGATCTCACCTGAGCTAGCATATCTCAAACTCAGCAAATGACTTGGAAAATAGAATGAGGTGGTGGCAGGCCATGTGGTGGCCTGAGGACCCACCACATGGTTCTCTCTAAATGCTCCTTATCCTATGATATGCACAAAATAGAATATGGTGTTTTGTTTACAATATTGGGATTATTAGTCCCACATGTAATGTGTAACTAACATAGAAGCATATATAAACAAAAATGTTATAATGGTAATATGAAGTAATGGAAGTAAAGGCACCCTTCCATAAAAAGAGTGTGTCAACTTGGCTGAGGGCCCCCAACCAACAAATAATGGGGCCCATTTGTTCAAACACAAGTGTCAAATATTAGAAGTGAAAACAAACACCATTTTACCATTACACTTCCATGTGTCACTTGCCAATTGGTCCACTTCGCAATCATACATGCATCCACATCACCATTTGACTATTGACCATTTTTTATCCAAACTTTGACCAGTGATATCTAGAGCATATGATGTTCATTTTACACATTCCAATAGGATTTGGAAATCTCTCAGAATGCTCTTTAGTACTATACTAGTTTCAAGAGATCTATGGAACTATGAAGGATGAAAAATCCTCCAGATCATATGGTATGGTAGGAATGGTGTCTAGACTATCTACTCATATATGGGCATTATTATCCCCATTTCCTCTTAATTGTGCCTAGGTGGAAGTTTTGTGAAGAAACTTATTCTTATGATAGAAGGGAAGTTCCTCATACACCTAAGGTATTCTATTAGACACACATAATTTTCAAATTAATCTATTTTATATTTATCTAGGGAAACTATGTTGTCAATCAATTTAGGATATGCCAAATGTAATGTATATGTGTTATGAACTTCCATGTCGATTTAAGCTCTAATTTGAAGAAATGTGTACAAATATCAATATTTTTAGTTGTTCCTTTCTTATTTTTTGTTGATTTTTCTATGTAACTGAGACCTTGTTGATGGGGATATCAATGCCTTGTGCATGCTTTCCTCATCCTTAACTTATATTCCCATTTTTTATAAATATTTAAGCTCAAAAACATGTTGATTATAATATTTTTATGATGAATAAATTGGATCAAAAAAATAAATTAATAATTTGGTTTGTTTGGATGGATTCTTGAGAAGATGGTGGTGTTAGTAACCCAAGTTGCACCCTATTGAAGGAGAGTGTTCACTTCTTCTTCAAACCTAGACTAACATGAGAATGGCCTAAATGTTGTGGGTGAATTTATAATTATATTAGACCTTTATATTATGAGGCAAGCTTCCCTGATATATCACTTATGGCTTAATTTACTAAAACCTACTACTGTTGGGGTGATAAGGGATAGAAAGTATAGAAAATAAACATGCTCTAAGGTGTGGTGATGTACCAATGTAAACATTCATCCACTCAATTTAAACTTAAAAAACACTAGTAAGTAATAAAAGTGACTAAAAATTATAACTCCAAGGACATCTGTAAACATTCATCCACTCAATTTGGACGTTAAAAACACTAGTAAGTAATACAAGTGACTGAAACTTCTAACTCTAAGGACTCATGCAATAGTGTTTCACATAAAGGTTTCATGAAGTGTTCAAAACATGAGAGTAATTATGGAAGGCATGGATTAAGGCACTAACCAATCAAATCTCCACTCCAAGCTTATCCACTTAACATTCAAACACTACATGTGACCTATATAAGATCATATACTAGAAACTAGGTGAGATTAGGACCTACCAAGGGAGAAAAAATACCACATGTGAAAATAAAACCAATCATAACACACTAAAATTGTATCAAGGAATCTAAAAATAGTCATTTATATTCACTTAAGAGGTTGAAAAGTGCCAATCTAGGCAGAGTCTCCTAACGCCCAAGAGAGGGATTCCAAAACAAGGCCTTAAGGCCTTAATAAATAGTAGAAAGGGAAGAGAAAGAAGGGGAGAATGGCATGGAAATGAGAGTAAAAGGTCATAAATGACCATATCACATTCATTACTTCAGTTCCATTAGTTACAAATAGTTATAGTAGTCTCCCAAATGACTCTCTCCATGTTTTAATGTTCTTGATGGTCTTTGAATGAGCCCTTAGGCATTGAAGTGAGGTAGTGGAGAGTGTGTTTGACTATCTAAACTTAATTTAATAATTATAAACCCTTATTTAGGTCAAATAACTTATGTTCTTAGTAGTTACAACATTAATTAGGTGTTATTGAGCCATCATCTGGCATACAATAGCCTATTTTCCTTCAAGCATGTGACCAAGTCAAGAAACTGACTTCTTCCTCCATAATGGATATTGAAGTTAAACTACCTCATTAAATGTAGTTAGTTACCAAGAATAATATCTTGTATTTACCTTTACAAAAGCCTTTTTATGTCATTCTTCATTCCCTTTGTTGACTAAGTAGTCCAAATAGGCCTAGTTACATGGTGTTTATGCTTGAGTAGCCATGAAAAACCTATAAAATACCTTACGAATTTATGAATAGGTGATATTTACATCTAAATCAAAGTCTCATATCATAACATAGGTCTCCTTGAGTAGTTCACACCTGCAAACTTACCAAATTAGTGACTAACTCACCTTATCCTTCACATCTACAGACTAGCTAATTAGAAGAGACTCACAGAGGCATTTATAGGCATATTTTTGGACATATAATGTATTTAAAAGGTGAAATAGGTGTCAAAATTCCTCCTCCAATGATTGACATCTTATTAAACTACCTTGTACTTCTCTTTCTACTCTTTTTCTTAAGAAAACACTATTTTTTGAAAATTCCATATAATTTCGTATAACACATTACCATGGTAAGGACCCTCTATGAGTTTAATTTATGATTAAAGTGTTTATAAGTTCATTCATGGGTGTTTTGTTTCCAAAATCTTTAGTTTTCTTAAGACTGGTATGTAATAGGGTTTTGGAGGTCCACAATCTTAACGATGGTTCATAAAGTATAGACCTCCAAACCAAAATTTCTTACCATGGATATTTATTCCATATACCCCTTTAACTTTATATATAATATTTAGTTCACATGCAAATATTTTGTTAAGATATGAATATAGGTAAGTGTGTTTGTAGTCTTCTGCAGGTAATTTGGACATGTTATCAATCTTAGTAATGATTTATAAGGTTGAACCCCTAAAAAAAAATCCATCTACCATGGATTTAAAGTATATATGGGTCCTCAATTCCCATTAATATTATTTTCCCCAAGTCCTTGGTGGTGAAATATATGAGCATCTAAAGTGATGAATCAAATTGATTGTTAAGGCTGTGTAGTTCGAGGTGGACCTTAAGACTAGTTTGATCCTTACCTTGAATTTAAACTACTTTAAAACTCCTTCATGATACCTAAAAAAACATCTTATACCTTATCATGGTCTCATTTTTATTATGAGAGTCTAAGAGTGTCTCCATGGTGGTATATGCCTTTTAGGCCTAAAATAGGGTTTTAGGCCTAATTTGCCTCAACTAAGCTTTGGAGGTCTAAGTGACTTGTATATTATTTGAGAGTAAAAAACCATAATAATATCTATTTTCCAACCTTATACAGTTGTTCTAACAACTCAAAACCCCTTGTGTCTCCATTATTTCATAAAACTGCCTGTAGGCCACAATTCATGGTTAGTCTGAGTGTTTGGGGTTTGGGGTCTGAGTAAGCTTATTTCCCATTCCAATATGGATTTAATGGATCTATAAACTCCCATTAAACCTAATTTAAAAACCTAGAAACATACCTAGGTTTAAATCCTTCCCAACTTTATTCATTGTGCTCTATATAATCAAGTTTAGGGTTTGTGCTTCACTAGGCTTAAGTAGCCCTAAGACTAGGTATTAGAGTTTTTAATCCTCCAACTGAGGTTTTCATAGATATAAAACATTAATACATCCCTCTTAATAACCTATTAATATTTATCAACCTTTCAACATCCACAAAGTATGCATCATCTCTAATCTTGTATATACATGCTTATTTTGGCTTGTCTTCTTTAGCTAGCCCTCAAGGGCATTTTGGCTTGAAAAAATGAGTGTCACCAATACCACATATTATATGAAGATAATATCATCACTTATTATTATCTCATAACCCCTTATGAATTCAAATCTAGTTTCCTAGTCTTCAAACCTATAAATAGCTCATTTGATCTCATCAATGACTCTTTAACAGGCTAGGGTAATTCTGAGACAAAATAGTGACTATCTCTACTAGTTTATGACCTTGAAGATAATATGAATGGATTTACCTACTGAAAAATATTACCTATACCAAAATTAAAGGTGTTATCACACCTATATAAGCTTTAAAACCATAAATTCCTCTAAAATTGGCTATAGGTGTTGACTGTGTGTTTATGATTGTGTGTGTGAGGTTTTGAGTCTACTCTTTACCATCCTCCACACCATACCCTTTGAAATAAACATGATTTATGAACTATATTTCCTATCTAATATATAACTTAGTATTCATATCTCATATTTTTCCCTCACTTTAGGCTTAACTACCTATCTTGAGTTTATAGCCTGTGTATGCCCATAAGGAATCACCTGATTGTGTTTAGAAGCTTTGAAACTTCATCTACTATAATATAATCCTTTTAAATGATTTTTAACCTATTGATATCTTCAATAAGGCTCTAAATTCTTTCAAACACCTCTATTTTTCATTATTTTTCACCTTTAGTCCACACCATGCATTACATGGTTATAGGTGAAGATTTATTAGGACTGTGTCTTTGGACTAAAACTTCACATTAACACTCTAACCATTCATAAGTCCAAGAACTTTTTGAAGTTTCATTTAGGTTTCAATTCCTTCAAAAAAAAAATCCTTCCAACTTAGCTTGACAATAGATGAAACTATAAATGGGACTATACGTGTATGAGAAGGTAGCATGTAGGTGCTTTTAGGTCTTTGATTGTAGGTTTCAATGGTTGTCTCCTTGCATATGGATCTTTTATGAAGGTCCAAGTAGGGATAAATAACCTTTAAATATATGTTAACTCTTATCTATGCACCTTTTCCATGTTCTAATCTTCATATTGATTGTGTACCTTCATGACAGTTGTAGGTGACTATTAAGGGATCTTTTGTATAGACAGAGATGGAAGTTAGACACTAAAAGACCTTGATAAGGTCATTACCCTAACGTATGAACCTCTTTAATTCATTGTAAAATAACCTAGGAGATATTTCAAATAAATTCCTTTCATTTAGATAGCTAAATTATCCTCCAACATACACCACTTTTCATCAAGTATTTTTTATTGTGTTTTCACCTTGGTTGTAAGTGAAGATATTGACATGGTTTAAGGCTTTATAACTCAACTTCAAGACCATGATGATCTAGATCCTTAAAAAACTTGAAGAGTAACAAAACATTGGATCTATGATGTGGTTGTATGGTAGTGATAGTGATATATATTATGATAATGGGATATGGAAACTAATAATGGAGTGCTAAGCTCACAACTATGGTTGAATGGCAGTGAAAAGGCTATGAAAATGGAATGACTCATGAAGGGGTGAAATTAAATATGACTCCAATAGTAATATATTCTTAAAGGATCCTATGCAAGTATAAGCATATTCCTTAACAACATATATCATTTTGGAGATCCTTAAACTAGCACACATTGTTAAAAGAGAAACCTAGGATTCCCCAAACTACCTTAAAATATGATAAATTACCTTAACATCTACTACACTGGAATTGTCAAAGTTTTGAAGACTTATTAATGATTTATAGGCTATGAGACCTTGAGAAAACTTGAGAAACCTAAAAAGAGGACACTAACCATGAATGAAGCATTGCATACAATGTCTTGATGAGTCTTGACACCCTTGAATCCATCATGAACCGTATAACCATTCAAATTGCCTGTAGACTAAAGATTTGGAATTTTATATCTTCTAAATCTCTATACACTCACACATGTGGATCAAAATGTTTATGAATCCATGAAAGGTCTCTTCAAGACCTAAATAATTAGGAATAAGCACTAGTTTGGTCAAAATCAAATAGAAACTTCATAAAACTATATCACTTCTCTTACCTTTTGCAGATGTGAATGGTGATGACAACCCTTAAGTTCTTATCATTATTCATAAGGTTGGGATAAAAAACTAGAAACCAATACCCATGATTGGAAGGTCATGAGCTCTAGTTTCTCTAGTCAAAATATTGAATCTTCTTTCTCCCTCTACTTGATGGACTGAGCACAAAATTGAAGTGCTCTTGATGTATTCCAATAAATTGAGCAAGGAAAACACACCATTTTTTAGCTTATCAATCCATCAAACATTCTAATATCTTCACCATATTCCTATAACAAGACTTTATTACATCTCCAAAAACTCCTCCTTAGTAAATATGTATATTATGGATCCATACCATCAAAAAACACTATCAAATCCTAAAAATTCTCCTTCATTTCCTCTTATTTTAGTTCCAAACCACCATTTTAGGGCAACATGAAGGAAAATATAAGTCAAAATACATCCCAAAACAATGAACATATTTTGAGAGAGCAAAAAGATAGTTTTTTTCACACGTATGAGCTCTTTTGATGGAAAAATAACTTTATAGGCTCATATAAGGGATAATTTCAAAGCATGAACCATTTTACTAGAGCAATATAAAGATCATGAGGGTGATTAAGATGTTATTTATGCTTTATTAAACTCTTAAAGTCAAAATTTGTCATTTTAGTACCAAAACCTTTCTTTTTAACAACCATACATATAGTCTCAAAAGAAGATTGCCAATGAGTATTATGAAGAATACCTTATCGCCTTATTAAAAGGTTTCAATTAGGATTCTATGTATCTTCATCACCCTTTCAAGGCTTATAATCGACCTCATACTTAAATATACTGAATACACCATAGAAACTTATAGTGAGTCATCAGCTACCATCTTCAACCTTCTTCATTAAGGCACTTTAGGTCATAAGATCACTTCAATCCATTGTCAAAGACATCCAAACATACCCAAACATCATAAGGATACATAACACCATTTGAAATAGGACATGACAATGACAATACATTGAAACTTAATCCCTTGATATGATAATCAATGGCATCATGATGATCAAGTACATGACCTAAGGGCTAAGAAATCTAAGACACATGATGATTAAAATCAGATTTTATGACACCTCTAGGAGTGTTTTAATGACTTTAAGAAGCAATTATGAGACATCATGACTCAAGAAGCCACCATGTAGAGGCTTAAATGGGTACCATTAAAATTTATTAGTTATAGGGGTTTGTATTTGGCCTTGGGAGGCTAAATTTCCAACATTTTTGGTGACTAGCAGGGGTTGACCAGCTTGTTGGTCAAGGGAACCCACCAAATTTTCATGATAATGGCAGTTTTCAAACATGAAAAAATGGTTTGGATGACTACCCTCTTGGACTACCAAATAATTAGCATTTATGACACTTCAAGACTGCAACAAATAATAAGACTCAAATAGAAATAAATAAAGAAATAACACCTGTACCTAAAAAAACCTAAACTAAGGAAAACAATAAGACAAGACAAGAAAACAATAAGGGAACTAATTACAAACTTGTTCTAATCACTTATTGAAATAAGACAAAAACACTAAAATAACTAACCTGAGATCATATTCTTTCCTCTGGGGTTAAAAAGAAAACATGTTTGGTCACTATGGCACCATGATGACTAGTTTTCATGTCTTGATTTGATTCTACTTAGGCATTTATCATTGTATGAGGACTCTCACTTACATCTGGAAGCATTTGCATGTTCATGGCCTCATGGGGAAATAGTTAAAATTTTTTGCTCCACTCTTAGGTGTATGAGTTGGCTAGGTGAGTCAAGCACCCAATAATACTCATTCAAAACTTTCCTTCATTTCATCAATAATGTCAATTATTATTAAATCATGAGCTACTCCTAATCTTCCATGTCTTGGTTTATGCCTTCACTGTGCTTTATATGGGATGGTGACTTGTTAAGACCTTCATGATGGACATATTTAACTTGATGAGGCATGATAAAGGATAAGGTATCCTCACTTGGTTTGTGTTTATGAGTATCAACCTAAGATATTACTTCATCAAACACTCCATTCCTTACATCATCTTGGGCATGTTTATCTTGTGGATAACACTTGACAGGTTCAGTAGTTAATTCATCTTTAACATGTTTTATAGGAAGTGTGAGTCCTTGAAGAGTTTGATATTCATTATAAATGATCATGTATTGCTACCAAAGGTTATCATTCTCACCTTGATGCTTCATGATATCATGATCATATTTCAACCTCTCATCAACCATTGGGGTATCATGCCCATCAAAAATCTAATCTTGGTAGCCAAGAATTGGTCTTTTATCTTTAATGAAACTAGAGTTTTATTGAACACATACCTTTTTTGGGATGTTTGGAGATTTTATAAGGTTATAAACTTGCCTCATAACTATTACAAATTGAATATATGCCTCACACACTCATCAAGGTTGTTATGACAAAGAGTGGCTACCATATCATTAAAGGGATCTTGAGAACCATCTTTTTCTTGTCTAATTGAAGTGTCTTCTTCTTATAGCTTACCTTGCACCTAATCAACCTCTTGTAACTCATCCTATTTTACATTGTGAAATATTTATTCACACCTATCCTTAGCAAGGGGTTTCCAATTATACTTCAAACCTAGACTAACATGGGAATGGTCTAAAGGATGTGGGTGACCCTATAACTAGACCAAACCTCTAGATTATGGGGCTAGCTCCCCTAATACATCACTTATGGCAAACTTTACTAAAACCTAATACTATTAGCGTGAAAAGGGATATAAATTATAGAAAATAAACCTAATCTAAGGTATGGTGATAGACCAATGTAAACATTCTGTTAGGTTATGGAGCTAAAAGCTTCAACCTTTGCAAACTGAGGAATAGATGGTTGCTGAGTTCTACAGGAACCGGCATTGGCAGCAGGACCGACGTCGGCAGAGACCAGTGCAGAAGGCCACCGACGACGGCAGGAAGTCGGTCGACGTCGGTAGAACCAGACAAGCAGGGACCGATGTCAGTCGCCTGTGTGTTCCAGAACTGCTCGTTTCACGGACAGTTAGTTAAGTGAACAAAGAGTTTACATGTTGAGACCAGTTAGAGTCTTGGGCTGCAAGGACAATTGTCTAAATTAAGAGTCTAAGTTATTGTTTGAGTTAGGGATCTATTTATAGACCCATTGGCATGTATTGTATAAGGCATGAGATAGAAAGGAAGAGTTCCTTCTAGTTGTAAGATCTATGAGTTGCAGGTTGTTTCAAGCTCATTGGGGATCTACATGTAAGTTTGGTCTTTGAATTGTAGGTTGCAGGTTCATGAGAGATCAGCTTGAAGTGCTATAGAGTGCTTGGTGTACCGGCAGGGTTATTACTGACTGGTTGGTGAGGTGAACACCAATTCTGTGTGTGAGTTGGTTGTTGGGACCATTTTTGTGTAGGAGAGTGTGTGTGAGAAGAATTACTGAACACTTGAGGTGTGGTGAATCTCTGTAAGGTGAAAGAGTGTGGGGGCTCTTTGTTGTATTCTTTTCTGTTAGTGTTAATACAAGATAGTGTATTGTCTCTCATATTCTGTGCTATTGGTGAATTCTAGTTACTTGTGTTTCTGGTTATTTCCGCATATTCAATTGCTTATATTTGGTAATCATACTGTGCTCTTTCTGAGGAGCAAGATCCTAGGAGGTGGAATTAGAACAGGTGTGTTTGTTCCTGGATTTATCTTCCACCTCCTCCTCCCAACAAGTGGTATCAGAGCATGTTTGTTGTTTTAGATTCCTGACAATTGGTATCAGAGCCTTGGTTGTAGGTTCTTAAGCTTGATACCAACAATTGGTATCAGAGCTTTTGGTTGGGATACTAACAGATTGGTGTAGATCTGGGTAGTGTGTTTTGATTACAAGTTACTCATAGGGTTTCTGTTTGAGTGGGAGTTGAGCAATGACAGAAAGTAGTCAACTACGAATGGAGAAGTTCAATGGCAAGAACTACCAATTATGGAGGATGCAGATTGAGGACTATCTGTATCAGAAAGATTTGTACTTACCATTGGGTGGGGTTGCTAGCAAACCCGTGGATATGAAAGATGAAGAATGGGAGGTTCTTGATCGGAAGGCTCTGGGATCTGTTAGATTGAGTCTTGAATCATCTGTGATTTCCAGCTTATCACAGTGTAAGACAACGGTGGAGTTGATGAAATCTTTGGCAAATTTGTATGAAAAACCCTCGGCTTTGAATAAGGTATTTCTTATGAAGCGTTTATTTAATTTGCAAATGTTGGAAGGTGGATCTGTTCATAGCCATCTTAGTGATTTCCATGGTTTAGTAAACCAGTTAAGTTCAGTCAATATTGTATTTGATGATGAAATAAGAGCTCTCTTAATCTTGTGTTCATTACCTGAAAGTTGGGAAGGTTTGGTAATGGCAGTTTCTAATACTGTGTCTCCTTCAAAAGTCCTAAAAGTGGATGATATTGTGAGTGTGATCTTGAACGAAGAGATACGCAGGAAAAGCATAGGTGAATCATCTAGAGATGCTTTGAGTGTTGAAGGAAGAGGAAGGCCAAGAGAGAAGATAGAGCGTGGGAGATCAAGGTCGAAGATGGGTAAGAGATCCAAGTCTAGGTATGGCAGAATAACCTGCTGGAAATGTGGAAAGCAAGGGCACTTAAAGAGAGATTGCAGATAAGGTACAGATTAGCATGAAGAACATGAAGAAGAAGCAGATGTTGCAGGTTACGTTGCACAGGATGCTCTGGTATGTTCTTTGGATAAAGTAGAATCTTGGGTATTAGATTCTGGTGCCTCTTTTCATGCATCCCCACATAGGGAATTTTTTCATGAGTATGTCCAGGGAGATTTTGGAGAAATTTGTGTAGGGGATGGTAAGCCTTGTCAGATTGTTGGCAAAGGCAAAGTGAAGCTGAAACTGTAGACAAGTAACACATGGGTGTTAAAGGAGGTCATGCACGTCCCAGTTCTGAAGCAGAATCTGATTTCTGTTAGAAGTTTGGGTGAAGAGGGTTGCACAGTAACTCTCACAGCGGACTCTTGGAAGGTTACCAAGGGTACACTTGTTGTAGCTAGAGGTAAGAAAGTAGGTACGCTTTATCTATCTACTTGTTTTACTGATTCTCTTTCTGGGTTATCTACTTCAGCTGTAGATTCAGAGATGTGGCTTGATAGGCTTGGTCACATAGATAAGAAGGAGATGCTGGTTCTTGAGTCAAAGAGTATGCTTTCAGATTTGGAAGGCATGGATCGTGGTTTCTGTATGCAGAAGAAGAAGGTGAGGTTTCTTGAGGAATCTGATGTTAGTGACAAGAACAGGAAAGCCTTGGTTTTCAAGGAGAAGGTGACAGACAGAGTTCAGCACAAGGTGCAGAGGAATTCTGAGCAGAGCAAGGGTGATTTGGACAAGGGTTTGATCCAAAAGGAGCTCGTGGGAAAAAGTTAGGTCTCACAAGAAAAACACAGAGACCGACGTCGGCAGGAAAACTGGTGTCGGTGTCCAGACAGGGACCGACGTCGGCTATGTGCAGCCCGATGTCAGTGACTCGGGGCAGACAGAGACCAGCGTCAGCTAGGGGAAACTAACGTCGGCAGGAAGGCAGTCGCAGGGAACCGACATCGGTCGGCTGTAGACTGAGATGTGATCGGCATCGGTCACTGAGACAAATTTTGGGTGGACAGCAAGCTATCATGGAGTCTCAAGCACCCATATGGAGGACTGAAGGTGTAAGTAAGTTCTTAAATTCATCATTTCCCTTCTTTGCACTACTTGTTTCTCACTTATGGCATAGGACCAGGAAGTTATTGAAGAAGCAGAACAGGTAGATCCAGGAAACAGTGGGAGCTAGGCATGAATGAGGATGTGATTCCTTGGAGGAGAACCAAACAGGGGTTTTGGGTAGTGTTACCAGCTGGAAGTAAGCACTGAGAGACGAATGGATGTTAAGGATGAAGAAGAGCGGAAATGGATACGTGAGATAGAAGATCAGGGTATTTGATCTTGTATTAGCTGCAGGGCAATGGAGGTTTGTTCATTGTGTTTCTCTTTACCAGGTTGGATAGTATTAGCTACACTATCCTATTTTCTGTATGATGTGCTTGTTGCAAGGTTACATATACAGGTATTGCTAAACTAAAGGTAAAGCTAGTTCAGGTGTTTGTCATGGAGAATCTGGGAGCAGCAAGATTCTTTGGCAAGAGTGTGTTCTAGAGACATGGAAGGTCATGTGTTGACTTTGTTTCAGGATGATTGTGTGAAACCGGTTAGCACGCCGATGGTTAGACAGTTCATAGAACAGGTGTCTTGATTCACATAATGAGGTTGAGTGCATGGTATGTACTAAACCTGAGTTTTCCCAAGCAGTGGGAGTTGTCACAAGTTAGGAGCCAATTCGGGAGAGAACCATTAGAGGGTAGTTCAGTGAATTCTTACAGGGACTAGTAGCAGGTGCACATGCTATGCAAGTTTAGGTTTATTTCTACATGGTTGTAGATGTGGATGTGGCAGGTAATTTGGATGATAGGTTTTGCACCACAGATTTTGTGGTGGTTGGTCTTCAAGGGTGATTTTTAAGATGGATACATAGCCAAGGGAACAAACTAGACGGTGTACAGGTACAGGTATAGGTTGCAGCTATTTATCTCCAAGTGGGAGATTAGTAGGTTGTGGAGCTAAAAGCTTCAGCCTTTGCAAACTGAGGAACAGATGGTTGCTGAGTTCTACAGGAACCGGCGTCGGTAGCAGGACCGACGTCGGCAGAGACCAGTGCAGAAGGCCACCGGCGACGGTAGGAAGTCAGCCGACGTCGGCAGAACCAGACAAGCAGGGACCGATGTCGATCGCCTGTGTGTTCCAGAACTGCTCGTTTCACGGACAGTTAGTTAAGTGAACAAAGAGTTTGCATGTTGAGACCAGTTAGAGTCTTGGGCTGCAAGGACAATTGTCTAAATTAAGAGTCTAAGTTATTGTTTGAGTTAGGGATCTATTTATAGACCCATTGGCATGTATTGTACAAGGCATGAGATAGAAAGGAAGAGTTCCTTCTAGTTGTAAGATCTGTGAGTTGCAGGTTGTTGCAAGCTCATTGGGGATCTACATGTAAGTTTGGTCTTTGAATTGCAGGTTGCAGGTTCATGAGAGATCAGCTTGAAGTGCTATAGAGTGCTTGGTGTACCGGCAGGGTTATTACTGACTGGTTGGTGAGGTGAACACCAATTCTATGTGTGAGTTGGTTGTTCGGACCGTTTTTGTGTAGGAGAGTGTGTGTGAGAAGAATTACTGAACACTTGAGGTGTGGCGAATCTCTGTAAGGTGAAAGAGTGTGGCGGCTCTTTGTTGTATTCTTTTCTGTTAGTGTTAATACAAGATAGTGTATTGTCTCTCATATTCTGTGCTATTGGTGAATTCTAGTTACTTGTGTTTCTGGTTATTTTCGCATATTCAATTGCTTATATTTGGTAATCATACTGTGCTCTTTCTGAGGAGCAAGATCCTAGGAGGTGGAATTAGAACAGGTGTGTTTGTTCTTGGATTTATCTTCCACCTCCTCCTCCCAACAAGTGGTATCAGAGCATGTTTGTTGTTCTAGATTCCTGACACATTCATCCACTCAATTTTGACTTTAACAAACACTAGTAATTAATTCAAATGATTGAATATTACAACTCCAAGGACTCATGCAAAAGTGTTTCACTTAAAGGTTTCACTAAGTGATCAAAACATGAGGGTAATGATGGAAGGCATTAATAAAGGCACTAACCAATAAATATATCCACTCCAAGCTCAATCATTAACATTTAAACACTATATGTAACTTGCATAAGATCATATACTAGTAACTAGGTGAGATTAGGACCTACCAAGGCATGAAACTTACCACATTTGCAAATCAAACTAATAAGAACACACTAAAACTATATCAAGGAATATAAAATATTTATTTATATTAGCTTAAAATGTTATAAAGTGCAAATCTGATCCAAAACTCAAAAGCTTTGGTTGAAAGATAATTCAAGAAACAAGAACAACACAATAAAAATAATGTTATCTCTGAGAAGATATGTTTTATTCTTTAAATTTACAGACCCAAACATATGCCTATCTCTGAGAAGAGATGTCTAATTTCCATTTTAGGTTAAATCTTCATTTATACATGTTTTTAAGGTAGGAGGAGGATGTGGAAGGTCACCAATCTTGAGGGAGATTAAGTGGTTTGATTTCCATGATTTACAATAATACAAAATTTGAGGAATTAATATTTTTAGAAACTTACTACTTTTAGACTACACTAATAAAATTTAAATTTGGGTCACTACATTACCCTCATTTTGAGCTTTCCAATGGTTTAAATGGGGAGTCAAATGGAAATATGGTGCAAAAGTTATGGCTTTAGGAAGTTCTGCCACCAATTGGGGTAGAACCATCACCTGAATTGTCACCTAAAATATTGCTCATATCACAATCTTAGTAGAGTTTCCTCATGCCCAAGAGAGGGATTAAAAATTAAGGCCTGAATATATAGTATAATGAGGAGAGAAGAAGAGGGATAGTGACATAGAAGTCTTGAAACAATTCAAAATACCATGACTTATTCCACATGACAATTACAATAGTTATCTATGCATTAAAGTGTCTTTAAATAGTGACTTTATGATGGTTAAAGCCTATTTTTATAAATATTTGACCCATTAAAGGTCTATACACACCATCTTCATTAATATCTTTCTATTTTATCTATTGCAAACATTGAATAGGACATAACAACTAACTCTCATAAAGCATCAATTGATTACCTTTCTTTGTGGGTTGACTAGATCCATATAACCACCAAGAAACCTTCATGAATGCTCAAAAATATATAACTTTATTACTTCAAGGGTGATAATGGATGTCTCTAGATAGTGCATTAACTCCAAAAATAGTCTTTATATGCTCAAGAGTTCCTTCATGAGCAGTTTCACTCTTATTGAGTAATTAGGCCATTTGGACAAGGTCTCACAGACTGGCTAATTAAAATAGAGTTTTATAGGTACCTCCATGCATTTTTTTGGACATTTAATAGATAGAGAAAGTAAAAAAAATCTGAAATAAACATATCCAATTATTTTCAACTTCTTAAATTACCTTTTACCTCTTTTTCTACTCTTTTTTTTTAAATAACATTGTTTTCTAATAGGTTCATACAATTCTATATAACACAGTACCATGGTTATGACCCTCTCTGAGTGTAATAGATTATTTGGGTGATAATCAAGTGATTTTAATCTATTTGGATGCATTTTCTTTAAAATCTTCCTAGTTAGGTCTTAACTAGGGTTTTAGAGAGGTTTAAGAGTACCCAGGACTCTTAACAATGATTCATAAAGTGTAGGCATTAAATTTCTAAACCAATTCCACAAAACAATAGTATACTAAACCCTATACCTCTCATAAAGTGCCTAACCTCCCATGAAAAAATATATATATGGTAGTGAGCATGTAAAGTCACCTCTTGAGGAAGAAACATGCTTTCTGAGTAATGTTAGGTGTCTTAAGATCTAAATGACTTGTCATATCATCTCTCTTGTATCTCAAATTTGACATACATACCTATAACAACTTGATAAACTTTTTCATGAATATTTTAAGTATCTTCATGACCTCATTTTGCCTTCTACTACCCCTTCTTTATGACACTTGTTTAAAGAGGCTAATAAACAAGCCTATGTTATTGTAGGGTTCTTAATTTTTTTACCACATTATGAATGGTAAGGCTCTCATCCACTATATTTAACATGAATAACATCTCTAAAGTCCTTCAAAATAATGGTTTTGGTTTGAATAATCCATTTACCATCTATCTGCATGTAATAGTCTCCCATCTAAATACACAAGTCCATATGCCTATATAAATAGTCATGAAAACCCCTATATATGGTTCTCACAAAATTATTTAGTGACTTTAGGACCCATTATCTTCCTTGAAGTTCATTATACGTGAAAATTTCCTTCATTTCCTCACTCATAGGCTTAAATTAGCCTTTTTAAACCTAATCTATATAACATGGCCTCTGCACATGCCAACTAATAGGCCATTATTATGATTAGGAGAGTCAGGAATACTAAAAATATCATTTCAGTCTCAAACACTTCATTTAGAAGCACTTTGAAGCATATTTCCTTCATTGGGTGTCTTTTAGGTTTTTAGCAAGGGTTTTGGAGGTCCATAACTCTTATCAATGATTCATAAAGTATGGACCCCCAAATCAAAACTTTTTCTCAAGGATTTTAATTACATTGACCCCTTCAACTTATCTAACCATCTTGAGTTTTCATGCAAAATATGGACCAAGATATGAACATAGAGAAATGTGCTTTAAATTAACTATTTAGATTGTGAAAACAAATGGAAGGTTTAAGGGCCAAACTAATAAGTTTTTTGCATCACCCTAACTCCAAAACTTCCCCCAAGACTTTAATTGACTCTCCACACCATTATTTTTATCATAATGTGCAATGAGGACCTAGATCTATCTCAACATAGTGGTAGGGTTTCTTAGCAAGTTTAAGGTACGTCTTCATCTACTAACCCTCAAGGGCATACTAACTTGAAAAAATAGTGTGATAAATCCCATATATAATTACCATCACCATTTATTACCTCAAAAAACTCTACATGAAGCTCAAACCTCCTGTCTTATCTTAAAAACTTCTAAATAGTCCAGTTGGTTCCATTACTGACTACTAACTAACTGAGGCATATCTATGACAAAATAGTGAATGTTTCCATTGATTTTATAGTTTTGAGGATAGAATGGATGGATTAATATAGTTATAATTGTCATTTTTACTAATTTTGAGAGTTTAATCACACTTGAAGAGGCCTTAAAACCATAAACTCCCAAGAGTGATTGTAGATGTTGACTGTGTGTGTATGACTATGTGTATATATAGGGTGGTTGTAACATCAAAAAGAGATCCTTTTCCTTGAAAAATCAATGCACTTATGTTAAATTTTATAAATCTCTATGACTATTGAGACCTTAAATTTGTTTAAAAACAACCTTTAATATCTCTGCTAATTCTCACTCAAGCTTAGAGACTGAGTTACCCTTCAAATAGGCCTATTTGTGCTTTGTGACGTTATTGACTATGTTTTATGGTTTGGATACCTTGAAATAACACCAATGATCCTTTAAAAATAGCATATACTTACTTTATGTTTTCACTTATATTCAATGCCATTTCTCATATATGTTCTGCCATTTCTCATTATATGAGCCTTACCTCACTGATTTGAGTCATGGTTATAGGTTGATAAGAGACTATGAGGACTATGTGTAAGAGGTTCAAGTTATCTCATTTTCCACATGTTTTAAGGATAGAATTTTTTTTATATAAACATCATGTATGTATAGGTTATGGAGTCTACAAACTCTTAGAGGTGTTTTCAAACCACCTCTCTCAACTGCCATTTGTACAACAATACGATGTATAATTGTAGGAGAGATAAAAAATACCAATTCAACCTCATATCCATCTTAAGATAAGTGGATTAATATTTCCTCAAGTTTTTTTAATAATATCTAACTATATCATGAATTTTAATTTCCATGCTAAAGTTTTGCCTTTTATGTTAGAAATATATAGACTTTGGTTCAAAATAATGACTTACAAGCTTGGGGCCTATAGGTACCTATTAGATTGTGTAGGCTTCAAGGAGCCACTTCTTACACTTTGTCTCTTTCAACACTATCAAATTAATACATCTCCTTATGTCATTTCTTTATCATGGACCCATAGGGCATAACACAAACATGTGACTGCCAACTTAGTATATACTAGTTGTAGGTGAATTTTTAGTGCTTTATATAGACTAAGGGGACCGTCACTCTAACTTCATTGGATAATTAATCCCTCTTGGAAACGAATAAGTTCATCTTATTACCTTGAATATTCATCTCATAACTCTCTTATGATCTATTTGATCCAATATTAAAGAAGATGATGTCACATAGAGGATTGATTATGTTCTTCCTTCCTTGTATTTGGTTGTAGGTGATTATTTATCCCCCTAACAGTGTTTAAGGATACATAACACATATTCATGACCATATTGATCCTTAACACCCTTTCTCTTTCAAAAATATTGGATTAATAATTTGGATGAATAAGGTAGTAGTGATATGATGATAATAGGATATATGGGAGAATGAAGGTGGAGTGATAAGCTTATACAATGGTGAATGGCAGTGACAAAGTTATTAAAATGGAAAGAACATGGGGAGAGTGGAAGGACTCATGAATCCAAAGATAAAATAGTCTTAAAGGATCCTAGGTGAGCATAAGCATATGCCTTAGCAATATATATTATTTTGAAGGCTCTCAAATAAGGATACATAGTGAAACAAACAACTTAGGATTCTCCAAACTACTTTAACATATGCTAAATTGAGACTGTGAGGATGTTGAAGATAATTTATGGTTTTTAGGTTATGAGACCTTGATGAAAATTTGAAAAACCTAAAATAATAACACATGATCATGTATGAAACCTCTCATACAACATCATATTATGCTTGACAACTTTGAATCAACCATTGAACCATGCATTATCTTCAACCTTACCTATAGACTATAGATTTGGTAGTTAAAGTGTTATTTAGCTCTATATACTCACATGTGTGGATCAAGATGTTGGGGAAGACATGAAATGTCTCTTTAAGTTTCAAGGGATCAAGAAGAATCATAGTTCGACCAAAATAGTCATAAACTCCACAAAATTGTACCACTTCTCTTGCCTTGTGTAGATGTGAATGGTAACCAAAAGCCTAAATTTATTATCATTTGTTCATAAAGCTAAGAAGAATAAACTAGAAACCAATACCCTTGACTAAAATTTCATAAATTCTAGTTTCTCTAGTCAAGAGTTTGGATCTTATGTCTCTCTCCTATATGAACTAAGCACAAACCTGAAGTGATCTTGAAGTTTACCAATGAACTGAGTAGGGAAAATCCATCAATTTTTGGATTCTTAAGCCCTCAATAATTCTAATTTATTCATCATGTGCCTATAACAAGACCTTATTTCATCTCCAAAACTTCTCCTAAGCAAATCCGTATAGTATGGATCCATACCACCTGAAAACACTATTGAATATAGAAAATTCTCATTCATTTCCTCTTGTTTCAGTTCCAAACCACCATTTTAGGGGAAAATGAAGGTAAATTTAGGTTAAAATGCATATTCAAATAAGGAACACATTTTGGAGAGCAAAAAGGTATCTATTTTCATAGGTGTGAGCTCTTTTGATGACAAAATAACCTTCTAAACTTGTAGAAGGGATAACTTCAAAGCATGAACCATTTGACTAAGAAATATAAGGACCATGGAAGTGATATAACTATGTTAGTAATGCTTTAATGGCCTTATGAGGTAAAATTTGTCCTTTCAAGACCAAAACCTTATTTTAGACAATATACACATAGCCGCATAAGAAGAATTACTAGTGAATATCATAAAATAATACTTTATAACTTTCTTAAAGGTTTGAAATAGAATTCAATGTATCTTTATCACCTTTTCAAGGCTTATATTTGACCATAATTTTCATATATTTAATATATTAGAGAATATCATAGTGAGTCATTAGTTGCCATCTTTAATTATCTTCATTAAGGCCCTCTATTTCATAAGATCACTTTAATCCATTGTCAAAGATGTCTAAACATACTCAAACATCGTAAGGATACTTAACACCATTTGAAATAGAGACATGACAATTACAAGACATTGAGACTTACTCCCTTCATATGATAGTCAATGACATCATGATGATCAAGCACATCACCTAAAGAACAAGATATCTAAGGATATGATGATCATAAGTAGACTCAATGACACCTCTAATAATTTTGAATGACTTCAAGAAGAAATTAGGAGACATCATCACTCAGTATAACACCATGTAGAGGCTTATATGGATGCCATGAAAAGTTTTCAGTTATAGGGGTTGGCATTTGGCCCTAGGGGACCAAATTTCCAATAAGAGGCATATGAGGAATGTAATTATCCTCAGGTTTAGTTCATACAAATTAATTGATTGGTTCTTGATCTAAAAGACATATATATGTGTATCTTTGATGGCTAAACTTTAGACATGTATGTATGTTAGAAGGTATTATGTTCATCTCATGAATCCATGGTATCCCTAATATAATATTATAATTTATGTCATTAGGCATGACTTAACAAACCATGGCTATCATTCAAGGCCCCATGGTAATACATATTGTAGTTTTTCCTAATAATTATCTTAAAATGTTGTCAAATACTTGAATATTCATATTTTAATATTTAATATCATCTACCTTAATACCATGTATATTTAAAAAGGAGATATTGCAAATGCTTAGCCTTGATCCATTATCCATCAAAAATCACTTGACTATATTATTTTGTACTTAAACTTTAATATATAATGGTAGTTGTTGATCTATAATGTGCTTAAGAGTAAAGTCTTGTTTTTCAAATGAGATGCTTTCTTCTATCCATCATAGTGTATTGAGAATAGAATCCATGTAAAGTGGTTCTACATCTTTTGTTAAAGTTGTATCATGCATTGTTGCATATAATATATATTTCAACAAGGGTTATCTTAAGTAATTATAATAGAGAAATTTTGGCATGGGTATTGTTGGCATCCTAGGTTACACCCTAGCTGAGAAGGGGATTGTCCAGGTCCTTTTGTTCAAACCTAGTCCAACATGGGAATGGCCTTAGGTTGTGGCTCACCTAGTCTTGGGTCAGACCTCTAGATAAGGTCAACTTTTGTATGGGTCTATCACCTATACTAAACCTAAATTATATTCTTATTGGGAAAAGGGGAGATAGATTAACAATAATATATGAAAGCATGTAAAAGGGGATTGATGCACCAAATATTTTGATCCTTATACTTGTATAAGACACACTATAGGATGCATTTAAGACTATATAATATCACTTCACTCACTCTTTCATCAACCCTCACATAAGTATTTCACATAAAGGCAAGGACTAGCTATTGACCTAACATGGGAGGGCAGTTGTCCACTTCCAAACTAACCAATAGACTATATATGCACTTAGAATGACCTATGAGAACTACCAAAACACTTCATGAAGGTGAGAAAACTTAGGAAAAGGTAAATAAAACATATATTCACTTAACCACATCAATGAACTCATGAAACACACTTTGATTCAACTTATAAATGGAGGAATTCAGTCTTTTATTGCATCAATAGGTGTTATAGTACAAATCTTGCCGGAGTCTAGTCATGCCAAAGAGAGGGATCTCTTTCAAGGCTTAAAAGCCTATATTTATAATATAAAGGGATGAGAGATACATGGATCAATGCATAGAAGGATGGATAAGGGATCATAATGACTAATATTTCTAATCATTCTGAACTTGATGTCATTAGAAAAGATCATAATGCCTAAGATTACTTATGTAAGGTGATCATAACAACAATATCAATCTCTGTCAATCTATTTTTGGCCTGTATTGATGCTCTTTATGGTTACAATGGTAAGATAAAATCATTTAAAATTTGGATTCTAGTATCAAATTAGTTACACCAGCTAGATCAATCTATTATGATCTTATTTCAATGTGGACTACTCCCTAATAATTCGTCTTTGGTATGTAAGAGTGGAAAAAAGGGTCATAATCATGTTTCTAGCTTTGAAAATGAACCTGTCAAAACTAACATGTCTACCTCTATGGCCTCCCTTTGAAATATTTGCTCTAGTTTGACCTTGACTATATTTGATCTTTATTTAAAGTCTCAAGGCTTCAACTTTTGATATTGACCCTTGATCTTGATCTAGGTTTCTAAAAATGTGCCACCTGGCAGCTCTTCATTTGTTCTCAAGATTCTACTATCAACTTCATCGACCCCTGTGCTTGTACCACATGATGGCCTCATATTTTATCTAGATCCTTGACCTATGCACCATTGATCTTTATTATATGACTCAATACATGTCATTGATCTTTAACTATGAGATCAAAAATGTACCATTAATTATTTGGCTTACCACAATCATGACACTTGGTGCATTAATGTTTATCCTTGGGATCCTCTGACTCTTTGACTTGATGCTTGCCATTAGATCTTTGAAGCATGATTTAATGTGTTCCATTTATCTAACTAGACCCACTAACTTTGTTAGATTACCACTCACCATTAGATCTTGACTTGGCTTTCATGAGTTGGACACTTGTCTTCATTATGTTTGTCTTCGGTCTACTAACTTTTTGACTTGATGCTCATCATTGATCTTTTCAAAATGATTGAATGCATGTTGTTGGATCTACATAGACCCAATAACTTAAGTTGTTGCTCGCATGCCATTGGATCTTTTGATTTGATTGAATGCAGATCCACCACTTGGTAGCTCCATGTTTGGGCTCAGGATCCTTTTAGCATTTTAAACTCAAATGGTTAGTTCCCATGGCTTAAATTTGACATCATGCACATCTTATTCTTCTTGCTTAAATTTGAAGGCTTATATCTATAGATATAAATTGCACCAAGTTACTAAACTTTTAATGAATCATTAGGGAACAAAATACATCATCTTAAATAACTCTTAAGACCAACTTGACTCACAAGGCAAACTAGCATGAAATTTTAAGTTTTAAATGATAGGGTGACAATTTGACCTGTGCGGTAAAATTGAGAATAGGTATTTTTGAGTTGACCTAGTTGTCATAACCCTTGGGTTGATTATTTTGATATTTGTTTTCTTGTGGGGTCAAGGATGGATATGGTAAGGTCCTTTGGTTTTTACCACTATATTGGTCACCTTACCCCTTTGTGTTGTAACAACTAGACTGTGGGATCTAATATAAGATGAGGGCCAATATTAGAATCATATTGGTATATATTAGGATAAGATGAGTCATGCATGCCTTTTATCATCTAGTGATAATAATAGGTATCTTGGATTGGAATTATAATAATAGGATTGGAGGGAGGCTTAGGATTGTTTATTGGTAATTTTAACCTTATTAGTGAGTTTTGATTTGATTTTTTTTACCCATTTTCCTATGTTATTGATCCAAAAATATATACATTATCCATCTATAATGATATTAAAATATTAATTTCATTAGTTATGTTAACCAATAGTGTTTATTTAACATGGTCATGTTCATTATTTATTACTAGGGAAAAATAAAAAACCCTAAAGCTAAAATCTAAAACTCTAGAAAGATGAAACCCTACATGAAAACTTAGCATTTTTCATTGTTTGATATGTGTAAATGTTAACTAATATGTTTTACCCTGATCTAAATTAATGATTTAGATTAATATAATTAAGATATAAATTTGAATCAAAATTTAGATCAATAAACATGGCATCCAAATATACATCTAAATGTAAAATATTAAGATTGATTATTTTGATTTGACAAGGACATATGATAAATATGTAAATTACTAAATAGATCATGATACTTAGATTTTTTAGTTGACTATCTAGCTATGACTATATTATAGAAATAAAAATTAGGAATAAGCACACCTTTAGTTCATTTGATTCTAGAACTAATATGTTATTTATGCTAAGTTAGTTCCATTGGATCAAGTCAATATCATTGGTCTATATTGATGTATTGGTCAGTCATAACCTACATAGAAGTTAAACATAGTGATTGTAAAGTCACCTATGATTGTTTTTTCTATATATTTGTGATCCTAAATCTTAATGACACACACAAATCCCAAAATCTGCTTCCTTTGCCTTAAAACCCTAGACATGATTGTGAGGGATAAAAACATTTAAAAAAATGGGTGAAGTGTAATGTGATGAGTTGACCCTAATCACCCTCACATGATGATTTTCATTTTGTATGCATATAATACTCCAAGGAGGGAAATAAAACCATGTGTACTTCTTCCACCTAGTGTGATTTTGAAATTGTGCCACTTTGATATGTGTATGTAGATAATGATTAACTTTGGTACTTGAAAATGTTTAATTTGACTTGGATTTTGAGTTCTTCAAACTTAGCTTGTGACTGCTCCTGGTGATAGATATGCAAATTGTTAATAGTAGAAAAAAACATCTCTATGTGTGATAGTGTATAGATGTATCACCGATAAGTACCAAGTCTATTTTGATTAAGACCTTGATTTTTTATATATGGATCCATTTGAATAATTCCTCATGTCACTAAATTGGTTTGATTTTACAAAATATCCATTTCTAGGAGTAAGTTGGCTCTAACTGGTGTGGGTCATTATTGACTAACAATAACAATCATAACTAGTAAAACTAGCATGTGCATAAGTGTACTAATATGAGAGTGTAAAGATGTATTTGCTACATATTTATTAGGTTTGAAATAGACTATGAGGTTATTTAGGTGTATAATATCAAAAAAAATTACTCATACAATAACATGCTAGTATGAGAGGATGGCCAATTAGGACCTTGTTTGGATGCCCAAGTCATGAATGGTAAATGTGTGTCAATATTTTAATTATCAAATACTAAAGACCATATTTTATTATATATACAAACACATAAAACATGTCTATATTGACTTAGTGGATACTTCCCAAATTGAAAATTAGTCATTGAGTGTTTATGGGCATTGTCTATAGAGATAAACACTTGTTGTAAACCATAATTATCTAGTTGTTGTTGCTATTGTTTAATAGGAATAATTTTAAGAATGGACCCCTAAAATTTTATATAATATCCTATTGAATCCTATAGTTTTTACATAATTCCGTTGGCTAATCTTATGGAAAATTACCACATATGTGTGACTTGATTAGTTAATCTATTGGCTATTTGAAAAAAAAATGATAAATTAAATGTAATATTTAAAGAAAGATATAATGACATAAAACAAAGTAATTAAATGAATAAAATTAACTAAAACTCAAACTTTATCTTTCAAACTAATGCAAAAATAATAGCACTTACCTAGAAATAAAATTAACCCATAAAATTTTGATCCTCCACATGCCCCATGCAACCCCTGAAATCATTTGAATGTGATTAGCAATAAAATGTGAGAAATTACATCTATGTTATTTGAGGAATGGACATTTATACCCTCTATAAAATATTTTTCCATGAATTTTCAAGGGGATTTGAAGGAGAATGTATTGTTACAATGGAATGTCAGAAAAACTAGAAAAAGGCCACAAGATTCTCAACAAGTTGCCATCAAAGGGAATACACAAATGCAAAAAACGTGGAACCATAAGAAATTTATAAAACCTTTAAATGGAATTGGTTATTTTAAATGTCAACATATGACCATATTTGACATATGAACGTCATGAATAAAAATTAAAAATGTGAATTAAAAATTAAAATTGAATGATTCTTGTAACACAAACATATTTTTTAATTTTCAAATAAGATATTTAGAATTTATATTTTCCTCTCAATAATTACCTAAAGTGAATAAAAAAATAACTTATAAGTCAGGAAAATTTATTATATATATATATATATATAAATTTTATTAATTTTTAGTCGCAAATTAACTTCCATATTCAATTAAGGTACCCAAAATTCAAATAAGGTAGCTAAGACTTATTAAACCTAAATTTCACAAGAGTTGAAATGACATGTATGGAAAATATTCAACACAACCATAATATTTATATTATTATTCTCCTCATGACTTATACACATTAATACAAAATAATTTTTTACCAATTTTCCAATTCACATTTAAGCTTAAATAGCATGGATGACTCAACTATAAAAACTCATACTTTCATAAGAAATGTTAACCAAGAGTCATTGTGTGTGAAGCTTTATCAATTTACTTATGCAATAGGTTTTTGGATTTAAATATAACATGAAAGCAAGGGTATTTCCCATACATTGGATGATTTTAAATACATATCAAAATAAATATGAAGAGTGGTCTTAATATATAGGTGAATAGATCATAAGCAAGAACAAAACTTCACTATGAGATATGAATTGAATGGATTTAAGTTTCATTGTTGTTGAGAATACATTATTTAATGTCAATAAGAATCACTAAAAACTGAAGGATTAAACATTTTTAAACTTAATTTTGAACCAATAAATATTTAATTAAATTATGGGAGTAAAAACATAATTGAAATTTTTAATCTTTATTGAATTTAATCTTAATATAGTTACCAATATGGGGAGGAACATATATATACATATATATATATATATATATATATATATATATATATATATATAATTTTATCATTTCAAATATGTTAATTTTAATATATCTATGCATCAGCCTATTGGCCTCTCACATGGACCTATAGTGCATGTTGCTAGTATTTATCAAAATTGATTATAGAAACAACTTATAAGTCAAGCGATGGCATAACATTAAAAAATAGTAATTTTCATGGTCACACATTTACTTCCATATTTATTCAAATTTTTATAAATTCTATTGTACCGAATTTACCTCTAGAGCTTATTCGCTTTTAAAGATTCCAATTTGCATTGTAAGGAGCATAACAAATGTTGACAATGTGTTGGTCTAATGCTCCTTAGCTGAAACTATAATTGTCAAGTGTTGTTTTTTTTTTAATTGTTGATTATGATAATATATAAGTTTGATATTAGTTGGCATGACAAAGATGGTGGATATCCACTTTTAGCTCCTCAAACCATTAAAAACACTCCAAGAATTTTGATGTTGATTATTGTTAGAAGTTTGTTAACATTTATACAGTAGGTATTTGTTGATGAGACCAAACCTATGTTGGCTACCCTATAAATGTAATTATATATAATAATATCCACTATCAAGTGATATAATTTCTCTGATGAAGTGTTTCTCATGACAATATATGGTTTCTCATTTTATCTTTGGGGCATAATTCCCTTTTTTTACCTTTATCAAAAACAAAATCTTATTTTAATACATGTAGTATTATAAGATTTCATGATGTTCATTAGATAACTAATATCCTAATAGAGTTCTTGGTTGTATTATAGGGCTCCCTCAACCCTTAAAAAAAAATGAAATGAAACTAATGTAATCATTGGATGATGTGTTTTTGAAACTTCTGATATTTTCCATTTATTGAACTTAGTAACCATTAACATAATGTATATAATGGACATAGTTTTGACTCTTGAGGCATCATTTTTATCATTGATAAATTTTGGAAATGCATTATCTCAAATAAAAAATAGTTAGAAATATATTATAAATACTTTAGCCATGGCTTAGTTGAGATTATTTATCTGATGTGTAAATATAATATAGTATGAAGATTTCTAAATCATAAAGTAATTCCAAGACACATGGATTAAGTGTATCTGACTTGAGGTAGTAAGAAATTTTTAGGATTTTTAAAAGATCATAAATTTTGACATGGAGTTCTAGTGTTCTAATCTGGACTTCCTAATTCAATGAATAATTTTCATAAGAGGTCATCCAAGTAATCAAAATAATTTTGTGTCGAGAGTAAGTGTGGCTATACAAATATCCTAAAACTTTTCACTATGGTTTAACAAAATGTAGATGCAACCATCATTCACAATGTGATATGCCATGTTGCACATGACCAACATTCTTATCAAATGGATTAGATTATAGAACATACCAAATCACCTATTTTCTCATATTCTAAGGGTAAACGTATGTTATTATATAACTGTATACTATAATCACATAGTGAAATATTTTTATGTTAATGACATGCTAGATATTATATACCAAAAGCAATAATAAAAACACAACCTATTTAAAGTTACTCTTGTGTTCAGATCATATTATACTACAAAAATTACTTATCAAATCAATTCTCATTTCAATTAATAACATAAGTTATTATACCATAGGAAATTTTTGACTCATCAATCAAGATAGGCATGTAGTGCCTTTTAAAAAAGGGTATCAATTCATCATGATAATGGAAATATTACAACAATTCAATTATAATAATATGTTAATGGCCTATAAATATAACTACATATAATATTATTTATTAAAAATGTAGTAGGTAAGACCTTAACTTAAGTGGGTGAAAATTAAAACCCACAAGTTATTCTTAGAATATCACCATTTCAAACCTACAAATATACTAATTATTTTGCAACATAAATCTATTCTATGTGACTCTAAGTGCTAGGTAACACAATGATCTTCTTACAAAATAATGGCATAATTTTCTCACATTTAATAATGTTACACTTCATATACTTATCCACTAGGATAGGTGGCATAAAATTAAGTAATTGCATCAATAAAAAAACATAATTTTTTGCAAAAAAAACATGGTATATTTTATTCTTAGTGAAGAAAATGAAATTGGTTCTCATTTTAAGCTCAATTATTAGTGCAATATAAAGGTAAATGTTATTTTTTAACTCAATGAAATTCTAAAACTAATCACAACTTTTATATAATCCTTTTTTAATATTTATTATGAAAGACTCAATGCTATTAAGGTAAATTTATTTTTCTGGGTTATTAAAAATAGAAACACCAATCTATTGTAAGAGGCCCCAACTGAAATTTCATAAGGAATCTGATTTTCATTTTATTTATATATTATTCAATTTCTATACTTTTATATTTTTCCCTCATTGCCAAGCTTAGTCATAAACTTGAACTTTTTTAAAGTTACTATGAATCTTCATTTTTTTTAATTCATATGTCGTATGCTTCATAATTTATTTTTCTTCATATCAAGATAAATGATATCTATATTTCCTTTCTAGCACACCAAATCCTCTTAATTATAATTTCATTCAAAATGAGATTTTTTTTGAAATTTCAATCATATTTTTAATTTAAAAATAATTTTTTAAATTAATAAAATTTAAGATCATAAGGTTTTCCACAATCCATTTTTTAATTATTATAAACTATGGAAGCCTATAACATGTTAATATAAGTAAAGATTTTTCGGTCACCAGAAAGTGAGACCCTAATTACGTGTAAGAGACTGTCATTGTAGCATTTTATTTTCCAATTTGCTTATACATTATTTAACTTTTGTACTTCTAAATGTGGATACTCGAATCTATAAATATATGTTAAACTAGTATTGTACACTTAGAAAATATCAATTATGGATTTACTCTTCAATTTTTAACTTGCCTTGCAAGTAAAATATTCATGTTCTCCATCTCATTATGCCTAAATTCTTATTTTATAGTCTGACCCTGCTATTATGATTACCTAGATCACATGTAGCCCATAATATGCTAAAAACTTTATATATATATATATATATATATATATATATATATATATATATATATCCTTCATTATCAATTATAGAACTTCAACATATTTTTATCTTCCTGAAAACTTATGTTCATACTTGAACACTAGCATTGATGCTAGTCTCCCTACTCCAACACATGTGTATGTACGTTAAAAACACTCAAATTTACAAATATTTTAATATGTATGAGTCATCCTATTTTTTATTTAACACTTCTATGATAAATATTTAAAAAGGTGTGTTATAAATACAAGTTAAATCCCACTCATTATTCATATAGCAAGCATCTTTCAAGCTTATATTACACCACTAAATACAAATTGTACAACTAAGTTATCCTACCCTATTCTTTCCTATTTCTAAATTAATCATAAGATCAATCCTATTACAAGTTTTAAGCATAAAACTAATATCCCATGAGTAGTATTTTCCAAGTTACAAGCTAGATCACTACATGTACTTTCATATAACATATTATATAATTATTCATACACAAGATCACATATGTTAAGCATGGAATATACTGAGAGGGGGGGTGAATCAGTATATTATATATCTTATAAAACTTTCCCTTTATCAAATTCCACTTAATCAAACATTCAAGATATGCAATAAAACTCAAACAATAAACATCCACACAAGATAGAGAGAGACACCAGATATAACATGGAAACCCAATGTGGGAAAAACCATGGAAAATCAATCTCAAATATATTCATGAGAAAAAATCCACAGGAGCACCATACCCCTTTGCCAAGTACAAACCTTAGCTATAATTCATGAGTACCAACCCACAGGATCTTCAAACCCCTTTGCCGAGCACCAACCCAGATACTATTCATGAGCACCAACCCATAGGAGCACCAACACAGAAACAATTCATGAGCACCAACCCATAAGAGCACCAACCCCTTTGCCGAGCACCAACACAGAAACAATTCGTGAGCACCAACCCATAAGCGCACCAACCCCTTTACCAAGCACCAACTCAACAACAATTCGTGAGCACCAACCCACAGGAGCACCAACCCCTTTGTGTATACCACACACCTATCTCTCAATGTTGTTATCTCAACAAATGATAGATCAATACAACATCTCTTTCCTCTCTCTCACTTTCACTCTTCTAAGCTAGATATAACAAATACAAATCATATTCATCTCTCACAATTGCTCTTCTAAGCTAGATATCACAATATCAAATCAACCTCTCACTTTCATATTACAAATGGCTACTCAAGCCTTTATTTATAGATTTCCAAATGACCTTTGGCCTTCCCCCTTTGTGACCTTTCAATTCTCATGGAAAATGGCACCAATCTTGGATGACCCTTCATATCCAAGCATTTGAAAAGTCATGCGGTGACCCTTCATGACCAAAAAAGTCCTTCCCACTTTTGTCCTTATCTTTGGTGACTTTTTGTATTCCTTAAAGTGTCCCTTCATGAGAAATTTTCCCTTATTCTTTTGTCTTCACTTGGTGACTCTTGGTATTCCCCAAAATGACTCTTCATGGGAAAATGTGTCTCATCCTTCTTTTGTTTTTATCCTGTGGCTCTTCGACTTCTCCATGGGCCCTTGTTTTGTCTCATATGCAACCAAAAATATATTCATTAATATTAAATAAATATTAACTCATATTAGCCAAGATATATTTATTACAAACAAAATTAAATGCAATGGGGCCTTTATCACCAATAATATTAAACCTTTGACATCAATGACAATATTTCCAAAAACATAATGGGGATAACTACATTGTTTAGAGGCTCTATTAAAAGGATATGTATGTATAGGAAATTCACACTGATAGATGGGTATTTTATGTTAGGTCAAATTCACCTGAACCCACTAAACCTCATCTTGCAAGGTGTTATGCCCTATTTAGAGGATCTAGGGTTTTGATCAAAATATTAATATTAATAACTTGTGTAGTGATCTAAATAGAGAATATGAAAGGTGAAAATAAACCCTAACATGTGAAATTTTAAGTTTTATAAAAAAATTCATAGTCTATATAAGACACTAGTGGCAGAATCAAGAAACTAGCATCAAAACTATTATCCTAAAGGTGACACAATTGTCTAGGTTGATAAAAAGTAAATATTTAGAATCTAATGACTAGATCTAGATATTCAAATAATCTATTCATGTACCTATATTCTTCTTATCTATCTATACCTCAATGTATAAACTAAGTACAATTTCTCCTTATTATTATTATTATCATACTATTGAGTGTTATACTTTCCATATTTAGCATATGCTTAGATTCAATATATCTCATCAAAATATCAGTAGAATCTAAATTCATTTAATTGACCTAATTTTAGATTATCTTACTCCTTAATTGATTTGTCTACTTTATTTTATTTTAATACTTATTTCCAAAAGGGTTAAATATTTGGTGAACTTGACCCCTGAGTCTTATTATGCAAAACTTAGCTTACTCTAGGATTTTATACCTTTTAGGGTTTCTAATTTTAGTAATTTTTAAATCTCAAATTTTCTATTACCTTTGGCATATTTGTTTCCATTTATCAAATATGAAACATGTTAAGACAAATCATTTTGAATCTAAAGATAAATAAGCATTGATCAATCATCTAAATATAAATCAATAACTAATTGATGTATTTTTATATGTTACATGAGATGAAATCAATAAAAACACCAAGGCTAGTGCATCTACATCTAATAATGGTGAACCCTTATATAAAAAAACTATTTCTACATCCTCCATTGGAAAAAATAGTACTTCAACTCAACTACCAATTTCAATGCCTACATTAAAACAAGTGGTGTTTTCATCCCCTTTGGTGACTTCCCACATAATCTCAATTCTAATGGGTCTATTGTGTAAACTATTGATTCATAGGATGTATTTCATAATCCTCTTACACATGAGATATCTTTTCACCCTTTTTGAACTAGTTTTATAGCATCCAAGTTCACACTTTATGATGAAAAAGGTGATCCCGAGCAACATCTTTGCTCTTTGTATGTAACATGCCCCGACTATGCTTCCAATCACCCAATTTTGACCAAACTATTTCTAATAAGTATAAATGAATATGATTTTGTATGGTTATAATAATGACCAATACAATCAATAAAAGCATTAAAGTCCTTAGAAGATCAATTTTTTGCACATATCTCAATCAACATTATTGAAAATATGTCATATACATAAATTACCAAGATCAAACAAGGAATCGATGAGCCTATAAATGAGTATGTATTGAGGTATAACACAATGTTGGCCAGGATTAGAAATCTAATGGAAAATAAAGAGCTTAAGATATATTTAAGCAATGTTTTCTTGCTCCCTTGCATAATTATAATGTTTTCAAGAAGTTCAAATCTTTTTATGACTTATATCATATTATTCATGATAGATAAATGAAACTTATATCCTTGAATAACTTTAAGTATGTATCCAACACATCGACTACATCCACTACCATGTTTCATATTAAACCAAGCTATAAGATGAAAACCTACTAAGGTTAAAAAGGAAATAAATACAATAGTTAATATAATGTCACAACAACCTAATCGAATCATCTTATCTAATGCACCTATTAGATAATTTACACAATTACCTAAGTCTCTAGATTCACTCATTCCAAAGTTAGTGGAGTGTCATCTCATATCTCTCCCTCCTATGATGGTTGATACAAGTTAAACTCTACCAAAATGACATGTTGTATATGTTTATTGTAACTACCACCCATGTGTTGGGCATTATACATATAGATGTTTCAAATTGATGCACAGGATACATGACCTTATTGATAGTGACCAACTCACCTATGAGGATTTTCCAAAAGATTTAGAATCACAACCTAATGATCATCAAAATCAAAAGATAATCAATAATCCATCACAATATAATTATAAGGAAACACTAGAAGTGCAAATGGCATATCATTCACATCTTCCTTCACCATATTATGGGCACCTATTAGATGGGATTATTTGTATACTTATATGTGATTTACCTCCTATGGTTCATAGGCCTTCTATTTCATTAGATGATAGCAAAATTGTGGATGATGATTAGATTTTCATTCATCATTTATCAGAGGACATATTGATCATTATCCTATCCATGTTTTTATGGCTGATAATGGTTCTAGTGAGAGTGTATATACCATGAATTTACTCACACATTTGGGATATACACATGATGATTTATTATCTTAGACTAAGATGGTCAAATAACTCATTGGGAAGACAACAATGTTTTTATGAGATTGAATTACCTTTACAATTTGGTCCAAGACATGTGACCACAAAATTTTTAGTTATACTAGATACAATCTTTGATAAGTTATTAGGATGACCTTAGATTCATAATCTATATGTGGTACCTTCCATAGTGCATGGCTCTTTTTAAAATATTCTTGCCAATAGGTTGATTATAGTTTCAGGAATTCAATATGAATATTTATTGTAACATGAAAAATTTATTCCATGATAGCTAATTATACAACCTACTAGGGTTTGTTACGTTTGAAGTCACTATTCATAGTCATTATTCACAAATCACTATTCACTATCACTATTCATGGCCATTATTCATTATGATGTGGCATGTTGGTGATGTGCATGGTTAGTGATGTGTTTAGTTGGTGATGTGGCATGGCCCACAATGGGTGTCATGGTCCATGGAGCATCTTTCATGTTGAAAATATGAGGAGAGATAAATGGGGTACATTTCTCCACTTAATCACATGGGTTTAATTTTTTGGATGCATGTGAGGGCATAATGATAGTGGATATCATGATTCCATTTAGGCATGTTTTTGTGGGGTGTAGTTTGTATTTGGTCTCTTATTAGATGGGGTCAAAAGTTGGGAATCATTTGAATTATGTGAATGCACATGGGAAAGTGGGGGACAAGGATCACTATGCTAGATTGAGGTCACATGTGAAGTGGGGCATAGCACTATAGAGTGCACATGGAGTGGTAAAATGGACATTATGAGATGTCATTCAAAGCTTGGATTGGCACATGAGGGAGACATGGTTCCCTATTCATGAATAATGTTCCCCACTATAGGATGGCACATTTTCTCCTCTATATTAGTTATTTCTCATATTATTCTCTCATTGTAAATATTTGAATATGCATGATCTCTCCCTTTTTAATTCATCTAGTTAGTGGATCCATGTAAGCTTGTGCTTTCATGCTTTGAGGTTGGATCCTAAAGGCTATGTTATGCTTGGTTCACAACCTAAATGATTCAGGTGTAATAATTGAGTGTTTTTTTGTTATCACTGAAGGAGTTGCTAGAGGAGATATTATAGAAAAGAGTTGTTAATGTTAATTAAAGTTTGAAAGATGCCATTTTTCTTGTGGTTTATTCCCTTGTTTGTTTGCAAGGTTTTTCTATAATATGTTTTTCTTTCTTATCTATGATTTTGTAGCTTGTTGTATTTTGCATTATTTACTTGCATAATAGGATATATCTTATTGATCCTAACATGTAATATTAGATATAGTTTTATTCCTAATAATTGGTTTCATATCCATGGTGTAATATCAATGTGTGAGTGTTTTTTGTTGTTGGTTGGTTTGTGTAAGTGGAAGCTACTATGATAGGAGGAGAGACCAAGTTGAAAATTTTTAAAAAAATGGTAGATATCTCTCTATGGACCAAGTTGGAGGATCTCTTTGTGAAGATCATGTTCTCTTCATGTTTTTTAGGAGAATCCCATAGATGAGTGGTGTGATCTAGTAATTTGACTCAAGAGAGGATGGTTAGTATGGTGTTAGTTCTAAAATGACAAACAACATGAAATAAATACACTAATAGCATAACATCTCTAAGCTTAGACACTAGGGAGATCTTAGTTAACAAAAGCAAATGACAAACAGAACTAAAAAGTAAGGAATGAAAACACAATAATTCCTTCACCTTCCTTAGATGCTCTAAATGTCTTTGTAGTGGTGGCTTACTCGACTTGTGCTCATGAAGTCTCATCAAAGAAGACTTGGCTATCTCCTCTTCTCCTTTGCACATTTGGCTTGTGGCTTGGCTTAGATTAAAATCAATTTGGCATGGTAACACTAATTTCAATGGATTATTGAAGATATTTTTGCATTATAAATTTGTACCAAAATAGCTTAAGAATGATGTTCATGGCCTCTTTATTTATAGATTTTTGTAAATGTCTAGAATCAACCTGAACCGTCCACCTCAAAATTGAGATGTGTGGTTGAGGATTAATTCAATTTTTGGAATTAAGTTTTTAATTATATTCATCATGACATTAGAAGAAGGGTAAATTAATATGCATGGAGGGCATCATGGAAGGTATTGATGAGGCATGGGAGGCATGAATCCTGATATTTGTTGCATTTATGGCCTAGGGATGTCTTCCCAAGAAATGAGGTCACTTGATGATAAAGATATTTTATATTTATTTCCAAAACAAATTATTCAACAAGTTTCCATGGAATTCTTGATTAGGCTCTAATTTGGTTTAATTATCTCTTAATCATGATTAAGCACTTTAATTACTCAAATTAATTAGAATGCCTTGTTATTGGTCCAAATTTTGACTAGATTAGAATTAGAAGGTGATGTCAGATGCATTGGATCCATATTCCCATTTAGGATGTTACCAGTGAAAATTAACAAAGGCATGTGTCTTGTATAGAATATTTGATAGGAAAGAGCAATCTAGAGCACCTAGGTGCAAAATTGGCATTTTGACTTAGAATGATCTGATCAAAGTTAGCTAGCCCATAAATTGCTTTGCCCCATTTAGGGATACCCTAGCCAAAATTGGCACTTGAATATGTCATTTTCACATCATTTAATTCATTATAGTTTTTTAAGCCAAATTATGAATTTTGGGTAGAAATTGGCCAAAAGCCTAATTGAAGGTTATTGATGGCTAGATTTAGGTGTCTATAGTTTGCCCCTATTTGAGAAGGCATTGTAAGTTATAAGCATAGTAATGTCTTCTCAAAGAATAAAAAGGTCGTGTATGCCTACAACTACAATGATGATAACCTAACTATATGATTCCCCCTTGAGGAAATGGTTGGCATAAGTAAGTTGACAAACGGTCCCTCGAAAAGAAAGAAGCAAAATGAGGGGACCAAAAAAAGGAAAGATGATGGGGTGAAAACATAATGATACTAAAAAATTAATCAAAATAATTGAGATTGCAAGTGGGATGATGCACAATGGTTGCCCAAAGGTAGTTATAAACATTGTACCATGATAGTGGTAACGTGGTATGATAACACAATGATTTGCCCAAAGGTGGCTATAATCATTGAGAAGATGTAGCTACCCTAGTTAGGATAGATAAACAAGAGAATAGCATGCCCCTGTATGGGTAGAAACATTAAAGTGGTGACAACACAATGATTTTTCCAAAGGTGGTTATAATCATTGAGAAATGTAGGTGGGATGGTGTATAATGATTTGCCCATAGGTGGTTATAATCATTGGACCTTGATTATGGAAAACATGATAAACTTGGATAAGGATGATCATAACTTAACATAGAGGGTAATGATGAATTGGAATAACTTATTAGTAGGGAGATGTGCATCTGAACTAATAAAGTTTGAAATTATTTTGTGGTTAATTACTCTATTTGGGATATGATTGGGAGTGAATCAGGATGTCAGTGCTGAAGAGATGCCACCATTGTTGAATAAACTTTTTGAAGCTTAGGTTTGTTATAGCACATGTTGGTAGGCATCATGATATAACATCATGAAGACTTGGCCAAAATATACATGAGGACTGACTCCCATAATCCAATACTCAATAGAAAATAATGTACCAATGATAGAATCCATGATGACAATGTAAACATATGAATAGGGATGGATTCAAGTGTAAGTGTGGGCAAGGAATCACCCAATAAACACACATAAGCTAAATCAAAGAAATAGTGTTAAAAGTAGACAAATAGGCTGACAAATAAAATAATAAAGAAACAAACAAAGAAACACTTAATAGAAACCATACGAGCATTATCCCTAGAAAATAGGTGACAACTTAATAAATGAAAAAAATGGGGGAATAGAAGAAAAGGAAGGAGGTGGCTGAGTTGTCTCCATATGCACTAGGTAAGTGGACGTTGCCTACATAGTTTCATGGATGTAATATACAATAAAAAAATTTAGGCCAAATGTAGTTCTCTCATGGAATGGGAAGAATGTGATAACTGAAGAAAATAAAAAGAATAGATGTGATAGAAGAATAAGAATGGTCTTACAAAATGACAAGTGTGTGAGAGAAAAAGACCAAAAAGGATAGGGAAACTAAATGACAAGTGATTTGCTTGTAACTTAGTAAGGGTTCTCAAAATCCTTAAGGCAATGAACTGGTCAATGTTTTTGTTCTTTTCTAATTATTTTTCAAATGTTTTTGGAATTGTTTTAGAGGGTGTCAACTCAATCAATAATGATGAGACACTAAATGGTTCAAGCTCACAAAATGGTGAGAGTGTTTAAACTAAGGTTGCTCACAAAATGGTGAGATCATGGCTTAAGTTTCTTACAAAATGGTGAGAGTGTGGGTGAGGTTGACTGAGCTAACCTCAAAAAGTATCAAACACTGCCTACATAGTCCCAGAGTAGGACCTCAAGCCACTATAGTTTTGCCCTTTTAGTAGAGGAATTCGACTAGTGTAGTAGTCAATTCAAGAAAAATGGGCACAGTTGTTAAAAGGGCATAATACGACATAAGAAGTGGTAAGTTGGTACATCAAGGCTTAGTGTTGCCCCTAGTTTTCCTATAGGTGGTTATAACTAGGACATAATAGCATCAATCAAGGTACTAATTTTCCCAAAGGTATTTATAATTAGAAGCAAGACCAGTGGTAAGAAAGGAATACCAAATGGAGGATGCAACTAATAAAACTTCTATCATACTATTCCAAAATACATTCTCTACCTAAATTTCTTGAACTAACTGATGAAAATGATCAAATACTTTGATGCTAAAAATGTGTAATGAATGGTAAAAACCAAGGTCAAATGAGCTCGACTTTAAAACACACTGGGCTTATAGGTTAGAAGCAAAAATTGGATATGATGAAGAGGATAGATAAGGATGGTACATTATACAAAGAAGAATAGTGATAAAATGACATAACTAAAATGGTCCTTATAAACAATACACCTTAGCACTCAAGCATAGTATCACTTGAGATGAATAATATTCATTAGCTCAGGAAGTTCATATTCATTTGGTGTGGCAAGCCTATATGCTCCTGATCTATAATCTATATTAATGATGAAAGGCCTTATCTAATTTGGTCTAAATTTCCCTTTATGTTTCTTCTCGGTCATGGTATACTTTTGGTTTTTTTTAAGAACAAGATCACCAAGGTTAAATTTTATATTCTTAACACACTGATTATAGTGGCCTTTGAGTCAGTTTTGATATGCTTGAATATTGTTGAGTGCAGCTTTGCATTTCTCATCAAGTAGGTCTAGCTCTTAAAAGTGAGCTATTCGATAGTCATGATCATCCAAGACATGCTTGAAAGAGATGCGTAGTGAAGGAAATTTGACCTCAATGGGAAGGATAACTTCAATACCATAAACAAGTGAGTATATAGTGGCTCTTGTGAGGGTATGATGATTGGTATGGTATGCCCAAAGGGAAAGAAATATCTACAAGTGTCAATCATGACCGGTATCATTAACAATATTTTTGAGAATATTGACAATGGTTTTATTGGATGCCTTGACTTGGCCATTACCTTGAGGGTAATATGTTGTACAAAAATGTTGTGTGTTGTTATAGTCAATACATATTTAATCTACATCCTTGTTCTTGAATGATCCTCCATTATCAAATATAATGTCAGAAGGGATACTATAGCATCAGATGAGATGGTTGAAGATGAATTTAGAAATTTGCTTTCTAGTCATGTAAGTGAGGGGTACAGCTTTAACCCACTTAGTGAAATATTTGATGGTGGTAAGGATATGTTTATGGTTGTCAGATGAAGTGGGATTAATCTTCCCAATGAGGTCAAGTCCCCATGTATAAAATATCCATGGTGTCAACATTGGTTTTAGAGTTTTTACTAGGGCATGAATCAGATTAGCATGTCATTATCATTTATCTACGTCTATTGTGGGTCAATAATAGCCAATATGTAAGATCTTTTTAGATAGGACTACCCTACTAGAATGGGTTCCACATGGTACTTCATGAACTTCTCTTAACACTAATGTAGACTCTATTCAATTTAAACCACAAAGTAGAGTTCCATCAAAACTATGATGGTGAAAGGTGGATCCAAGTAGAGTGTAATGATTAGAATGATGAATGAAATATTTGGTTTGTTTTTGAGAGAGGTTAGGTAGTAGAACTTGATCATGAAGGTAGTTATAAAGGTCTAAGTACCAAAAAGATTTACGACCAACAATATCACAAATCATGGCAATAGTTGAAGTTTCATGAGTTGGTGCTGACAAATTCTTGATGAGGAACTAATACTCTCTAGATTTATCTATTTGTCAAATCAGAGAGCCAATATTATCCATGGCATCTATAGTTCTGTTACTAGCCCTTGGTATGTGCTCAAACTGAATGTTGGCAATTTATTGTTTAAGAGTGTTGACCATGTCATTATATAGAACTAATTATCATCTTTGGTCTAAAAATGATTTGTGATATGATTGATGATTAAATAACAATCACCATAAACTTAGAGATGATATATATTCCAATGCATTACTTGTCGAAGACCCGTAAAAAGTGCTTCATACTCAGCCATGTTGTTTTTACAATGAATGTTGATTATGAATGATTTAGAGATTAGATCCCCTTGTGGTGTAATAAATAATAGGCCTACCCTTAATCCATGTGTAATAAATGAACCATTAAAATATATATTTTAGGGTTTATCATCAAGGGGTGTGTCAATGACTGTCATGATAGATTCATCAAGAAATTAAAACATGAGTGGTTGTGTGTTTATGAGAGGTGCTTTAGCAAGGTGATCTACAAGAACTTGTCCTTTTATTGCCTTTTGATTAGCATACTCTATGTCAAATTCACTGAGAATCATGATCCATTTAGTCATTCTACCTTGAAAATCTATTTTAGCTAGTAAATAATTGAGCAGATCTACTTTTAAAATGACCATGGTTTTATTATTCAACATATAATGGTACAAATTATGAGGTATGAAGACCATGGCTAGATAAGCTTTTTCAATAGGTGCATAGTTATGTTCATATGTAACCAAGGTATGGCTTAGGTAGTATACAATGTACTCTTTTCCATTGTCATCATGTTGAGCCTAGAGTTCCCTTAGAGCATAATCGGTTGCTGATAGGTATAACAAGAATGGCTTTCCTGGCATAGGAGGTAATAAAATAGGTGGATTAACATGATATTCTTTAAGCTATTGAAAATCTATTTAGCAGTTATCATCCCAATGAAATGTAACTCCTTCCTTCAAAAGGTGTGTAAATGGATGGCACTTATTTGCTAATTAAGAGATGAAGCATCAGATTGATTAGATCTTACCATACAAACTACAGAGTTGCTTTAAATTAGTTGGTGGCAGCATCTTGATTATAGCATAGAATTTAGTTGGATCAAATTCAATACCTCTACGAGACATGATGAAGCCAACTAATTTACATGAAGTTATACTTAACACACATTTCTTTAGATTGAGTCTAACTTTGTACTCTCATAATCTTTCAAATAGCTTATGCAACACACTGGATGGTCAGCCCTGGTTTTTGATTTTCTTAATATCTCATAAACATAATCTTCAATAATATCATGCATCATATCATGGAATATGATAGTCATAGCCCTTTGATATGTATCTCCAGCATTCTTAAGGACAAATGGCATTACTTGATAACAAAATGTTCCCCATTGAGTGGTGAACACTATTTTATGTTAGTCTTCTGGTGTTATTTTGATCTGGGTGTATCTTGAAAATCCATCCATGAGTGAAACCATTTCATAACTGGTCATGGAGTTGATAATCATGTCAATATTAGGCAAGGGAAAATCATCTTTAGGAAAAGCTTTGTTGATGTCTCAAAAATTAGTACAAATTTTGATCCCTTCAGGATTTTTACTAACAGGTACCACATTAGAGATCCATTTTGAGTGGTTAATGGATCAGATACATCCTGCTTTTAAGAGTTTTTTTAGATCTTTCTTTGCCAATACATCAATGTGAGGATTCATCTTATGTAGCTTTTGTTTTACCAGTTTCACACTAGGATTAACCACAAGGCAATATAGAACCAAGGTAGGGTCTAAACTTGGCATGTCAGAATAAGCCCATACAAAGATATCTACAAATTCTCTCAATAGAGCTGTAAAGACATCATGTTCCTCCTTAGTGAGGGATGTGCCTAATTTTATCCATTTTAGGTCTGATCAAGTCTCAATCTTTACCTTTGTTGTATCTTTGACTAGAAGGGTCGAACAGTCTTCTAGGATAGTAGGCAATGACTTGAACTATTGAATTATGTTAGGGTCCTCTATTAGGACTTGTTCTTCAACTTCTCCTAGGCATGATGAACATGTGTCCCCTAATGGGAGATTCAGCCATGTGATAAAAATAATTGAAAATTCTTGAAGAATTTGATCAAATACTTATTTTCACTCAAAGTTGAGCTTAGATCCATAGGCAAGTTCATCATTGGTGGTCTCGTAGTCTAAATTTAAGGAAGAATGAACACCCTTATCTAATGGTGTCTAAAATAAGTTTTCACCACTAGAGTGGCTTTTATCTTTACTTTTTCCCTGGTCAAAAAGTGCCTCAAAGAGGTTTTCACTTTGGGACCTCAATGTTTTACTTATTTATTTTTGTCTAAGGGTATTTACTCACTCTCCAAAATAGGCTACAAGATCCAATGTGATAAAAAATCCTAATTTATGATCTCCCAATGAAACATTATCTCTGAGGCCTAAGAAATCACAGAATGCCTCATCATTTTGGAACTCATCAATTGAGAGACTAGATTCTTGTTGGTCTTAATCTATCAGTTAGGGATAATATAATGACAAAGGGTTATGATGAATGGCAAGGGTAAGGATACAAATGGAATTGTTATCAAATAGGTTGGTTTTAGCTAGGTTATCAAAGGTGAAGCTATGATCGAACTCTACTTCACTATCATCATCATCATCATCACTAGTCATTGGTGATGGAGCTTGAATAAGATATGTGGGGTCACCCTCAATTAGTTTAAATTCAAGTCCATAAGGTCTTTCATACTTAGTCATAGAAATTGGCTCAATGGTTCCTTATTGATTTGGTCTGAGGCCTCTTCCTTCATTTTTTTGATTCTCCATGATCCTATTGGGAATAGGATACTTTGTCATTTTATAATAATCAACTTGGTTGTCATTGTATAAACATGATTCATCCCCTCCAAGAGAGTTAGGTTCTAGGCCAATTGCTAGTACAAATGTGATAGGATCCTTATCTTTTCTCTTTTATTGCCAATACATATGTAGGGTGACTTTAGGTCGCCTAAAGATTTTTAGATTCTAAGGAAGATTGGCAATATGAAATGTATCATGGGTCACAAACTCTCCCATTCCATTATCTAAAATGGTGAAATGATTAAAAGCTTCAGGAGGTGGCATGTGGGAAAGAGAATCCAAGGTATTAGGATCTATGTAATTATCCAGTGAAGGATCAATAAGTATAGCCTTTCCTTTATCGTGCTTGGAATTTGGATTCATATTGTATTGATAATTATAGCTTTAAAATTTGGCCTCAATATGTTTGTAGTTTTTATATGGGTGTAAATCTCTTGGAATATTCACTTTCATCTCTAAGTGGGAAAACTTAATACATTGGTGCAGTGTTGATGGGACTACATGAATCTCATATAACCAAGGCCTATCTAGAAGCATATTGTATGATAACTCCAGATCAAACACATGGAAAAGTGTATCATGGGTCAAAGGCCCAATTATAACTGGCAAACTAATGGTGCCTTTTGATTCTCTTTCCTAATTATCATAGGCTTTGATAGTTATTTTTTTTGGCTAGAGATCTATCATTGTGTACCCAAGAAGCTTGATGAGCTTTAGAGACACTATGTCAAGGTTGGATCCATTATCTATAAGGATACATTTCACTTTAATGACTTCTTATACAAACTTCTATGTATAATGGATTATTATGGAGCAGGCCAAGGGAAAACATATCACTTTAGTTGAATGTGACTTGTTTGGTTGGAGCTAGGTGTCCAACCAAAGCTTGAAATTTATTAGGAGATATGTCACTAACAATGGAAGATTAGGTCAAAAATTCATTCAAGATGTTATTATGGATTATTGACATTTATAGTAAATCTAAGATAGAAATTTGTGCTGGTATCTTCTATAATTGTTCCATAATATCAAACATCTTGTCTTGGTCAGTAGTGAATGGTTTATTTTGAAGCTGAATGGTTGGTTGGATGATAGGCAAGGTGGCGGAAGGTTGTGGGCCTAGGATAGGTAATTTTTGACCACTAAGTTGTGATTTCACAATCAAGATTAAATATTAGACCATTATTACTAACCAATGTTGGAAATGGTGTGGGTCCAGATAGGATAAGTCTCAATTGTCAATGTACTTACATGTGGTCATGTGGCAAGAATGAGTTGTTGATATAAGGTCCAAAAGGGGAAGTCCTAGTTTGTTGGTTTTCTCGTATGCACTCCTAGGTTAAATAAATATTATCCATATAATGTGGTTGAATGGTATTGTTTAACAATGTTATAGGTTGATTAGTGTTTACTCTAGGATTAATAGAGATAGTATTAATGCTACCCCCTATAATATGACCTACAACCCTATTGTAGTCATGTACAACTGCATGGTAGGTTTCTTGGTTATTACCATTCTGACCTTGGTTTTGTCCATTATTCTATCGTTGTGGGTTTTACTACTAATTTTCTTGATTCTATTGGTTTGGCCTTTGATTTTGATACTGTTAATTTTGTTGCTACACTGGTCATTATTGTTATTGTTGATTATTTTGTTATTGCTAATTGTTATGTTGGGGAAAGGGGTTTTGATAAATCTCAAGAGTTTGATTAGAAGTGGAAGCACCATTATCCAATGTTATTTCCTCATTCTCCAACATATTCTCAATTAAATTATTGATTTAGACACATCTTCATAGATTATGTCCATTGACTCGATGATAGTCCCAGAATTCATTTTCACAATACCAATCAGGATAAGGAATGCCTTACAAATAATGCTTTGGTATAGGCCAACTAAATAGATTAGCAGTATCAAACTTTCAAAATAAAGATTCAATAAGTTCTCCTAGGTCACTAAAGACATGATGTGTAGGCACAGTTCTCTTAAGAGGAAGAGTTTGCAATGGTAAAGGCTATTGTATTTGTTATGTAAGTTTTGGTTATTGTACTTTTAGCATTGGTTGGAGAGATTGTTGGGTAGTAGTAAGCTAAAAAGGTGTTATGGATGATGTTTGCATAGTTTAGACATGATGAGATTTGGTTACTCCATTTCCCACAACATTCTTATTATGGTTGAATTTCTTTGGTCTTTCTTGGTTATTGGCCTATGTCAATTGTGATGCTTGCATTTGAACAGAATGTTGATGTTGGCCATTTCCTTAATTGGTACCTTGATTGTGATTAGTTAAATTAAGCTTGATGACTCCTTTATTGATGAGTGCCCACTTGATCAACAAACCTTTATCAATGATCTCTTTGAAAGTATGTGCACATTGTAGTTCTAGATGATAAGCTATCTCACTAAGATAATTATCTATCTAGTAAACTATGGGTGAAACAACTTGCAAAGGATCTGCATCATTGTAGATAACTTAAAAAACTCTCACCATGTTTTTATTTTTCTTGCATTAAGTCCACTAATGAAATATCATGTTTGAGATTATAGGAAAAGTACTGCACAAACTTATCAAAAAGATCATCAAAATCTATTACTAAATTCTTGGGAAACTTCCAAAACCACTCCAAGGCTTGTCTAGCCAAGCTCCTTAGAAACAATAGCAAAAGGTATATGTCTCTATATGCCACTAGTTGACATGTGACAAAGTATTCGGTCAAATGAGCCTTAGGGTCACCTTTCCCTTTGTATTTGTCAAATTTAGGTGGTTCATATCCTATGGGAGATGGTATATGTAAATACTTCATGTTGAATAGATAAGAACACACGCCATCTAATTTAAAAATTTTAGTCTTCTTACCTACTTAAATTACGACAATTGCATCCTTTATCTATTATAATTCTTGGGATAGGAAACTAAAAAGAATATTGGATTGAGGTAGAATATTGGTTTGGGTAGATGTTTGGGAGGTCATAAGTGGTACACTTTGACCAGGTTATGATGGAGATACCTATTGGGGTATATTGGTTTGGTTTGGGAATGGGTCAAGAATACGCATACATGGATTAGGATGTACACGAAATTACACATTTGGCTGATATTTTGGTTTGGGTTGGTGATAAAGGTTTGACTTGGGGAATTTTGTGGTTGGGATGGAGGGATATAACTATATTGTTCCTGTTGTGGTTGAAAAGGGACATGTTGCTCACTAATCAAATCTTGTTGTTGAGTGGGAAATTATGGACCAAAACCCTATCTCTGAATTTGTGGCACATTTTGAACCAATGGTTGTCTAGTAGATACTTCAGAAATATGGGTACCTCTTTATTACATAAATCCTTATGAGGAATTGAAAGTAGGTTATAGATTCAAAATTTATCACTAACCAATATTTTCACATTATTGACTAGTCATTGCTTGGTTTTGAATTGGCATATTAGCCTACAACTGAAGAGGTATGTTTGTCATTGCTTGGAAAGGTAGAACATTAGTTGCCCCCAATTGTGGTGGAAATGTATTTGTCCTCTATTGCATTAATACACTAGATTGTATCTATTATTATGGAATGCTATTCATTACTTGTTGAGGAGGAGTAGGATTCATCACATTCTATCGTTGAGGTGTGATATTAGTCATTGTTTTATTACCTAATCCCATAGGTTGTACACTTAAGGAAGTAGTTTGTTGAGGTTGGGGTGTAGAAACTTTGATTCCCTAGTATGATCATCTACTCATGGGATTAACTACAAGCACATGTTATTGGCTAGTTGTTAGTACATTAGTACCACTTTGATCAGGATTTGACATTGTTTGCACATTATCCACTATATTTAGCTCACTATTCAGTGTAGAGACTGAATACACTTCTTCAATAACTAGCATATGCATCAAGTTATCTATCAAAGTATTTTATATGAATGGGTTAGAACTTAGATTCTCTTGTCTAATTAATTATATCAACATTCTTGTTGAAGGAACTAGGTCAACAAGAGGCTTACTCACCATGTTCATCTGATTGAAATCACATGCTAAATTTAGGTAGGTTTGATATGATGTCTACATTTGGTTAAAGTGATCTTCCATGATTTTTTTTCCTTGATTAGATATATTAGGATCTTGATACATTGTTCAGACTAGAGCCATAGGATTTCTAGAAGAAGCCTGTTGATCATAAATGATATTGTGGGGCACTCTTACTAGACTTAGTAAATTTTCGTGGGGGAAGTTTGATGGAAACTTGGCCCCTACCTCTATGGCTCTAACTAAAATCTCATCTTTTTTCTCAAACAAATGTTTCTCAGACAAAAATGGATCATACATGGAAGTCATATTAATAGAATATGACTGTTAAAGAACTGACTCATCCATTGTAGGTATTGTAGCTAGGTATTACACAATTTGCTCTTGGTCATGTTTTGAATAAGGTGGGGTGTTAACCAGATAGTTAGCCAAGGGATCTTAGCTTTGTGCTCTTGATTGAGTATTATAAGAGGGATAAGAGTCCATCTCATAAGCAATATTATTTGCATAGGGGTCTTGCACCATTTCTTCCTATGCTACCACATTAATAATCCCTACTATGAGTGTAAGAATACATGTTGGGATCCATAGTCAATGTTTTGTGATAAAAGATCAAAGAGTTTTACAAAATCTAAAAAGGATATAATATAAAACAAATGATGCCTTCAACTTGGTCTATATTTTTCAAAAGGATCAAAAAGTTTATGCAAAGATTTGTGAGGAAACAAGCTAGTGTAAAATATCTAATGTTTCAGTATTCACACAAAGATAAGCAAGTAAATGGACTAAAAGTCAAAATTCCAAACTCTAAGGTCAAAGTATTTCAAATTAGTCTAGTCTAGGAATTTAAAAGTTGTTAGGTCTTTTGACCAAATGTGGCGTCAAAATCTAGGCTCAAACAAGGCATGTGCTAAGACTCTTGGCCAAATGGCATCAAAAGCTCGACTTTGAAAATAGATGAAATTTTTAATCTAACAGATTTTAGACACTTCTAACAAACACTAGGCATTTGATTCTTGGACATGAAATTAATCAACTAGGTATAAGGTATGAAACAAAAGGCAATTTATCAATAGTTTATTTTCTCCTAAATAATGGTATAAAACTTGGTTCTTTTGACAAATGAGCTAGACAAAAGTGACCAGTATAATTATGCTTTAGACAAAGGATCACAAAAAGTATACTCAAATTAGTCTGAAAATGTAGGAACAAATTTGGAACTCTATGTGAAAGGGTCTATGAAATAATATTTGAAATGTTTTGGGAAATGTAATGATGCTTGACTACCTAAAAGGTATGACAAAAAAGTTTGTTTCAGAACCATCTAAGGCAAAGAAATTTTATCACAATTTTGAGAGCATAACACTAACTTTCTTGACTCAAAATGTTGTGGTGTATAAACTCAAAGTGTAAGTGTTTAGCATAAAATGGATTAATTTTATCAAGTGATGATAATGATTATGAGTCTTAAACAGCCTTCAACCTAAATTAGAAATTAAACTTGAGTTCCCTCAAGTTTAGTGTAAATGCCGAACCCACTTAACACATCAACCCTATGAACTTATAAAGGTGTAATTGTAAATTTAGATTATAAGTGAAGGACTTAAACAAATTTGGTAAAGGTCTAGACTCAAATATGTAGTATAACTCTACCAAAGTGGATGATATGAATCTCAATATTTTGATGAACTTTAAATAAGGTAAATTGATGATTTCATGTGGGCATCATAACACCTCTTTATTCAAAGGAAAATTAAGATGATATATTTGGTTTAGGTTGTTTGTTTATACCAAGTTTTGACTTCAAACAAGACTTTAATCTAAGACAAGACCAACTAATTATCACCCTTAGATCTTAAATTGACAAGGTTGCTTGGTATTGTTGGAATCCATCAATATACATCATTTGAAAGGATTTTAAGTGTTCATAAAAAAGTAAATATGCATTATATAGTAAAATTTTTACCCCCCCCCCTTATCTCAAATGATATTACTATGATATGGACCTTGAGGCACACCTTACACCAACAATACCTCTATGGCAAGTGGGGATTTGTCTAAGATCTAACAAGCTTTCGAATGATCTAGGGGGATAAATTACATAATGAATTTCATGCTAAAAAATGCAAAATAAAATCATGAATTTTGGGTCTGTATCACTTTGCTTGTTGCAAAAAGGTCTAGTCCTTTTTACAACCACTACATCCTATTGTTTGCTCAATGTAGTACGATGTCCAAAGTACCACTACATCCCATGTATAACTCCAAAGGAGCCAAATGAAGTCAATGCTAAGAGGTGAAACCCCAGGTCAAAGCCTCCTTAAAGAACTTGTGGGAGGTGATGAAGTCCCCCTCACAAGCCAGGTTTGCATAAAAATAAAGAAAGAATGAAGTAGAAAGACTTTAGGTTCATTTTCAAGGTCACCCAAACTTTGACAAGTTTTTGGGTAGTGTTTTAGATGACTTTATTTCTAATCCTTAGACTAGGATACTTGTAATAGCAATGGTGCTTTTGATTCCAAGGGTTCTCTATAGGGGATAAATGGACGAACATACATGCAACATCCCTCTTTTTTCCAAACAAAATCTAATCTAAACAACTAAGTAAATACAAAAAGCTTTAAAAAGGTGAGCTCATTTTTAAGCCCAAAAGTAAAGTGAGGTGGTGTTCTTTTGACCCCTTGGTCTTAGTTGCAAACTTTGAAAACATTCACTAAAAACATCTAAATTCTTTGTTAAACATCAAAACAAGATTCCTAATTGATTTTTAAGCATGCAAAATGTGATCTAAACATGTTTTGAGCAAATATCAAGTTTGGTCCTGTAGCAAAAATATTAGCATGTCCTTTAAATTTGAAGCTATTTTTGATTTGAAACAATGAACTTTAGAAAAATAACTCTCAGGTCTATGTTTTAAGAAAAACATAGTGACTAACGTTGATTATTACAACCGATGATAGTTACTTTGGCTAATTGATGTCAATTATCTAATCGACATTAGTTATACCAATATGACCATCTCAACAGGTATCTAACTAATGTTGATCTTGCCAACTGATGTCGGTTAAGATATTCAAATGATGTCGATCTTACTGATGTCAATTATTGTATAAAATTGTGACAAATAAAAAATGGTAAAATAAAGTTAGAAAATGAATTTACAAGAGTTTTAAAGGTCCAAATAAATATTTTAGAGTTGTAAAATGATCTTTTTTAAGTGTGAAATGCATCTAGTCCCATTGAGCATGCCATTATGTGATCTAGGAATTTGACTCAAGAGAGAATGGTTAGTATGGTGTTAATTCCAAAATGATAAACAAAATGAAATAAACACACTAATAGCATAACATCTCTAGGCCTAAACACTAAGGAGAGCTTAGTTAACGAAAGCAAATGAAAAACATAACTAAAAAGTAAGGAATGAAAACAAAAGAATTCCTTCACCTTCCTTGGATGTTTTAAATGTCTTTGTAGTGGTGGCTTGCTTGGCTTGTGCTCATGAAGTCTTTATCAAAAGAGGCTTGGTTATCTCCTCTTCTCCTTGGCACCTTTGGCTTGTGGCTTGGCTTGGCTTGAAATCAATTTGACATGGTAACACTAATTGAAATAGCTTCTTGAAGATATTTGTGCATTATAACCCTACACCAAAAAAGCTTAGAAATGATGTTCATGGCCTCTCTATTTATAGATTTTTTGCAAATGTCTAGAATCAACCTACACCGTCCATCTCAAGATTGAGATGTGTTGTTGAGTATTAATTCAATTTTTGGAATTAAGTTTGTAATTATCTCATCATGACATTGGAAGAAGTGGAAATTAAGAGGCATGGAGGGCATCATGGAAGGCATTGATGAGGCATGGAAGGCATGAGTCTTGATATTTGTGGCTTTTATGACCTAGGAATGTCTTCCCAAGAAATGAAGTCACTTGATGATGCAGATATTCCATATTCATTTCCAAAACAAATTATTCAACAAGTTTCCATGTAAATCTTGATTAGACTCTAATTTGGGTTAATTATATCTTAAGCATGATTAAGCACTTTGTGCACCAATTATTCAAATTGATCATAATGCCTTGTTATTGGTCCAAAATTTGACTAGATTGGAATTGGAAGGTGATGTCAAATGTGTTGGATCCATATTCCCATTTAGGATGTTACCGATGATAAATAACAAAGGTATGTGTCTTGTGTATAAGATTTGATAGGAAAGAGCAATCTAGAGCACCTAGGTGCAAAATTAGCATTTTGACTTGGAATGATCTGATCAAAGTTAGCTGGCCCATAAACTACATTGCCCCATTGAGGGATAGCCTGACCAAAATTGGCACTTGAATATGTTAGTTTCACATTATTTAATGAATTTTAGTTTTTTTAGGCCAAATTATGCATTTTGGGTAGAAATTGGCCAAAAGCCTAATTGGAGGTTATCAATGGCCAGATTTAGGTGTCTATAAGTGGAGGAATAGCTAAAAAAAGCTTTGCTAGATAAGTCAATAGCCTTATAGTATTCATGTTGAAGATGAAGAAACTATTCAGCTTGAAGAGCAAGTTGGTCTCCTTTGGAGGAGGTTGAGGACAAGGCATGACCTTATTGTGGTTCTTGAAAACAAAAAGGAAGGGGTGTATTATGTGGTATCTTATTGACCACATGTTGTTAGCCAAGATGGTGAATACAAAAATCCATGCAAAAGAAAGAGGTATACAGAAACCTAAAGTTGTACCTATTTTAAAGTAGTTAAGGATGAAGATGAATAAGTGATACCTAGTATTCCCAAAAGGTTATGTGTTTAGACACGTGATAGAGTAGTGATGCATTTTGGATTCATTTTTTAGGCTCAAAAAATTATTAGGTACATTAGTGTATTGAGTAGTGTGATGACTTCCATGGAGCTATGATCAGTCCACTTGTGTCATGTTTTCCATGATTGGTAGATGAAGGCTACATGTAGAAGATCAATGGAGCCTGGTGTTCCTAGAAGGAGAAGGCCAATCTTGACCATATAACTTAGGGTGTTAGAGTGTTATACATATGGTTGTGGTGTTGACTATGTAGAATAATGCATGGAGTAACACTTTAGGCACATGAGTTGGTGTTTTAGTAATACTTAGTAAATTAGAATGCATTTTAGATGCAGGGTTAAAAACTTGGTAGGTGTAGTGATCCACTAAGTAGAATGATGACTTCCTAAGAGCTATGATTAGTCTAATGAACTTGTGCCACGTTGATAGCTTGGTGGCTATATGTATAAGTATATTTTTTAATTCTATGAGATCTTAACTCCTCACTACTATCAAGATTACTATGTACACTAGTTGTTGTTTAAGGAGTTGGAGTAGCATGATTCCTACATGGTGATATCTCTTAGGGAGAGATAGATAAATTTATGAGGAAAAAGTGTTGTTAGTTTGTATATTAAATAAGTCAATGTATGGGTTGGTGTAGGTACCACACATGTAATATAGTATCTTCATTAACTTCATAGATAGCTAAATTATTTAGCAGATGTTACTTTTATGTGTTGTTGACATGTTAGATGTAGGCCCCAACATGATCATTGTTGTGATGGCTCAATTAGCTAGGACACATTAGATGAAGGTGATAGGAGGAGAAAACCAAGGATGGAGATGTACAAGGATGGGAAAGAAAGGAAGCACCCCACTTATTTCATTTAGATATGTCTTAGTAGGAGTGTTCTAGAGGATGAGAATACATGTTGTTATCTTATGTATTGGATTTATTAGGATTAGGAAGCCTCATGATGTCATGCTTATCACTAAACCAGATATTCCCAAGCATTCATAGTTATGAACATTTCATGTTAGAATCCCAGATAGAGAATTGGTATGTGGAGAAGTGAAGAGTCACTTTAGGTGTTGAAATCTAATATGGAGGAGTAGATGTTGATAAATCCAATCAAGGTAGAGAAGTTTTAGTAGTGCAATAAAACTTCTACTAAGTTTATGTTAGGGTAGTAGAGGGCATTGATGAATAGATGGTTGTAAAATACTAAGATGTGGTAAAACCATGTGTATATTCACTTTAATTTAGAGTGTTTTAGGTGTGTATTCACTATTCACAATCACTATTCATGAATCACTATTCATGGTGATAGGGAATGTTGGTGATGTGGATGGTTAGTGATGTGGTTAGTTGGTGATGTGACATGGCCCACAATGGGTGGCATGCCTCATAGAGCATCTTTCATGTTGAAAAGATGAAGAGAGATAAATGGGGTGCATTTCTCCACTTAGTCATATTTGTTGGATTTTTTATATGCATGTGAGGACATAATGATAGTGGATCACATTATTTCATTTAGGCATGTGTTAATGGGGTGCAGTTTGTCTGGGGGCTCCTATTAGATGAGGTAAAAAGTTAAGAATCTTTTGACTCATGTGAATGCACATGGGAAAGTGGGGGACAAGGATCACTATGATAGATTGAGGTCACACATGAAGTGGGGTGTATTAATTTAGAGTGCACATGGAGTGGTCAAGGGGGCATCATGAGATGTCAATCAAAGATTGACTTGGAACATGAGGTAGACATGGTACCCTATTAATGAATAATGCTTGCCACTATACGATGCCACATTTTCTCCTCTCTCTTAGTTCTTTCTCGTATTCTTCTCTCTTATTGTAAATACATAAGTATGCATGAGCTCTCCCTTTGTAATTCATCTAGTTATTAGATACATACAAGCTTGTACATGCATGTTTTGAGGTTAGATCCTAAAGGATATGTTATGCTTGGTTCACAACCTGAATTCTTTAGGTGTAAGCATTGAGTGCTTGGTTGTTATCACTAAAGGAGTTGTTGGAGGAGCTATTTTAGAAGAGTGTTGTTGATGTTAGTTGAAGTTTAGAAGCTACCATTTTGCTCATGATTTTTTCCATTGCTTGTTTTCAAGGGTTGTCTACATAACCTCTATGTAATATTTTTTTGTTTTTTGTCTATGATTTTGTATCTTGTTGTATTCTACATTAGTTACTTTCATAGTAAGATATAGCTTATTGATCTTAACATGTTAGTTGAGATGCTAAAGACAAAAACCCATGAAAAAGGAGGTAAAGATAAATCTAAATTTGTATCTATTTTTAAGTAGTTAAGGATGAAAAAAATGAAGATGCAAAAGATAAGTGAGACCTAGTGTTCTCAAAAGGAGAAGGTTGTGTGTTTGGACATGTGGTAGAGCAGTGATGCATTTTTTAGGCTAAAAAACTTGATAGGTACATTAGTGAATTGAGTATCATGATGACTTCCATGGATTTTTTAATTGGTTCACTTGTGTCATGTTTGGCATGATTGGTAGTTATTCTAAGACATGGTGTTCCCAAAAGGAGAAGGCTGAAGTTGACTATATAACTCAGGGTGTTAGAGTGTTATACATATGGTTATGGTGTTGGATAGGTAGACCAATTCATGGAGTAACACTAGAGGAACATGAGTTGGTCTCTTGGAAACATTTAGTAGATTAGGATATATTTCAAATGCAAGCTCAAAAACTTGGTAGGTGTAGTGATGCACTGAGTAGTACGATAACCTCCTAGGAGCTATGATTAGTCCGATAAAATTGTGCCATATTCATAGCTTCATTACTGTGTGGAGAAGTCTAGTTTTGACTTCTGTGAGATATTCTCTTCACTACTATCAAGAGTGTTATGTGCACTAGTTGTTTTTCAAGGAGTTAGAGCAGTGTGATTCTTACATGGTGATCTCTCTTAGGGAGAGATAGATAAATGTATCAGTCAAAAGTGCTACTAGTTTATATATTAAAGAAATCACTATATGGGTTAGTTTAGGTACCACACATTTGGTATAGGATATTTAGTACCTTTATGGAGAGAAAAAGTATTTAGCAGATATTTTTTGTACATGTTGTTAACATGTTATATGTAAGCCCCAACATGATCATTATTGTGAGGGCTCAGTTAGCAAGGACACATGAGATGAAGGTGATAGGAGGAGAAAACTAAGGATGGAGATTCACAAGGATGGGAAATCAAATAATTACCCTACTTATTGCCTTCTGAGTTGTCTTAGTAAGAGTATCCTAGAGGAGGAGAAGACATGTTGTGATCTTATGTATTGGATTCATCAGGAGTAGGAAGCCTCATGACGTCATAGTTATCACTAAACCATATATTACCAAGCATTGGGAGTTTTGAATGGTTCATGGTAAAATCATAGATAGAGGATTGGTCTATGGATAAGTGAAGAGACACTTTAGGTATTACAATCTAATATGGAGGAGTAGATGTTGATAAAGTCAGTTAGGGAAGAGAATTTTTAGTAGTGCATGAAAACTTCTACTAGGTTTGTGTCAAGGCAATAGTGGGCATTGATGAATATTTGGTTGAAAAACACTTAGATGTGGTAAAAACATGTGTATATTGACTCCAAATTAAAGTATGTTAGGTGTGAAGTCACTATTCACAATCACTATTCATGGTGATAGGGCATACTAGTGATGTGGATGGTAGGTGATGTGGTTTATTGGTGATGTGGCATGGTCCATAGTGGGTGGCATGGCCCATGAATCATCTTTCATGTTGAAATGATGAGGAGAGAGAAATGGGGTGCATTTCTCCACTTAGTCACATGGGTTGGATTTTATGAATGTAAGTGAGGACATAATGATAATGGATCTCATGATTCCATTTAGGCATGTTCTTATGGGGTGTACTTTGCCTTTGGACTCCCATTGGATGAGGTTAAAAGTTAGGAATATTTTTACTCATGTGAATGCACATTGGAAAGTGGGGGACAAGGATCACTATGCTAGATTAAGTTCATATGCGAAGTAGGGCATAGCACTTTAGAATTCACATGGAGTGGTCAATGGGTCATCATGAGATGTCATTCAAAGCTTGACTTGGCACATGAGGGAGACATGGTTCCATATTAATTAATATTACTACCCATTATTGGATGGCACATATTTTCCTTTCTCTTAGTTCTTTCTTATATTCTTCTTTCTTTTTATAAATGCCTAAGTATGCATGAGATTTTCCTTTGTAATTAATCTAGTTATAAGATCCATGCAAGATTGTATATGCATACTTTGAGGTTGGATCTTGAATTCTATGTTATGTTTGTTTCACAACCTAAATCCTTTAGAAGTAAGTGTTGACCATTTTTACCATAGGCCAAAATGGGTCAACCCCCTATAGCTAGAATTTTGTATAGGGGCTCTTTATAATGTCATAGGGTATGTTTTAGCTCATTTGATATCATTTCATATGCCATTATAGCTTAGCCCTTGTGTCATTTGGTGTCTTAGGGGTCATTTTAGGGTCATATATTTAAGTGGTAGGTTTTTATGGTGTCTAAGAAGTCAAGATCATGGAAAGAGTTTTCTAAAGGCCTCAAGATGTTTGTTTGAGATTTCAAAGGTTAATCAATAGCTCAGGAACAAAAATTTTGAGGCCAAACCATCATCAAGATGTCATGAAAAACTAGACTAGATAGCTTGCTTGTGTAATTTATAAATATGCTAAAAAATCCTCATATACGATCAAACCATGCAGGATCAATGTCCTTAGTTTTAAGACCATTCTCTACAAGTTTTATATCTTGATGAGTCTTATATCTTGAGATCTAAGCCTTCAAAGTTTATCTTGTTGAGTCTAAGGGGTTAGGCCATCATACACGTCACATGGAAACACACTGGTCAACTTGATTGTGCATTTTATAAATATACCTTAGAAATCCTCATGAGCTAATATATTGTAGTTTCATAGAGTTATTCATGGTAGGAATATGCTCTATAAGTTTCAAGTTCACACAAGCTTCTTAGATCAAGTTATGATTATTCAAAGTTAGACCTACAACATAAGACATCCATGCTAACATCAGGTTTAAGCTATGTAAAGAAATAATTTAGGTTCAAAGGTCCTTAAAAGGTTTAAAGTTGATCAAGATCTAATGGTCTGCATGCACTTGTATACTAACAACATAGATCTAACATTAGCACTGAGGTTAAATAAGTCAAAAGGTCCCTAGGTTAAAGCCCTTAAAAAGCTATAGGTTTGATAAGATATAATGGTATGGATTCACTAAACAGAGATCCAATGGCATGAGGTAACAAAAAAGAAATTATATCTAATTTAGATCAATGATCATAATTCATTCATATTGATGATCCAATGATGCAAAATCACTGACTAGAAAGTGGGCCCAATGAGATCTATGGTTATTGCTTACTCGTACATCTTGATCCAATGATGTGAATGAAAGTTAACATGTCAAAGGATCTTCATGGTAGAAAATAAATGGACCACGTTCATTCATACTAAGGAGATCAATAGTATGCAAGATGTCAAAGAGTTAAGGTCTAATAGTGGGGATATGTGAGGCTAATATGAATAAAGATAGGTTGGAGCATTTTGACTAGCCTAAGAAATTTTTGATGGACAAAGTCAAACCAAAGGAGTATTTTTAGACCAAGGCAAGCAAGTCTTTCAGGGCACATGCTGCTATTGAATCTTGATCAAATTCCATTAAATATGCACATTGATGATTCAAGTTAAAGGGCATAAAGGTACCACTATTAAATCTTAATATGGACCTCTAGCTCAAGGATTTGTGTCATGAAGGGTTCATTTTATGACTATGTTCACCATTTTTAAAAGAAGGATTTATGCATATGATGAACTCTTAGTTCCCACAAAGACAAAATGGGTCTATTTCAGACCTAATGTAATCAAGAAAGGGGTTATATATTCTATAGGTCTGCATTGACATAAACTATAAGAAAACCAATAGGCTAAGATTGGTTTTTCATCTATAGTTGACCTATGAACATGGGGATGAGTTTGAATAAGAGATAACACTTCAAAGGATGCTACGAAGGCATACATTAGGCCCCAATGGTTTCATCTCTGAGACTAGCTACATGAAAGGACCTTTCTCTCCACTTTTGGATGTCATGAAAAACTAGTTAGGAGTAGTTAATAATAAGACAAAATTCCAATAGATGGATTTGATTATTTTAACTGTATTGATGTCAAAACTTATCTCAAAAGAACTTGATCACACCATTTTAACTATCAAGGAGCATTAATGAAGGAATAATGTAAGTGTGAAATAGAATGAAGTGACCTAGATCAATTAAGAAATTGAATGAGCATAATTTTTATAAGTAGTTTTAACTATGGTTCAAATTAAGTTGAACTCATTTGATTCCTCTTTGGACTTCTCTTTTCCCACTTCTCTCTCAAATGCTATAAGTAGCTACCATTTTGGCCTTTATAAATAATTCCACTCCATGTATGGCTGAGATATACTAGAATGATGTCATATTTTGATTTTGAACATTAATGCAAATCTAATTTTGAGTTATTGAACAATTATCTAAGTATGAAATTGATGTATGGTTATGCAAAGTGATAATTCTCTATCCTTTCTTCCCTTATCCTTTCATGTTTGTGCAAGATTTCATGTTCTAATATGTCATATGAAGTGTTTTCAAGTGTATGAGCCTATCTTTTAAGTGTACAATGAGCCTTAGTGTTTGCAACTAGCCTATGTTTCACTTACCTTGGATAGCTCTCATGCATCTCACCTCCCTATTGAAATACTCATGTTAAAATCCATAGGACTTGGAAGTTAGTTTGTGTGCCTTGTTTCTTAGTATATAAAATTATGATGGTTATATGGAAGACATCTTGGTGCATCACCCACTTAGATTAGGTTCATTTCATGAAAATTATAACTCTTATCCCCATAATCAACTAGTTAAGTGTGAGCATTTAAAGATACATTCAGGGAGATAGCCCTTAAATCTAGAGGCTCACTTCCATTATAGGTACACCCACATACCTAAAAGTGTTCCCATGTTACCCAAATCTAGAAGAAGCCTGAGCAACTTCTTATAGGGTGTAATATTTAGTGACAATATTTTTTGGTATGCCTAGTGGGACTAAGTTCCAAGAGAGTGTAAATATTGTTGGTGTGTCTTTCATCTAATCAACTTTTAGAAGCAAGCAATCTAGCACCAATAGCGACTCCGAATGATAACTTTTAGTTTTAAGTAGCCCAAGTATATTTAATTGAAGTTTTGATTAGTTTTTTCATGCCATCTAACACATGAGGTTGATATGAATAACTATGGTGAATATTCCTACCATGAACCTCCCTGTCAGCCTTATTATGAACCACATTATACCCCTTAATAGTCCTATCATAATGGCTACCAATCCTATGATCCATGGCATCCCTATAGCCATACATTTCCCTCCCCCCCATATAGACATCATGTTATTGGATAGCCATATGAGGAAGGCTACCAAGAAACACATGAATAAATTCCTCCTTATCAGTCCCAATATGAGTCCTACCATTCATTTCATGATGTTTATCAACCCCAAGAAGATGTTTCTATGGATTTTAGATCAATATATCAAGAGGAAAGAATTAAATTCTTATAAGTTCAAATACAAAAAGTTGAAGTTGGTCTAGATCCCCATCATGACCCTCTTCCTCCATTATTTCCATCTGATATCAAGTCTTTGTTGGCATCCATACAAAGTTTCTAGTTAATGAAGATGATATGAGAACATGGGATGATGAGTATGATGTGCTCCCTAATCATCTCATGGATTGGTTAAAAGGACAAAGTTATGCTACTCAAATTTATATGTAGATGTTGGAAATGTTTGAAGAGCTAGAAGGAATTCAATGAGATATCAAAGAACAAATGGACTTGGTAAAGAATTGCTTTCAATGCTCAATAAATAGGCTGAGTATGTGGGAGGATAAAGAGCTCAAAAATGAACATGTTGTCGAGTAATAAACTCAAGGATACTATTGGTAAGATGTAACCCTTGCTTATGTAAATTTTTGTCCTTATAATAATCCCAAGAAGTCACTTCCCTATGACCTTACTAGTGCTTTTCTCTTTCCTAAATCCACTCTTAATTCTTATCCTTCACCTCACACTCTATGTCCAATTCATCATCCCCCCATCACATCCCATCCTTCACTCATATTCCATCTCTTTCACATGAGCCTATCCATCAACCTTCCACCTCACCCCTTCTTGAGGAAGAACTCATCTTGTTAGAATCAAGTGAAGAGGATCAAATCTAAGCCAAGGTTGACCAAGAGGATGTCATGAGTGACTATGAGGAAGAAATCACCATAGGGACTCCCCTTGGTGACCATAAGTGTAATTATTCCTTCTTAGGTGAAAATAAACATATTAAAGATCATATTACATCTATCCATGAGGAATGTGGCCAAGACTTGAAGAGAGAGGCATTTGAAGAAGACACCATGTCTAATCATGAAGTCATGGATGACCATCTCAGGAATGAAGTGGATTATACTATCAAGGAAGAAGGTCACATCATTATTCAAGAAGTTTTAGTCCTAAGAGAGTCTCATGAGACCAAGATAAATGAAATGGATCTTGAAGATGACACTCATGAGGTGGATGAAAATGACTTGTGGAAAAAGTCTAATATCATGTCATTAGTTTTATCAGCTTGATAGGGGTACTCCTATTCCCAAGAAGTCCACATCTGATTTGGATAATTCCTCTAACAAGCATGTTGATGTTTGTCTCAATAAGCATGGAGAAAGGTCTCGTGTTGTGAATGAAGAGGAACTATGGCAAAATCCCAATGCCATATGCAAAGACTTTGACAATTTGTGTAAGTCTCTTTTTTTTCCAAGATATTATATGTCTAATGACAAGGATACTAATGATACTAAGGATCAGGTTGTCAAGTATTCCATCAAGCATAAAGATGAAGGTCATTCTGCTAATCAAGAATCTACTATCATAAAGAAATCTAATGATGCTAGTGTCTACGGTATTATAGACATGAAAAGTGAGGGCAAGGTAGAAGCTATTTCACCTCAAGAATAGTTTAATAGACCCACCTGATATTGAGCCATATCTAAAGGTGTTGGATCATGAAGAAGAAGAGATTGATGCTTCTAAACATCAAGTACAATCTATTAAGGATGAGATTAAGGTTTAAAAGACTATCATATCTTCATATTTGCACATTAAGAGCTAAGTACATGAGAAGGTGGAGAAATTTTTTTCCATGGAGGACAATGAACAAGATTGGGTGGACTATTCGGAGATCCTTTATGAGCTTGAATAACTTACAACTGAAGAGAAACCTAATCTTATTGAGGACACTATGGAAACCAAAAAGGAAAGCCTTGTTTAACCACCATTAGAGGTCATAGTTGAGGATCCATGATAGAAAGTTGAAGCTATTGGGATGTAAGAAGAGTTCATTTCTATAGCTAACCTTTTTGGAGCTACTTGGTTCTCATTGAACAGCATGCCAATGAAGTTAGAAAACACCATGAAAATGATGGAGGCATCAACACCAAGGATCAAAAGGCTACATGTCTCATTCAACCCTTCATGTCATAAATTAATAGAGGTTTCAAACTTCCCCTTTGATACTAGAGAAATTTTTCATCTTAGGTTAGTTAGTGCTTGAGTCAATTCATTTAGTTGTGTGTGTGTTGTGTTCCCTAAGTACTCATAAAGCACAAGTGTGTTTTTTCTTAGTTTCTTGTCATCTATGTTGATTCTTATTTATCTTTCCTTATTTTTCATGTGTTGCTTAATTTATTTTATATGTCAAACCTATTATACATGTGACTCCATATCCTAATGGATAGGATTAGGTAATTGGTCATCACAAAGCAAGCATAACACACTTGGTAAATCACCAAGAATGTTGACCATTTTTACCATAGGACAAAATGATTAACCCCCTACAGCCAAAATATTGTATAAGAAATTTTTATAATGTCATTGGGTATTTTGTAGCCCATTTGATGTCATTTCATATGCCATTCTAGCTTTGGTCATAGTCCATCTTAGTCCTTGTGTCATTTGGTGTCTTAGGGGTCATTTTAGGGTCATATATGAAAGTGGCAGGTTTTCATGGTGTTGAAGTAGTCTAAATTATGGAAAGAGTTTTCACAAGGATTTAAGAAGCTCATTAAATATTTCAAAGGTCAAGTAATAATTCAAGAAAAAGCTTTGTGAAGCCAGACCATCATTAGGATGTCATGAAGAACCAAACTAGATAGCTTACTTGTGTAATTTATAAATATGCTCATTAGCCTCACATAACCATCAAACCACACAATCATTTTCCTTAGTTCCAAGACCATTCTCTACAAGTTTCATATCTCGATGAGTCTTCTATCTTAAGATCTAAGCCTTCAAAGTTTAGCTTGTTGGGTCTAAGGGGCTAGGCCATCATGTACATCACATGGAACACACTGGTCAGGTTGATTGTGCATTTTATAATTGTACCTCAAATATTATAGCACCATGGATTTCTTCATGGTAGGAACATGCTCTACAAGTTTCAATTCTATGCGAGCTTCTTAGTTCAAGTTATGAGCATTCAAAGTTAAACATACAACATAAGACATTTGTGCTAACATCAAGTTTGAGCTTTGTAAATTAACCATTTGGGTTCAAATGTCCTTTAAAGGTTTTAATTTGATCAATATCTAATGGTCCACATATGTTCACATATTGAAAACATAAATCTAATATTTTATGCCAAGGTAAAATGATTCAAAATGTCATTGGGTTAAATCCCTTAAAAGGCTACAAGTTGGACAAGATCTAATGGTGTGGATTCACCAAGATACAACGGTGTGAGGCAACTGATAAGAAGGTGGGTCTGATCTATATCAATTATTATCTTTTGTTCATACCAATGATCCAATGATACATGATCACTAATAGGAAAGTGGGCCCAATGAGATCTATGACTAACACTCACTCATACATCTTGATCTAATGGTGCAAATGAAAGTCATGTTAAATGATCTTCATGGTAGGAAATCAATGGACTACATTCATTCATATCAATGAGATAAATGGTGTGTAGGAGGTTAAAGATCCAAGATCTAATATCAAGGATTCATGAGGCTAATAGGAATAAATATAGGTTAGAGCATTTTGATTGGCCTAAGCAATTTTTGACAGATAAAGTCAAATCAAAGGAGTAATTTTTAACCAAGGTAAGCAAGTATTGCAGGGCATATACCACCATTAAAACTTGATCGAACACCATTAAAAGGGAAAATTGATGTAGTCAGGTTAAAGGACATAAAGGGACCACCATTAAAACCTAATATGGACCTCTAGCTAGAGGGATTCTATCATGTAGGGTTCATTATGTGACTGTGTTCACCATTTTTAAAAGAAAGATATGTGCATATGGTGAATTCTTGGTTCTTTTAAAGACAAAATGGATCTATTTTGGACCTAATGTAATCAAGAAATGGGGATATATATTATATAGGTCTACATTGACATAATGATTATAGTAAAACCAATAGTCTGAGATTGGTTTTCCATCTATAGTTGACCTATGAACATGGGGATGAGTTTGAGCATGATCTAGTTTAAACAAGAGCTAGCATTTCAAAGGATGCCATGAAGGAATACATGTAAACCCCAATGGTTTCATCTCTAGGAATAGATGCATGAAAGGGACCTTTCTTTCCACTTTTACATGCCATGACAAACCAGTTAGGAGCAATTAATAATAAGACAAAATTCTAATAGATGGATCCAACTGTTGTAACTGTATTGATTCTAGAACTTAGCTTAAAACAACTTGATCTCACTATTGTAACTGTCAAGGAGCATCAATGAAGGAATAATAGAATTGTGTAATGGACTGAATTAACCTAGGTTAATGAGGAAGATAAATGAGCATAGTTTATAGAAGCAATTGTAACTATGGTTCAAATGAATTTGAACTCATTTGATTCCCCTTTGAACTTATCTTTTCCCACTTATCTCTTGAATGCTATAAGTAGCTTCCATTTTAGCCTTTGTAAATAATCCCACTCCATGTATGGTGGATCCATACTAGAATGATGTCATATTTTGCCTTTGAACATTAATGCAAATCTAATTTTGAGTCCTTGAACAATTGTATAAGTATGCAAGTAATGTATGGTGATGCAAAGTGATAATTCTCTATTCTTTCTTTCCTTATCCTTTCATGTTTGTGCAATAGTTCCTATTATACTAGGTCATATGAAGGGTTCTCAAGTGTATGAGCCTATCTTTTAAGTGTACAATGAGCCTTAGTGTTTTCAATTAGCCTATGTTTCACTTACATCGGATAGCTCTCATGCATCTCACCTCCATATCGAAATACTCATGTTGGAATCCATAGGACTTGGAAGTTATTTTATGTGCCTTATTTCTTAGTATATAAAATTATGATGGTCATATGGAAGACATCTTGGTGCATCACCCCCTTATATTAGGTTCCTTTCATGCAACTTCTAACTCTTTTCCCCATAAGTAACTAGTTAAGTAGGTGTGAGCATTTAAAGATACATTCAAGGAGATAGCCCTTAAATCTAGAGGCTCACTTCAATTATAGGTACACCCACATACCCAGAAGTGTTCCCATGTTTCCAAAATCTAGAAGAATTCTAAATAATTTATTCTAGGGTTCAAGATTTGGTGACAATAATAAGCATTGATTTCTTAGTTTTTAGCATTGAAGGAGTTATTAGAGAAGTTGTAGAAGAGAGTTGTTAATGTTAATTGAAGTCTAAACAATGCCATTTTGACCATGTTTTTTTCCCTTGCTTGTTTTCAAGGGTTTTCCATGTAATTTTTGTGTAATGTGTTTTTATTTCTTGTATATGATTTTGTAGCTTGATGTATTCTACATTATTTTCTTGCATAGTACGATATGGCTTATTGATCCTAACATGTAGTATTAGAGCTAGTTTTATTCCTAACAAGGTTAACCATGAGTGAAAGGGTAAACAAAATTAAATCCTATTTTTTAGGCAACCAATACTTGAGATACCATTGTATCAGATATATACCATGGATTCTATAAGGTCCTCATTCACACTTTCATGGCCTAGCTAGTTATTGACAACATATCAACATGTTTTAAAGAGGGTACAAAGACACAATATTACATGAAGGAAAAAATATAACATTAAACAATGGGTTCCATGAAGCACTATCATTTCATAACCATAGAGTCTTATGAGTCATACATAGATAATTATATATTCTCCATATCTAGATTCGACACACATACATGATCCTTGATATCAAAACCAGATTATTGTACCATATCTAAAGTATAGAGAAACCTATGAACATCCCTTAGATGGGATAATCACTAGCACTCTCTTTCAAAACATTCTAAAAAATCCTAAAAAATCAAAAAATTAAAAACAACAAAATAATCAAATATTCAAAAAAATACAAAAACATTTAAATAAATCAAAAATTAAAAATATTTATCATTTCACATGTTTACTAACTTTTGCATATGTTGTTTACTTTATGTTAGTATATATCATATAATTTCTATACGCACATATGTTTCATGGTTACTTGAGTGTGATACAGATATATATTAGATCTATGATATTTGATCATGTAGATGTTGGACATTTCCTCTTCCCACATGAGACACTACATTAGGGCATCTTTATTTTATTAGATGATGATTGATACAAGTTATATTATTTTATGATCATTTTACATTATCATGTTGAGCATAACTACTAACACTTACACATGCATATATTCATGCTAATATCTTACATGGTGTACTTTATATGTTATTATACATGAAATTTTGCTAACATATGTATGTAGGGACTAGTATGACATGATTATGCTAGTTGATTATATTTCACTTAATTCATCTCTTCATATGGATTAATTTTTTTTACTTCTTGTTTGCTTCATGGTCTTGATTGCAAAACATTTGAACATGTTCCTTGATTTTTTCCACATTTTCTTAAGTATTGCTTGTCTATTTAGTGTGTGGATATTTGAATATGTCATCCCATTGAGTGTGTGGCATTTGAATATGTCCCTTGTTTGTGGTCTCCTTATGCCTCTCTTTGCATGACATTGAATACTCTTGTGTGTGTTATTTTTTTTGAGCTTGTTACTTATAGATGTTATCATGATCAATATCAGGTATCTTAGGGATTATTATTTTTTGATACTATGAGCTTAATTGATACATCTGCCTCAACATGATACCACCATATGTTCTTTAGTACATGATTGACACATATACAACATTATTGTCTTACCTTTTTGAGATAAGGTGACTATATTTTTTTATTTCCCTCACCTCAAAATGGGGGGCATATCAGTGGGGTAATGTCAGAGAGACTTGACTCATATATACAATTAGAAAAATTAAAATTATTTGATATGGTTTACATGATTTAAATATAAATTTGGGATAAAATCTTATGGCACACATTTGGGACATAGTTTTTTATATTTTTTCACATATTATACATAGTTTATATATTAGAGGTTATTTTTTTATAGATACTTCAACATGAGATAAATTGGAGATGCATATGCCATATAAATATGTTGGGTGAATATTTTGTCACTAGTTAACTGATAGCGAAATAGGTATATTAACCTCAGCATAAGGAGATTTAATTGGCATAATGTGTAGGTTTACCACAGCATAATGAGATAAATCTCTCCTCTCATCAAGGGGAGGTTCCCTATAAGATACTATATACTAATATAAACTAAAAATACACATAGGGGTGAAATCACACCATCCATCTCTCTTTTTTTAGTGATGATGTTCACAAAGTAAAGGAAAATTCTTGTGTAACTACTGAAGGTATTTCTCTTCTTTCAAAAATGATGTTCAATAACAACAAGAAAACTTCCTGAGTAGTAACTGCAAACATAAGAAACCTATGAAATCACAAAGTCTTTCATTACTTCTCTTACTGATTTAGGACAAAGTAACACAGTAGAATGAAGTGTAGCACAAATTCTCCACTTCAACTACAACAAAGTAAAAGATTACAAAGGATAAACATAGCTCAAAGTCTCTCCAATATCATTTGTAGTAAAACACACAACAAACTAAAGACAATTATGGTAGCACAAAGTCTTCCACAGTCAGCTTTAAGACACCTTTCAGGTTATTTCCACTAGTTCTGCTTATTTGATCAGATGGACAAGAATGTATTTAGGAAAAAGACATAAGAACAATTTCCTAGATAACACAAGATATTTCAACATAAAGTCTGAAAGGTCACTTGCTTTCTCATTCAATTGATAAACTATGATTAACAGTCTAAGCTCAAAGTCTCAAGAATGCCTTTCAATTTGGGCAAAGTTTTGCTTCTGATAATAGAGAGATCTCCCATATACAAACTAAGAGATTACAATATATAGCAACCAAAGGAAGACTCTGGCACTTGTTTTCACAAAATGGCCCATGTTGTATTGAATGCATTGAATGCATTTGAAATTCTATGAAGGGACCATGCTGGAATAGGGTATCAACCTTAACTTTGGCATTTTGAATCATCTCAAATTTCTCCTCTGAAGCATGGGTTGCCTAATCTTCTTTAAGATACCTAGACGGCTATCCATTTACTTTTACTTCAATGAAGAAAAATAGGTCATGCCTTTGAATGCTTACACTCTCTGATGTCCACCTAGTGGACTATTCCACCTATTGGAATAACTCTCCTATAGATATTATTATATTCCCTATATTGTTCCCTCTTTCCTTAATGCATTTTGTCTCTTCCTAGTGATCTGAGCTCTCGAGCTATCTTCTTGCTTTCTACTAGCTCCTTCAGCTCATTCTTTGGCTAGTCATTGAGTTTGTTCTCAAGTCTATATTATTTGAAAAATAATGGTTATTTTATTACCATAAATTTGACATCCATGGGGACATCATCAGTCACTGGTCACTTGAACCACTTTGAACCTTGAACCTTTGAACCTTTTGATGTTCATCAGTTCAATGGTTCAATGGTTCAATGGTTCAAAGTTCATCAAGTGGTTCGACGGTTCGATGGTTCAATATTTTATATTTGACATAGAGTCACATTCACTTAGTCTTCTTAAGGAGTTCAACATATCATTAAACCAATTGTTTGAACCTTTCTTCTATAATCTTCCACTTGAACTTTGAACTTTAAACTTTGAACCTTTTAAACTCTTTAATGCCTTTTGAACTCTTTGAACCTTTGAACCACTGTGAACTTTGAACCCTTTAAACTCTTTGAATCCTTTTGAACTCATTTGAACCTTTGAACCATTTGAACCTTTAAACCACTTTGAACCTTTCATAGTTTAATGGTTCAATGGTTCATTGGTTCATTGGTTCGGCAATTCATTCCATATTAATTAAACTCTTTTGAACCCTTTGAACTATTTGAAGTAGAGTTCAATGGTTCATTCCAACTCTTTGAACCCCACTGATGAACCTTTTGAACAAACCTTAGTGTTGAACCATCCTTGAAATTCCTAATTGTTTTGAACTTTTTTCTTTGTGAAAGCTCGCCTGTTGAACCTGTGATTTCCTTAGCTGAAAAAGGCTTGCACGACTAAAAAACTTGACTACTCAAAACATTTTTTTAGAAAGGAAGAGATCATTTTTTCTTGTAGGACAAAAATTATCGACATGTTGTCCACAAAAACAAGTGACTGATTTTGGGTACAACAAAATACACCGAATTATAGATACAATATTCTTGCTCTGACCTTACTAAGATGCATTATTTGAGATTGTATCTACTATAGTAGTTGGATCATTTTATTAGTTCAATCAAGATTCATCACTCTCAATGTACTTGGGACTAATTTTATTTATGCTAGTTTGATATGGTTACACCATTTAAATCAGGTGAGATAGGCTAGATTACATTTACACTTGACACAACTCATATTTGTACTAGATTGGGGGCATGATCACCCTCCATTTCCCCTATTCACATCTCCAAGGTTTAGTTTTTAACCTCTCTCTAATGCTTCATCTAGGAAGCATTGTTACCAAATCAAACTATCAAGGGGCAACGTGGTTGCATTAACACACAAGTGTACTCCTTCCTTGATTTCTTTTCTTGCAAATAGTTTTAATTTATTCATTTCAGATTATAAGCACTAATTACACATGTAACATGCTCTTAGTTTTAGTTCATACACATATAATAAATTCAAATATGGGTCAATTCAAATTAAGGTGTGTTGAACACACCATGGTACACATTCATTTCCTTTAACCTTGTAATTTAATCCTTATTTATTACTAGATTAAATAGGGGTAAATATAGATACTCAAATCTGGATTTATATGTTAAAATAGTCTTGTACACTTGGAAAATATTATTCATGGCTCTAGTATTCATTTATTTACCTACCTTTTAGTTGAAAGGTTCCCATTCTCCATCTCATTATGCCTCAATGCTTATCTTATAGTCTAACACTAGTATTCTAATTACCTAGATCACTTATAGCCCATTGTATGGTAAAAACTTGATATATATCCTTCACTATCTATTACATAAATTCAACAACTTTATATATTCTTATACACTTGCATTAATACTTTGACACTAGCTTTCATGTTAGTTTCCATACTCCAACACATATATATACCTTATAAACACTCAAATTATAAAATATTTTGATATGTATGGGTCAGCCTATTTGTTTCCTTTAATCCTTTTATGATAAACATTTAAAATTGTCAAAATTGGCCAATATGTGAACTTATGGTATAATAAGCACACAAAAATTCTATAATAATGACCCTGCTTGTATTCATAAATATGCAAGAGGATATGCAATAATTATTTGATGTATTAAATTAACTTACCAATTATTTGCTTTATTACAATAGCTTGGTAAAGAGGAATATATATAAGGGGTAAGGGGAGTTAACTCATAGGATAACTCACTATGGGACTAAGTATAACTCACTATGGAATTCATAGGATAATTCATAGTGGCACTTAGTTGAACTACAAGTGGAACTCTAGTTGGAACTCACCATTTCACCCACTTAATCTCTTTATCACACCTAAGTAATATAAATATAAAACTATAAGGATGATTTATTTAATAAATAAATGGAATAATTAATATCCTACACTAATACCCCCTTAAGCATAGCTTAGGTGGGTGACAAATAAAAATGGGTCCCAACAACAAGGCCTAATGAGGTACCCACGTATAATACAACTCTCAAAAAAATAGAGTAAAAGGAGAAAACCCAGTGTGAAAAAACTCCCCACAAAAGAGAGACAAAGAAGAGAAGGTAGGACTTGAAATCCCACACCAATACCCCCCTTAAGCATAGGTTAGGTGGGCTAAAGAATTGGGTCCTGATAATGAGGCCTGATGAGGTACCCAAGTGCATAAATATGATCCCAACATCTTTAAAAAAATGAAGGATGAGTGCCTCCGCAAATAAGAGATATAAAGTAAATGCAAAATGTTGCATGGTGAATGTTGTATTAGGTCCTTCTGCAACAAATGTTGTCTCTTCCTTTTAGAAGAAAGAAACCCCAATATATCAAACTATTGAATTCCCACTCAAGTGGAATGCAAATAGGAATCATGATGTAGATCTTTGGAAAATTTTGAAAAATCTACATGTTAGTGCTCAAATATATATAAGTCTGATAAGGAATCACAAGCCTAACTATAGAAGATGGAAATAAAGAAGCATATAATAGAGGGGAGAGAATAGGAGGGTTTATAAATATGCTCATTACATCCATAGAATAAGAGTGGCATGAAACATTCGTTAAAATAATGTCCATGGAAAGAGGAGAGCAAGGCTCAATAACTATTAAAACTAAAGACTAGTCTGTAAATGAAACACTCAGATCTACAATATGAATGTCCACAAAAACATATGAGTTGTTGATACTCTCGATGTGTATACTCTCACCAGAATCAGTAAATTCCTCTGAAATGTAAGTCTATGAAGGCTCTAAAAGATCAACAATATTCACGAAAATAGATGTAGAATATGTAATAAGATAAATAAGGTCTAGAAAATTTCATCTTATAGTGGGGGATCAACAGAAAGAAGAGAACTATCCACCATGGATGTGTTATCACAAGAAATAAAATTAGGAGGGGAGAGTACAAGAGCCTCGAAAGAGACAATTAGAGGAGGAGGAGGAGATATGTAGGTCATAATAGGATCCCTGAAAGGATTTTGAAGAGTGCTCTAAATAGTGAAGGGACACTCTATGTATACCATATAGTGGTGTAGATCCCATGAAATGTGTATCAATAAGTGACCACAAACATGGTCACAAGAGTTGGCCTAGTCATCATTTGACCTAGGTCAATAAGAGCAAGAATTTGTCCATATGAAAATGGAATAAGGACCTAATCCATGAGTGAATGTTCCATGTACACACACCATGAAGAATAATTAGTCTTTCCAAGAAAGACCACTGGTGTAGACTCAACCATCCTCTTCTGGATTCTCTCAAATAGAGACGTCATGAATAAGAGAAGATACCAAGAAAGTGAAAGGCTACACAAGATACTTTGTAATGATGTTATAATATTACACGCTCATGAATAGGACATTAGACACAGTCAATAATGCATATAAGTGAGTAATAAGTGCAAGAATCAATAAAAATAGTGTAATCTCATAATAGAGATGTTGAGCATAGCTAAAAATGCATCCATGTGTGAACAATTGGTATACAAAGTACAATGTCAAAATTAGTAGGGCCCATAGCATAAGAAACCCTCCTAAATGTGGAATTTTATAAATTTAGTGATGTTATAATAAAAATAGGACCAATGAAATGGGAATTAAAAATAAAGCACTTTTGAAAAAAGTGGCATTCAAATCTGAGTTATCGAGCAAAAATTATGGATCATAATATTTCTCACCATTAATAACCTATTTAATGAATTTACACTAAAATTTTAAACACTCAAGTGGAAATGGAGTGATCATAGCCTTCTAACCACTCTTGGAACCAAATTGAACTACAGACCTCCTCAAGATAACTAAAGTCAAAAAATGTGCCCCTATACACCCCTATAATCTCTAAAGTGACAAATAGTTCCACTTTAAGGGGTAAATACACAAATAATTTTTAAAAAAAGTCTAATGAACAAAAATGAATTTAAAAAATATTTAATTATTTTAGGGCCCATTTAATAAAAAAATCTAGCTATTACGGCAACAAACATTTTAGGTTTTCATCTTTAGGATTTTGCAAATGAGCTTGAGCAGGGAAAAAAAAGTGTTGCCACTTTTCACACACATAGGTCTACAAAAAAATAAGCTTTGGGCACTACCATGGGAGGTTTTTATGAGCACCAAAAGCCATTATTAGGCCTAAAATGGTTCAAACACCCTTTGTAGGTTGTGGAGGAGCTTAAGACACCATTTAGTAGATCTAGAATGCCATCAACAGGTAGAATAGATATGGAATAAAAGGAACAAATTTAGAAATTAGAGTTTTGAAGGTGCCCAAGTTTAAATCACATTAGGGGTGAATATTTTCAATGATTCACCAAAATTTAATCATCATTAGACCACTTTAGATCAAACTGGGCTTGTATCATGACCAATATGTATACATCTAGAACTTGAAGAATGTAGGGAGCTCATGCAATATTCAAACATAAGGATTAATCAATGGTTTAAACAAAGCAAATGCACACTTCTATTGGAACTACTTATGGGCTTCACTATTTTTAATAAACTTCAATCTTAGATCACCTTCTTATATCATGATGATTCCTTCCCAACCTTCACATACTTAAATCTCAGATCATCAACAATTATTTCACCTCAAAATTTTATCGAAGTATCAATAAACCAAGTGTGATGTGGAGGTATGATTTATTTCTTAGGATTAAAATGCCTATGTTGGTCATTTTAGTGAATAATGAGCATATTTCAAACCCATGAGGGTTTGAGACATTGAGTTGGTGTGAAGGGAGATAGAGTTGAGATATGAACGTAGACCAAATCTCTTTGTAGTGCCAACAATTCCATTTGGTGCTCCTTCAAACTCACTTAAGTAGAGGTGGATTCCTCTTAATTAATTCAAAAAAATATAAAATAAAAATCTAAGAGATAAATTTATGCTCATTACTAGAACCTATAGCTTTGATACCATGTCAAAATTATCCAATAGATGATCTTTTGGTAGAATTAGCACAAAATAATTATGTAACAATGACCTTGCTTGTATTAAAAAATATGCAAGAGGATGTGCAATAATTGTCTAGTGTATTAAACTACCTTGCTTACCAATTGTCTACTCTATTACAATAACCTAGTGAAGAGGAATATATAGGAGTAAGGGGAGTTAACTCACACAAGAATTCACTATGGGACTAAGTGTAACTCACTTAAAACTCATAAGAGAACTCATAGTGGCACTCAATTGAATTTTAGGTGGAACTCTAGGTGTAACTCACCCTCTCAACCACTTAACCTCTTTATTACACCTAAGCAAGTTCAAGATAAATGTGTAGGGATAATCCATTTAATAAATAAATGAAATAATAAATATCCTACACCAACAAAAAGTTGCATTATAAATACAAGTTAAATCCCACACATTGTTCATCTATCAAACACATCTCAAGCTTATATTACACCATTAAAAATAATTACACAACTAAGATATTCTACCATGTGCATTATATTTCCAAATTAATCATAGGAGTAGTCCTATTATAGGTCTCAAGCATAAAAATAATATCCCATTAGTAGTATTTTCTAAGTTACAATCTACATCACTATATGTAGTTGTATATATCATATTACATAATTCTTCACACACAAGCCCACATAATGGGGAGAACTACATTAGTCTGAGGCCCTCTTAGAAGTATATGGCTATGTAATTAGTGTTCACTAACATAGGGGTATTTGATGTCAACTCAATTCCATTTTATCCCACTAACACTTGTCTTGTAAGGTAGCATGCCTTAACTAGAGGATCTAAGGTTTTGATCAAAATATCGATATCAATAACCTTGTGTGCGATTGGAATAGAGAATCTGAAAGGGAAAAATCAACGCTTACAAGTATAGGTAGAATTTTTATAAAATATTCAACAAAATGTATAGGATGCTAGTGAAAAAATTAGGACATTAACATTGATGCTAGTGTCCCTAGGGTGATGCAAGTATCCAGGCTAACATAAAGCAAATATTCAAAATTTGACGATTGGATCTAGATATTCAAATATTCCATTATTTCACCTACATTTTTCAAGTCTCCTTGTGTATCAGTATATAAGCTAATAACATTTTATCCTTCATCTTATATTATTAGAATATTTAATATTATACTTTGAATACTAGGTATATGTTTATATTTAGTATATCTCATAAAAATATCAATAGAATCTAAACTTATTTATTTGGCCTACTTTTAGAGTAGTTTACTCCTTACTTGATTAGGCTACTCTCTTTTGTTTTAATACTTATTTCCAAAAAGGGTTAAACACTAAAATTTGACCTTGTTAACAAGGTAGATAATTAGAACTTGTGAAACCACCTAAACCCAAAGTCATTACCAAGATTGAATGTAAACTCAAATTTATCAATTCACATACCAATGAATTAATTAAAAATAATAATATCAAACTTCAAGTGGGATACTCCACCCATATACATTGTTATTTGTTGTATATAAAGAGTTAGGAATTCATATTTTATTTTGAAACTTTATTTTATCAAATTTATATGGATATGCTTCATAATTTATGCTAAAATTTTATTGAAACAAATCCTTTACTATGTAATGCACTAAATGTTTTCCATATTTTGGATAAAATGTGTGTAAAATTTTTATTGATGTTTTGAATCATTGCCTATAATCCATTATCAGGGAGAATACAAATGTTAAAGTAATTGGGCTTGACCAAATTTATAGATCAATTGGTGTAAAATAAATACCATTAAAAACTAGTTGTTATAAATAGATAACTATCTATTAAAGGACAAATCAAAATCAAACTACATGTTAACATTTGATCTACTTCCATTTTGTCAAAATATGTTTGCATTATGATTTTCCAAAAATTTAAATTATACATTAATTATCCTATTGAGGTATGTTCATAGTTTTGGTATTAAGGCATTAATGTTGTCATTGATGTCAAAGTTAAGTTGAATATCCTTTATGTCAAAAGTCAAAATTGATGTCATGTTTGGTGAAGTGAGGTGTGACAAATAATCTTGGTCTCTCTATTGATAAAAAATTATGAAGTCAACTAAGTACTTTTTTTAGGTTTAATGGCATATCAATATCATTCTCAAGAAATAAGGAAAGCATTTTGATTGAACTCTAAGTACTTAGGAGCATACAAGGTAATCACATGGGTCAACAAGTCCTTGTGTTCTATATGAGGTATTGGTACAAGGTTTTGATGTGATAAATATCACAAGTCTGATTGAGAGTATATTTTTCTTCAAAGAATCATGTTTGAATAATGACATCATTGAGAACTAGCTTGTTTATGTCCAAACTCTAAGTACTAGGTATCTTGAGTAGCCTAGTCTAACTGAGTGAGGAAGGTGTATAAATGAAGCATGGTAAATCTTTATTATTTAGGTTAGTACAAGCATGATAAATTTTTTGAATTTTTTTTAAAAATTATCAAGAGATAAAAATCTTACTGATGAGTTTCAATGTCTAGTTTTGAGGCTTAATCTTTACTTGAAAGACCTAGTGAAATGGTATAGGCCTAGTAGTGTGATGATTTGAGCCATACAAGACCTATATAAGTAATTTTTGTGAACTTGGTATGATTTCATATGATATGATTTTGGAGTGTTTAATTCAATTCAATAGGATTTAAGGCATGATCATAGTCTAAGTATGACTAGCAGTATAAGGCTTAGTATGCAAAGTGACCTATATTGGCCTAATGAGGGGTCAAGATCATTTAAAAAGGTGTAAAAAATATTTAAATAATTGATAAATGTGTGATAGGTCATGATAAGTGTTTGGACAAATTTTTTAAGTCAATACCTAAAGGAGAAATCATGAAAACCTATGATAATGTTCCTTGTGTGCATAGAATAGGGTGTTTCAGACCTGGGAAGAGATTTATTGTACTCATTGGCATGTGCAACCTTTGCATGAGAACCTGATAACTTCATGAAATTTGTGTAATATCCTTATCTTTCTTTTCCTATCATTATTTTTTAGAATGAAGGGCGATCCTTTATGAATGAATGATAAGAAGTAAAACCAGTCAAAACCCTTATAATGACCTGATAAGAAAGATATAATTATTTATGGCTCATAATGGTCCTATTGACCAGGTTTTATGTTTTAAACATGTAAAGGACTCTTCAATTTTTCCTCAGATAGTTTTTGTTTATCTTGATAGTGAGTAGAAGTTATAAGAAAACCCATATTTTCAAGAATTTTGATGTAGTAAGGGTTGACTAGGTCAAAGCATGAAAAATGATGGAGGATTATATGTAATACTTATATTTTATTCCCATGAAATTTTATAATTATGTTTCAAACAAAAATTATGTTAAATTGGTCCTGGAAGTTAGCCTATCACTAAACAGGCCTAATAAGCAAAATAAGGAGAAAATTAGGTGAGAATGAGAATGAGATTAGGGATTAGTTTTAGAATAATAGGGATGGATTATAATTCATGGAGACATTAATAAATACCTATCCCTCCTATCCCCTTTTTGTATAAGTGTTTATGATGGCTATACTCAAGCAAAAAGTTGTCATCAAATTAGTCTATATAGAGTGAAGTAGTGAGATTGATCTGTAAGACCAATATTTATATATTACCATACAATATATATTTTTATAGATTATATAATGATTATAAATGTTTAAATAAATCAATTTTAATATCACATAAGTGTTCCCATATGTGTTTTATTACTTTATTTTCTTAACTGTGTTTTTGGTGCTACAGGCAACTTTTTGTGTGTGTGTGTGTGTGAAAATGATGTTCTTGAGTCATTTTACACTAATTTGGAGAATAAAATGATATTTAAGGTGTTATAAAGGTATTATATTAAAATTTTAATGTATTTTTCCTCATTTTAAGTCCTTTTTCAAGTATGGAGAGTCAAAAAATTTTGATTGTTTGTTGACAGTGTTTGGTGGTTCTAAGTAAGCCATCTATAAGAGTGCCCTTGAGGCCTTTTGGACTATGTGGTGAACACCAAAGAATTTTTTGAATTATTTTAGGTCATAAATATCATATATATATGATTTTATATATTAATTATGTGTAAATGTTGTGTATATGGTTTAAATTAGTAAGATAAACTATTTAGTAGTGAGAAGGCCTAATGGCGAGTAGAACTAATTGGATGGTTCAAGGAGTGAAAAGAGCTAAATGGTGTTGGGGACATAAGTAAATATTAGGAAGGATATGTTAAACTTACATATTAATTTTTCATACATTGGTAAAGGATCAAAAAATTTAAATGAGATCTAAGTGAAATATATGCTTAAGGAAGGCCTAATTACATTAGGTCTCTATTAGGCGTAATGGTGGTTTTAGCCCTTAAGGGTGATGACCAGCCTATTAATTCTTTTTTCACTTATGAAACGTGTGTATTTATTTAATTAAAACATAATCTAAGTATGGTTAGGTCCTTATCTGACCAAGATGGGTATGTGAAAGAATCAAGTATAAAGTCAATGCCTAATAAGTCTATTTTGACTAGTTAGAGTATTTGATCTATTGAGTGAAGGATGTAGAGTTTTGGAGAATAAGTTAAGGTATTTAATATCATAAAATATATGAAATAAATATTACATGAGTATCTAACTATGTTTATATAGGTGTTGAGCAAGGTCATTTGACCTAATTTTTCCAAGGAGAGGGCTAATTGAGTGAGAAGGCCTAATAGGCTTTTTGAAAGAGAAAGAAGTGTGAGAAGAGAAAAAAAAATGAGATCATATTTAGTTGAGATAGAAACAATTTTCCAAGTTTTATCATATATTCAAGGTAGCTAAGTTGGTGCTTGGTTCCCTAGCAGTTGGAGCCTCCTTGCAGGTTGAATCTTGATAGATACACTAGTTGAGTTGGTGCTTGACTAAGTGAGGGGTTAGTGTTCCTTGTGGGGTTGGTACCTCACTAAAATTTTGATTCATTTTTTAAATTAAAATTAGTCTAATATGTGCATTAGTGGGTTTTATTTCCCTAAAGGATGTCCCACATATATCTCATGTCCTTGTATTGTTTGCTTTTATATATGCTTATGTGTGCATTAATTTATGTATGTAAGTGAATGAATGATTAATGAATCTTAAGTGAAATTGGAGGAATATTTTAATACAAATAATTAACCCCCCCTTATCAGTATATTTAATTACAACATTTTTTATCAGATCAAGTCCTTTAAAGGAGGTCTTACAACCTAAAGGAGATTCTAAACAAGCTAAGATGGCTAGTCAAGCACAATGTGTTTTTCTACAAGCAAAGCTCCATTGTTCAATGGATCCAATTATGCCTTTTGGAGTGTTAGTATGAGGACATATATAATGTCTCAAGGTCATGATGTTTTTCAATTAGTCTTGGATGGGTATAATATACCCCCTATTCCTCCTACAAATGTAGCAAGTAATAAGGCTAGTGATAATAACTCAAAAGCAATGAATGGTATTATGTGTGGCCTATCAGAGTAGAATTTATGAAGGTAATGCACAATATATATACCAAATAAATTTGAGAAAAGCTTAAAATTGTTCATGAGGGAGACTTTAAGGTCAAATTGGCCAATTTTCAAACTCATAGAAGATAATTTAAAAGTCTAAAGATGAATGAAGATGAGAACATTACAGCCTACTTGTTGAGGGTTGATGAAGTGGTCAACATCATAAGAGGTATAGGAGAATAATTGAAAGAGACTATTGTTGTTCAAAATGTTTTAATGTCTCTAACTCCCAAATTGTATTCCACAGTATGTGTTGTGGAATAAATTCAAGCTATAGACAAGCTAGAGATGGATGGACTTCATGAAACCCTAATAGCCTATGAGATGAGGACAAGTGGAGGAAGACCTTCAAAGAACGCAATTGCATTCAAGGTAGAAAAGAATCTAAAAAAGAAGAATTCACAAGATAATAAAGTCAAAGATAATTATTAATCTAATTTTTATGATGATGAGTTGGTAGCTATGTTTTCAATAAAATTGAAGACAAGTTCAAGTAAATACAAGGGCAAGATACCTTTTAAATGCTTCAATTATAGAGAAGTTAGACACTTTACCAATAGATGTCCTCATAAGCATAAGATAAAGGATGGTGTAAAGCATGGTGAAGATCATGATGATGATAAAAAAATTATAAATCTGATAAGACTAATAAAAACTTTAGGTGATATGATAATAAGAAAAATTTATTCAAAAACAAAAGGAGTCTTTACACCAAGGAAGATTACAACTCATCTGATGAGAGTGAGAGAAATGATTTAGAGAGTGATCATGAAAGTAATGGTCATGATGTCAATGAGATTCTCTTCACGTCTGAATAAACAAGGTGCTCAAATCCAAAAGAATCCATATTGATTGGAGGTGTTGTTGGCAATTTAGATGAAGAAGGAGATGAGGTGGACTTTAAGACTGAGTTGATGAATACTCTAGAAGAACTAAAGATGGTAAAGAAGAATAATAGGATGATTATATCTATTTTCAAATATTATGAAGATAACATCAACCTATTTGAAGCTAAACTAAGCAATAACTCTAAGGAACAAGAGGAAATAGTTAAATAGGTGGAGAGTCAACTTGAAATTGTGACTGCAAGCCTAGAGGCAAAAGAAGAAGAATGTGCAAGGTATGTAGCTAAAGTGAACTCATTGAGATATGAATTGAAACAAGCATCAAATAAGGTCAAATCTTTTATGAGGTTTTAAAAGAGTACCAATGATCTAGATAACCTTTTGATTAGTCAAAAGACTATTATTGATAAAATAGGCCTTAGCTTCATTGGAGATCAAGAGGACACTAATGTGATCAAAAATTTCAAATATCAACCAAAGAATGAGGGTGATGACATAAAAAAGGTTAATACTATCAATAAATCTACTAACATAAGGTATGTTAATCTTTTCAATCGCTATTTTTATTCATGTAATCAATTTGGTCATAGAGCAAGGCATTGTCGAAGGCCCTTCAATAATGAATTTGCATGAAACTATGAGGAGAACCATCATCCAAGAGGTATGGATCATAGTTTGTTCTCATCTAGAGGGATAATTTGTTTCAATTGTCATAAGGTTGGTCACATTACAAAATACTATAATCATGATTTATCAAGACAAAATAATAAATTTGAGGCTTCTAGAATATAAGAAAGAAGACAAGACAGTAAGTGGAAACCCAAGATATCTAAGGTTGATGACCAGTCTGCAAGTTCAAGTGGACTATTTACCATGGTGAAGCATAATCAAGGTATAAGGAATTCCAAAAAAATTCTCTATCTACAAATCTTGTTGATGGAGTCAAGACCAATAAATAAATCTAAAATGTTTCTCAAATAAAGATTGAGGAGGTCAAGCTAAAAGGACTAATCAAGCATAGGAGGATCATGAATGAGGTTTTAGTCCTGTAAGGACATGAAGATCGAGGAATATCCTAAATTTATGTTGTTCTATCCCTCTAGAGTAGAGGTGACTCCATTAGGCTTCATGGATACACTCAACCAATTATCAAGAATCATAAAGGATGCTCGATCATAAGGGGAGTTTTGTGGTCTTAATAAACTTTCAGTTTCAAGGATTAGTAAAGAATTCTACTATAGGTGTGATCACAAGAGAGAAGTCACAAAAAATTATCATGATGACTTGATCAAACCAATTCATATTTTTGAAAATGTCTTAAATGTTCATGAAGACAAAGGGATTCAATCATGTTTCATGAGTAGGTATGTAATCCTGGTCTATGCTAAAGTTTCTAATAGAAAGGATTGATGAGTTTGTTTGAGAATAAAAGGTATGTTGCCCCAGGTCCAAGGATCAAATATCTACCAAGAATATGAACCTTTGTCATTAATTTCAAAGGGGGAGAAAGTTCCTATTTCAAATATCAAGTATTGAAGAAAATCTAGCTTGAAGGAAAGAGAATGATTTGCTATGATTAAGAGTTTTTATCATTAATGACAATGGGGGATATTTATTAGGTGTGTTCATAGTGTTGGTATTAATTCATTAATGTTGTCATTATTTCAAAGTTAATTTGAATATCCTTTATATCAAAATTCAAAATTGATGTCATGCTTGGTGAATTGAGGTGTGACAAAGAGTCTTGGTCTCTCTATTGAGAGAAAATTTCAAGGAAACCAAGTACTTTTTTTGAGGTTTAATGACATATCAAGATCATGTTCAAGAAATAAGGAAATCATCTTGATTGAACTCTAAGTATTGAGGAGCATACAAGGTAAGCACATGGGTCAACAAGTCCATGTGTTCTATATGAGGTATTGGTACATAGTTGTGATGTGATAAAGCTCATAAGTCTAATTGAGACTATATTTTTCTTTATAGAATCATGTTTGAAGAATGACATCATTGATAGCTAGCTTATTTATGTCCAAACTCTAAGTACTAGGTATCTTGAGTAGCATGGTCTAACTCTATGAAGAAGGTGTATACATGAAGCATGGTGAAGCTTTGTGATTTGGATCAGTAAAAGCATGATAAAGTGTCCTCAGTTGTTTTAATAATGAGCAAGAGACAAAAATCTTACTAATGAGTTTCAAGGTCTAGTTTTGAAGCTTAATCTTTACTTGAAAGACCTAGTGAAATGGTATAGGCCTAGTAGCATGATGAGTTGAGGCATACAATACTTATATAAGTAAGGTTGGAAGTGTGTGAACCAGGTATGAGGTCATATGAAATTATTTTGGAGTGTTTAATATAGTTAAAGAGATTTCAAGGCATGATCATAGTCTAAGTATGACTGGCAGTATAAGGCCTAGTATACAAAGTGAAGGATAGTGGCTTAATGAGGGGTTAAGATCATTTAAAAAGGTTTAAGATCTCTTTAAATCATTTATAAATGTGTGATAGGTCATGATAAGTGTGTGGACAAAGTTTGAAGTCAATACATGAATAAGAAATCATGAAAACCTATGATAAGGTTCCTTGTGTGCACAGAATGGGGTGTTGCAGACCCAAGAAGATATTTATTATACTCATTGGCATGTGAAACCTTTGAATTATATCTTGATCACTTCATATAAGTTTTTAAATCTCCCTATCTTTATTTTCCTATCATTTTTTTTAATATGAGGGGCAATATTTTATGAACGATTACTAAGAAGTGAAACCAATCAAAACCCTTATAATGATCTGATAACAAATAAATAATTGGTTATAGATAATAATTGTCCTTTTGACCTAATTTTATGTTTTTAACATGTAAATAACTCTTCAAGGTTTCCTTAGATGATTTTGGTTTATCTTGATAGTAAGTAGAAGCTATAAGAAAACCCTTATTTTCAATAATTTTGTTGTAGCAAGCAAGGTTGACTAGGTCAAAGCATGAAAATTGATGGAGGATGATGTATAATTATTATATTTTATTCCCATTAAATTTTATTATGAAGTTACATGCCAAAATTGTGCTAAACTGGTCATGGAAGTTAGCCTATCACTAAATATGACTAATGAGCAAAATAGTGAGAAAACTAGGTGAGAATGAGAATGAGATTAGGGATTGGTTGTAGAGGACTAGGGATGGATTATAATTCATGGGTAAATTATTATATACCTATACCTACTATTATATTGGTGTATAAGTTTTTATTATTCATATACTCAAGTAAAATATTGTCATCAAACTAGTTTGTCTAACATAGTGAAGTATGTGTAGAGTGAAGTATTGAGATTGGTATGTAAGACCAATATTGATATATGACCATGAAATATATATTTTAAAATATGATATAATTATTCTAAAGGTTCATAAAAACCCATTTTAAGATCACAAAAATGTTCCCATAGGTGTTATATGACTTGATTTTCTTGACTATCTTTTTGGTGCTACAGATAATTTTATGTGTGTGTGTGAAAATGATGTTCCTGAGTCATTTTGCATTAATTTGGAGGATCCAATGATATTTAATGTGTTATAAAGGTATTATATTATCATTTTAATGTATTTTTCCTCATTTTAAGTCCATTTTCAAGTATGGAGAGTCAAAATTTGTTGACTATTTGTTGATAGTGTTTGGTGGTTCTAAGTAAGCAATTTGCACGAGTGTTCCTGAGGCCTTTTGGCCTATGTGGTGAATACAAAATAATTTTGGGAAGTATTTTAAGTCATATATATCATATCTCTCTCTCTCTCTCTCTCTCTCTCTCTATATATATATATATATATATATATATATATATATATATATATATATATATATATATATATATATATATATATATATATATATATATATATATATATATATTTTATGTATGAGTTATGTTTCAAAGTTGTGTATATGGTTCAAATTTGCAAGATAGACTTTCTGGTAAAGAGAAGGCCTAATGGTGAGTAGACCTAATTAGATAGTTCAAGGAGTGAAAAGATCCAAATGGTGTTGAGGACATAATCAAATATTATTAGGGGTCTATTGTCATGTCCCCTTTTTAGTTGACATGTTCTGAGTTCATGGTTAGCCTATTATGTGACCCTTGTAGGCTGAGAGGATGGTTAGAGGGTCTTGATGGAGATTGGCATGGCTTCGTTTAGCAGAATTTTTCCAGTTGGCTTTTGTTTGGGGTCGATTGGACATGTATTGAGGGAGATATTAATATTTTATTGATTTAATCAAATATTAATTATTTGGTCTAATTTTAAATTAGAAACCCTAATTCTAATTTAAGAAAACCCTAATTAGGGCAAGCATATCTTTTGAGGGTATAAGGGTTTCTCATGGAGGCCATTATGGATTATGCATATGATTATTGATTTTGATATTAAAGAATTCTTCTGTGAAGACTGAGCCAAGGGTTCTAGGATTCCATTGCAGTGGAGAACGTCAACTCTTCATTGTGTGCGATTTAGAGGCTGTGAGATATCAGCTGATTTATTGCCAAGATTGAGAGATAGCTTCAACCAGAAGTTATCATAGAGGTTTATAGATTTGAGAGGTAACTTCATACAGAAGTTGTCACAGAGCTTTCTAGGTATTTCTTTATTTAGTTTTTATTCAATAAGTTATACAGATATAGATCTTCTATATTAGAGCCAGATATCTTCAGATTAGGGGTTGAAACAAACAGGGTGTGCTTTATTGGTGGTCATACGGAGTCCATACAGGTCTGTATAGATTCACACAGATATCAGCATCAGTAGGCAGAGATCCCCAGTGACCGACATTGGCCGACTGAAGACTGACGTTAGCAGAGAAGGACTGATAGAGACCAATGTCAGCAGTATATCGATCGACGCCGACGACTGTGTGTTCGACATAGCAGGCCGAGACATAATTTCCAGATTTGCCAAAGCTTAGGGTTTAAAGATAGAATATTTCCTATTATTTTATTTGTATGATAGAGACTCAATTGTAATTATCTGAATAAGTGAAAGATATTTGATTGGCAGATAAGAGATTTACTGTGATTTACTTATTTATTTGAAATTATCTTGCAAAATCGTATTCGTTGTTCAGAGCTTTTGTGTTTAGATATTCCCTACTGAAAGGGGATATTACAATGGTATCAGAGCTAAATCCTACCATCCTAAGGGTGTGATAATCTTATGCAGCCACAAGAGTTGGGACCACACAGGTATAACACACGCAATAGAGCCTTGCTTGAAGGTACCCAGTTGTTAGAATAGTAGCAGATTATCATGAGTGACAGATGTGAGGGTAGCCCACCCAAGGGCCACAGGTATGATGTTGATCAAGACACCAGAGAATTTCACCATGTTATGATGACAAGCCAACAGCAGATGAATCAGACACTACAGGCACTTATGACTATGATAAGGGGAATGAACGCACCTGATGGACAGAACAGGGACCAAAGAGAGGATAGGAGTGCTGCGGTTAATCAGAGACCACATTAGACTCACTCTAGAACAGCTGATAGACCTACATGTCCTACATTTTTTCAAGAAGAACCAGAGGCACCAGCAGAGGAGGAGGTAGGGAATTCCCCATTTGCAAATGTTTACATGGCTGCAAATGATGAGTGGGACTTATTACCTCCTCATGTTCAAGAGAGGATGTCCTTTGATCATTTTGTTAATCTGAGGAGAGAGCACTACATATTAGTTAGACAAGATAGGAGGCCTAGAGTTCAATTCAGTGAGCTGAAGAAGGCTACTGGTAAACTTTCTTTGACTACTTTTGACGGCAGCAGCAAGATGACAGCTCAAGCTTGGGTTCATAAGCTTGACACCTTTTTGGCATTGAGACCAATGTCAGAGATAGAGGCCATCAAATATGCCACTTTACATTTGGATGGAGTATCACATGATTGGTGGTATCATGGTATGGCAAAACTTCAGCATAACCAGGTGACAGAGTACCAGGACTTTGTGGATAGATTGGTTGAGCGGTTTGACAGGAAAGACCCTGAGGTTTACTTTTGAGATCTGGCACAGTTGAGACAAATAGGTAACTTGGAGTCCTTCATTAGGGAGTTTCAGAGATTGGCAGTCATGGTGCCCAATATTTTCAAGCGTAGATTGGTAGTTCTCTTCATGGAGGGATTGACAGAGCCATTGAGAGGTTGGATCAAAGCCTTTGATCCTCCTTCATTACAGGTAGCTATGAAGAAGGTGCGTAGTATGGAGATGGCAGCCCCATCCCATAAATTTAACTCCAAAGGTACTTCTTCATCTAGAGACCATAAGTGCTCTAACGCAGACACAGAGAGACCAGATTTTAACATAGATAAATCAAGTGTAAAGAATGAGTCAAAGGCCAATCCAGTAGCACCACCTTTGGATCGAGAGGCGCTTAATGATCTACGTAGGAAGAAGCTTTACTTCTACTATAAAGGTCCATATGATATCTATCACGATTGCCCTTTGAGGCCTAAGGGCAAGGCAAATCGTGTGATGTGGGCATATTATGAGGAGTCAGATTCAGAGGATTTTGAATAGCAGAATAGTTCTGAGGGGGCAGAGGCAGAGGCTTCAGGGCCTAAGGTAGAGGCAGAGTTAGAGCTTCACATACAGGAGGCACGCCTATCCAACATTCAGTCAGATGAATCATTCAAACTCCATGGAGTTTTGGTAGGGCAGAAGGTTATCACCCTTCTTGATACAAGAGCCACACATAATTTCATAGATGCTAGATTTTTGGAGAAGCATGGACTCACAACCAAAGATTTTGAGGGCATCAGAATTAAGGTAGCTGATGGTCACACTCTTAGGTGTGAGCGTATGATTAGAGACCTCCCATTGCACTTGAACAACTATGAGTTCAAGGCTGATTATTATGTGGTAGACATGGGGGATATAGACTTAGTCTTGGGTATGAAGTGGCTTCATTCATTTGAGGAAGTTACTCTTCGTCTCAAGGACATGGAGGTTCTCTTTGATGTTGATGGGAAGACACACATTCTTAAGGCAATACGGGGCAGTAGCTTCAGATATATGTTTTTTCATTGGATGGAGATGCCTACGCCACCTAACATGATAGAGTACGATGACGAGTGCACATTGGCACCAACACAAGAGAGATATGAGGACGAGCTTGGTCTTGAGGTGAGTGTAGTTCAGGAGTTATCACATGTGGTAGGGACTCAGCTTTCTGTTACAATTGGGTCACAGGTTGATATGACTCTTTCTAACCTTCACAATCCAGATTTAGATATTATTCAGGTACAGAGTTTGCTTGAGTTGTTTTCTGATTTTAATTTATGGATTGGATGTGGGGGTGCTTATCTTAGTACTAGGGATGGACATGGCATGGAGTTTGCATTGATTGACAGCAGGGCAGATCATGACTACATTTGGGATCCAGGTGGATTGATGGGTGTATCATGCAGCGATTGCTTGAGGGCAAGCAATTTCAGGAGGAACGGATTATCATGTCCCCTTTTCAGTTGACATGTTCTGAGTTCATGGTTAGCCTATTATGTGACCCTCATAGGCTGAGAGGATGGTTAGAGGGTCTTGATGGAGATTGGCGTGGCTTCGTTTAGCAAAATTTTTCTAGTTGGCTTTCATTTGGGCTCGATTGGACATGTATTGAGGGAGATATTAATATTTGATTGATTTAATCAAATATTAATTATTTGGTCTAATTTTAAATTAGAAACCCTAATTCTAATTTAAGAAAACCCTAATTAGGGCAAGCATATCTTTTGAGGGTATAAGAGTTTCTCATGGAGGCCATTATGGATTATGCATATGATTATTGATTTTGATATTGAAGAATTCTTTTATGAAGACTGAGCCAAGGGTTCCAGGATTCCATTGTAGTGGAGAATGTCAACTCTTCATTGTGTGCGATTCAAAGGCTGTGAGATATTAGTTGATTTATTGCCAAGATTGAGAGATAGCTTCAATCAGAAGTTATCACAGAGGTTTACAAATTTGAGAGGTAACTTCATATAGAAGTTGTCACAGAGCTTTCTAGGTATTTCTTTATTTAGTTTTTATTCAATAAGTTATACAGATATAGATCTTCTGTATTAGAGCCAGAGATCTTTAGATCAGGGGTTGAAACAAACAGGGTGTGCTTTATTGGCGGCCGTACGGAGTCCGTACAGGTCCATATAGATTCGCATAGATACTAGCATCGGTAGGTAGAGATCCCCAGTGACTGACATCGGCCGACTGAAGACTGACGTTGGCAGAGAAGGACTGACAGAGACCGACATCGGCAGTATATCGATCGACGCCAGCAACTATGTGTTCGAAATAGTAGGCCGAGACAGAATTTCTAGATTCAAGCTCAATTTCTAGATTTGCTAAAGCTTAGGGTTTTAAGACAGAATATTTCCTATTATTTTATTTGTATGATAGAGACTCAATTGTAATTATCTGAATAAGTGAAAGATATTTGATTGGCAGATAAGAGATTTACTGTGATTTACTTATTTATTTGAAATTATCTTGCAAAATCGTATTCGTTGCTCAGAGCTTTTGTGTTTAGATATTCCCTACTGAAAGGGGATATTACATTTATTAAAGTGACATATGAATTTTTTAATCCATTGGTAAAGGCTCAAAGTGTTTAAAGTAGATCTAAGTGAAATGTGTGCTTAAGGAAGGCATAATTGCATTAGGTCTCTATTTGGCCTAATGATGGTTTTAACCATTAAGGTTAGTGACCAACTTATGAAATGTTTGTTTCACTTATGAAATGTGTGTATTTATATACTTAAATCATATTCCAATTATGGTGAGGTCCTTGGATGACCAAGATGGATATGTGAAAGAATCAAGTATAAAGTCAAGGCCTAATAAACCTATTTTAACTAGTTAGAATATTTGAGCAAAGGATATAGATTTTTTAAGAATAGGTTAACGGCTTGAATATAATTAGAGAGATGAAATAAATATTCCATTAGTATCTAACTATGTTTTTATAGGTGTTGATTAAGGTTATTTGATCTAATTCTGCCAAGGAGAGGGCTAACTGAGCGAGAAGGCATAATAGGTTGTTTGAAAGAGAAAGAACTGTGAGAAGAACAAAAAAAGGATATCATCTTCAGTTTATTAATAAACATGTGTCCAAGGTTGATCATATATTCAATTTAGTTGAGTTGATGCTTGGTTTCCTAGGGGTTTGGAGCCTCCTTGTAGGTTTAAGCTTGTTAAATACACTAGTTGAGTTGGTGTTTGACTGAGTGAGGGGTTGGTGATCCTTATGGGGTTGGTGCCTCACTAAAAGTTTGGTTCATTTATCATATGAAAAGTAGTTCATTTTTTTCATTAGTGGGTTTTATTCCCATAGAGGGTTTCCCACATATATCTCATGTCTTTGTATTATTTGCTTTCATATATGCTTATGTGTGCATTTATTGATGTATGTAAGTGAATGAATGCTTCATGAATCTTAAGTAAAATTGAAGGAATATTTTAATACAACTAATTCACCCCCCCCCCCTCTTAGTATTTTTACTTCCAACATATCCCACTTCTAACTTTTTTAATTTTAAAATTTCTCCAACTATAAACTTTTTATCATGAATAATGTAGGTACATGATCGAGCTATTTTCAGATGTCAAGAAATGGATGGAGGTTATTAAGATCTTCCTTTACAGTATTAATGTTTTTTTCTAGATAACACCAAAAATGATCTAATAAATCTATTTTTAGGTTTAGATCATTTTTTTGTAATTCCACCTAAATTTCAATGTATAGATACAAAATAAATATATCTTTCAATGTTGTATCCAACTGTCTAACCCTTTTTGGAAATAAGCATTAATAATTAAAGAGTAACCTAATCAAAGTAAGAAGTAAGATACTCTAAAAAGTAAGACAATTAATGAATTTGAATTCTAGTGATATTTTGATAATAAATAATGAATCTAAGCATAATCCAAAAATAGAAAGTAAAATATTCAATATTTGAATAATAACAATACGAAGGAGAAATTATATTTAGCTTATACATTGATGTGTAAATAAATATGAATAATGCAAGTGTAAAAATAAATTGTATCATGATTCTGATCAAGTCATCAAAATATGAAAATTATCTTTCTATTAGCATGGAGACTTGCATTTCCATGTGGACACTTGCATCACGCTATTTTTGTGTTATAATGCATATGTCCTATATGAAATATTGATTGTTGACTGAAACTTCCACTGGGGTATTTTTGGGATTTTTATCATCTTTTAGATTATGAGTTTAGATCATGCACATAATATGTAGCTATCATAATATATGTTAAACCTTATATCCTCCTCTTAGGTCTTCTCACCTTACCAAAAATGGGTAAGTGGGCTCACAAATTCAAGATGGCCTCAAGGACCCCTCTATCAATGAGTGTTGCCAATTAGGTTTAGTATTCATGTGAGTGCTTAGGACCTAGGTGCTTCACATAATAAAAAAATTAATTAGTGTGTGTCTGTGTGTGTTAAAAATAAGTGGATAAAATAATTTAAGTGATTATACATGAGTAATAATCACATTAGAATAGGAGTTTGTAGGAGATATGTTTGTGAGAGTTTTAGGGGATAGGTTGAGTGATTTATGGAGATTTATTAGAGATTAGGATGAGGAAGATATATTTTTTTATAGGAGATATATTCACTATATATGTGATCGTGTGGTATTGAATAAGGGTGAAATTTGAATCCAAATGAGTTTATTCTCTTTTCAAATATGGAGTAATCCCATCATTTGGTATCAGAGCAGGTTTCTTATGAGACCTATCTGACCTTCACTCCACTCATTTTTTTCATTTTGTCAGGTAGAGTAAGGCAATGGGTTAGTGGATACCATGGACCTTACATCAACTCCATTACCTTTGTTTGTGTCCATCTATTTTTTGTAATGTCAAATGATGCAAACATAGGACTAGTAGATACCATGCACCTCATGTGAAATATGGAGTTTGTATCATCCAACCTCTTTGCACTTTGTCAACAATATTAATAGATACCACAAACCTCATGGGAACCTACCAACATATGCCATTTCTTTGGATCATCTACCTATTTCATCTAGTACACTCTATCTATAGTTTTCATCCATTTTGTTCATTGTGTTCATGCTTAAAATTTGGTGTATTTAGCTTAAGTTTTTTTTATGTGTGAGAACTCTTGAGGGTTAAATTTTGTTTATAAAATTTTGGATCAAATATGATCTTCATTAGGAATTAAAATAATAAGCAACAAAAATTTATCTTTGAAGCACAACCATAGTCTCTGTTGGGTACAACTCCTCATTCAAAGGTTTTTATATCAAATTTGGAGGAACTACATGTTATAGTTTGAGGGTTTCTAATTTGTTTGTCCTTGTTGACCATATATATTTACTAGATCTATTTTTAAGCATATCTTTATTTGATATTTTACTGCATTCACCATTACATCAATTTGTGTTTTTTATTTATGTCATTGTTGGTTATATTTTCCTAAGGATCAATATTTGATTGGATTGAATGTTGTTTTGTAGATTGTTTTATTTGCATTGACCTTAAATGGGTCATAACCCTCATTCATCACTAAAAAATCAACACCATCACATGGTCTCAAATAAGAACTAATCAACTATGTATTGAAAACATTTAGCTTGACTATGTTGTCATCGACACACCTCTCTCCATGCGGTAATCAAGAACACCTCTCAGAACCTACGTAGTCTTGGATCCTTCTTGGCATGGCATATGCATCTCTTCATGTCATATAATAGACACCTTAGAGCATTCCTCTCTAACTAATATCTTGATAGTGAGCTCAACATAATCGATCAATAAAACCCATGTACTGAAATAACTCAGCCTTGACTCAAGCTCAAAGCATAATCACATTGGAAGCATTATAAAAACACAATGACCTCTAACCCTAAAATGGGGTAAGACACTTATTATTTTTTAAATTATAAACATCACCATTTTATAATTTAAAAATTATTTTGTCTTATACTCACTTAATGGGCTACATATCCTAATAGGCTATTAAGTTTTTATAAAGGGACTATTCAAAGGAGGAGGTCTAGGGGTTGATTCTCTCCAATACCCCAAAAGCATAAAATTTGGTGAAATTTTATTTATATGATTTTTTCCAAAAAATGATACTTTTAAAATGGGGGGACAACATTTTAAAGTGATTTCTTTTGATTTTTAGGTGAGGAAAATTTTAGAGGGTCAATTTTCTAATGGGTAAACATATTTTCCTATATGGAAAAATTTTGTAATAGGGGGGAACTTAGTTTTAGAAATTTTCAAAAAGGGTAATTTACTTATTTTTTCAAAAAAATGTAATTGGATGCAATATTGGTTGAAACTAACATTAAAAATTTAATACTTGTGCCTCCACACTAAATTTTTTGATTGGATGAAATCAACCTCAAGATAAGATCACATTACAGCCCTAGGATGTAGTTCCTCTCCCCATGTTCACACAAAGGGGAGGAATTTTAGGTTTAGTCCTCACATGGGTGCTTAGGACATAGGGGTTTCACATTATAATATTATTTAATTAGTGTGTACATGTTAACAATAAGTGAAGAAAATATGTAAGTGATTAGTACATGAGTAATAATCACATTAGAATAGGATTTTAGGAGACAGGTTTGTGAGAGTTTTACAGGATAGGTTGAGTGATTTAGGGAGATTGATTAGATATTAGGATGAGAAATATCTCCTTGTTTTTAGGAGATACCTTCACTATATATGTAACTATATGTTATTAAATAAGGGTTAAATTTGAATTTGAATCCAATTGAGCTTATGATCTTTCCAAATATGGGGTATTCCCATCACTACCTGCATAGCCAATACTCCAAAGAGGGCCTCAAACATATGTGGTTATCCCATAAGGGTTGGCTTGTGTGTGAACAATGGTGTAGAATGTTATATGCAAGTTCATGTAGTGATCTATCTTATAACTTGAATTATACTACTCATGGGATATTATTTGAATGTTTCAGATCTGTAATATGATTTCTCCTATGATTGATATAGAAATAGGTAAGAATAGGGAGTTATAAATCAATTGTGAAATCTTGGTATTTTATAGATGAATAATGAATTGTATTTAACTTATATTTATACCACTTATTTTGAAAATATCTTCATAGAAGGGTTAATGAAACATAATAATTTGACCTATACATTTCAAAAGATTTGAAATTTTGAATGTTTATAAGGCATATACACTTGTATTGGAAAATGGATAGTAGTGTTGATGCTACTATGTAAGATTGAATATAATTATCTAGGAATAAATAAGATTGTTTGAGATCTCTAACTAATAGTGAAGGATATATATTATAATTTAAGTGTACTATGGGATAAAACTGATCTAGATAATCATAATAATAGGATTATAATATAAGATAAGCATTTTGGCCCAGTGAGGAGTAAAATACGAGCCTATCGACTACTAGGAAGGTCAAGAACTAAAGGGTAGAGGCTTCAGTGATATTTTTTGAGTGTACAAGACTATTTTAATATATAAATATAAGTTTTAGCATCCACATTTACCCCTCACTTTATTATAGTAATGTATAAGCATGATATTACTAGTTTAAAGGGAAAAAATGTGTACCATGGTGTGTAAAACACACCTTGCTTTGCTTGAATTCTATTTGATTTTTTTGTATGTGTATGACCTATAACCAAGAACAAGTTATATGTATAATTAGTGAATATAATTTAAAAATGAATAATTGAAAATTCTATTGAAATAAAAGAGAGTAAGGAAGGAGTACACCTGTGTGTTTATGCAACCATGTTTTCCCTTGATAGTTTACTTTAGTAATGATACTTCTTAGCTAAAACATTGGAAAGAGGCTCATGATCAAACCTTGTAGATGTGAATATGGGAATTGGAGGGTGATCATGCCTTAAATCTAGTATAAGGGTGAGTTATGCTAAGTTCATATCAATCACACAACTCTAATGTATCATAATCTAGCCAATCTTTCTCATCAATCACACAACTCTAATGTATCATAATCTAGCCAATCTTTCTCAAATAAAATTTTATAACTATATCAACTCAAAATATTAGAAAATAGTTCTAAGTCCACTGAGAGTCCATAATCTCAATCGCATTAATCAAATAAGCCAATTTATACAATAGATAAAATCTCAAATGGTGCATCTTGGTAGGGTTGATACATGAATATTGTAAAATATGAATAATGTATCTATAATTTGGTGCATTTGCATGACATATTCACCTCAAATGTGTCTCAAACTAAAGTATCTATCAAATTGTAACCTCTAATCTATAAAATATGTATAATATGTATCACAAATCTAAAACAAATATCCCAAATTTGTGCCTAATGTATATGATTATGTCCCATGTGTATGTTTAAATCATGTAAATTGAATCAAAATATGCCAATTCTATCGACTGTATGTATGTGGAATCATGTATTTATGACATGTATCCACTGATATGCCCCCCTTTTGAGGTGAGGGGAATGAAAAAGTGATAGTCACCTTATCTTAAAATGATAATATGACTATGATGTATATGTGTGAATCATATAGTAAATAACATACAGTAGTGTCATATCGAAGTAGATATATGAATGAAGCTCATAGTATGTAGACATAAAAAACCCTTAGATGCATGATGTGTATCATGGAAACATCTATCAGATAAAAAGTTCAACAAACAATAAAGCACACATATAATAATACTCCAATGTTATGAAAATAAGGATCTAAAGAGACCACAAAAAAAGGGCATATTCAAATCTCACACACTTAATGGGAGGATATATGCAAATGTCCACACACCAAATAAATAAGCAAGATTCAGGGCACCATGGCTAACAAGCAAGGAACATGTTCAAATGTTCCACAAAAAATATAAAGAAGCAATCAAGATGTACACTCAAGTAAGCTAGATGAATAGTTGAAGTAAATGAAATATAATCAAATATCATAAGCATGTCATACTAGTCCTTGTCAGAGTATCTTATTACTCATGCTTGCTAGGTTATAGCCAGGTCATTGGTCTTTATCTAGTTTTGTCCTATGTGGGATTTGTCCCACATTGCCTAATTTATCTTACATCTTATTTTCCTTGCCTATTTAGGTAATGGATCTACATTGTAATATACATTCTTCATTATATTTTTCATATCTTTTGTGAATAAAAATTAACTTATTTACAATTGGTTTTCTTTCTTAGTGTTTATGTTGAAGCATCAATGGCTATAGTAATGAGCCATTGGAGAGATCTTAGCTGAAGAGTTATGATAACTCTTTCATGGTATCATATCCACCCTCTAATAGTCATTACCCATCTTGTATATTTCTTACCATTATGGATCTGTCATTGCTTGCTCAACTCACAAAGTTAGATCTAGCTATTTGATTGGATCTAGTCTTGTAGATTTCTAGTAATACAACCATCTTGATTAGATCTAGTCTTTATTTAATCATATGGAAATTTGGTTTATATATTATTCTTTCATGTTGAATCATATGATTTACATTACTATTTATTTGACAACCATAAGATCTATGTTGATCTTGCATTGAGATTAGGTCTGTAAGTTGGAATATTTTTGCAGATCTGCACCACTCTCAAATCTAAGTGTATTGATGTACATGGTAATAACACCATCATGGTTATACAATGCTTCCCTCCCACTCATCATTTATTGAATTAAGATAGATACATTATTTATTAAATCTCTCCATGGCCTATTGCTACCATTTTTGGCGATCTCCTCTCAAAACACCAACTATCACCTCTCCATGGCATTCTCAATATATGACAGTTTATTTTATTTATCATTTGCATGAATTTGTTTATTTTGGCTTGATGTTGATTTGATTCAACATTAGATTGGAGCATTTTAATATGTGGTGTTAGTATACTACTTTGATCAATGGAGTTGTAATTATCTTGGTTGTATCACTCATTGTGGATGTTGATTGTATCTCAAGGCCTCCATTATTGACAACATAGTAATGTGGAGTTTTGTTTGCTTGAAATGATGCCTCTACCAAACTTTCTATGTTTCCAAAGGTACATGGGTATTTTTTTATGATTAGATTTGTGTGGATGTAAAAGTCACAACTAATTCTATTATGTTCCTCTCTCCCTCGCTAATATGAACTCTAATGTCACCACCCACCTGTTGGTCATTCCACAAGATTTATGGCCTATTGGCTTTCATTTGGTGTAAGACATTTGATCCTCTCTCTTTTTTGTTGGAAACTGAGGAACTGATATGGTGAGGACTTGAGTTGCTCTAATATGCAAACTAATCTAATTGTCATGACTATTGTCTATCCTCTTGGACAGCATGTTGCTCCACCAACTAGCCAGACCTTTCATACCTATTTACATATAAACACCACTTCACCCACTATTTTACAAGTGTCCAACATCAACTAACAATTTACATGGTTTGCACTTTTAATAAAATTAATTACTTTTCAAATTGTCATTGTCTTGTTAAAAGCCTTAAACAATTGAAAAATGGTGGGTGGATATTAAGGTTGAAATTTCATTTTGAAAGAAAGGGGGTGAATAAGTCAAAAGTGGGGGTTAATATTAGTGGCAAAAAAAATTTGGTGAGATGGGATTTTACGGCTAGTGGTAAAAAAAAAATTGGTGGGGGGGATTAATATTTAGCAAGGAGCCTTTATTATCGTGGAGATTTTGCACATTGTAATGGAAGGGTGACTTACTCCATGAGAGGGCACTTTTTTTTGAAAGGGATAAATTTTTTATTGTTTTTTACAAAATTACTATATTGTGATGCAAAAATCCTTGTAAAGGTCAAGACAACAGGGTAATTTTTCACTTTGTTGGATTGAGGATATTCTTGGTTCCATGCATATTCCAAAGAGTGGTTGGAATGCTAGGTTCACCTTAGTTGCAGTGTTTTTTCAACTTTTAGTGCAAATTTTATTAAATAGGCCTCATTTATAGGTAACTGATTATTTAATAACTTTGGATCCGTATCTCAAAATTAAGCACCATCTTTTTCAAAAGCTCATATTTATTCATTTCCCATACATTGGTTTTATTTACATTACAAACTACATTAAAATATAAAGTGTCACATTTTTTTTTTGAGGGGGGGGGCGTCTATTCACATTAGTTATGTTGCCTTTGTTACAGTTTGTGATGACATTTTAATGGTGATGCATTTGCTATGTTGTGAGCATTCATTGAGGGAATATTAATTGTTTTTCATTTACCTTATCTCTTTCATTTATTAGAGATCAAAGGGTGAGGTTCAGTCTGGCAGGAGGTCAGACCCACTCATAGGCAACACAAACTTCCTTCTTACTTCTTGTAAATTACATTGTCTTCATTTGTTGCACTCATGGATGCATTTTTGGCTGAGTTCGATGTCCTATTATCGAGTGTGCATTATCACGACTAGGGGGTTTCCTATGTTATGATTCCTACATTATACTTCTCACACATACTATCTTGGATGCATTTTCAATTGAGCTCAATGTCCTTTTGTATATACTTTTCACATTATTATTTTTGGTTGTTGATCTTTTTCTTGTGTGTTTGCATACATTATGGCTCATTTCACCTTTTTCACACTATTCCATCAGTCCATAACATGTATTGGTACTTTGACATATTGGTAATTTATGTCATGTCTCCCTGAGGCCCCTTTCTTAGTGCCTCACCTTCTTCTATGGAGACATATTTTTCACTCCATTATTTTTAGAGCACTTATCTCAATGGCTTATTTGACAGGTCAATAGTCTCCTCGTTTGGAGCTATTTTGGTGAAGCCTAGTGTTTTCTTTTGGGGGAGGGGGGGTTTCCTATGGGTTTTCCCTATTTTTATCCACTTTATGAGAGTTATATGTATATGTTGCATGTTTTTAGTATTTTTTAGATTCATCCTTTGTACATGAGTATCTTATTCAAGAACTTTATTTTATAGAACACAATAAGAGAATTATTACTTGACTCCATGGCCTTCTTGGTGATTCTTATAGTGACACCAGTATGGTATCCCCACTAGTGACACCAGTGAGGTAACCCCAAGGTAACCCCACTAGTCTTTGTGCTCACTTCTCACCATCTTGCTAAAGGGTGTTCAAGTAATGCTTCCTTGGGTTCATCATTCTACCCAACATTCTAGAGTGCAATGTTTATATTTAGTGATCCTCGTATTCATCACCATTCTTACTTTGACTTGGTAGTTATAGTGAATCGACATCCATGTACTTTGATAAGATGGATTGGTGTCTATAGGGACACATGACTTCACACTTCATCCTTTATTATTATCCCCTATCTTCACTTGAGGGGGGTGTTAGAGTATCTTATTACTCATGCTTGCTAGGTTATAATAACTAGGTCATTGGTTTTTACCTAGTTTTGTCTTATGTGGGATTTTTCCTACATTACTTAATTTAGCTTGCATCTTATTTTGCATTGCCTATTTAAGCAAGGGATCTATATTATATTATACATGATTCATAATCTATTGAATATCTTTTGTGAATAACAATTATATTGTTTACAATTGGTTTTATTTATTAGTGTGTATTTTGAAGCATCAATGACTATAATAATGAGCCATTGGAGAGATCTTGGCTGAAGAGTTTTGATAACTCTTTTAGTCCTTGCATACATATGTTATAAAAATGTCATGTAGAATAGCATATCAAGTACAATGTGTCAGATTAAAACATGAGTTTATGCATGTGTGAATGTCAATATATAAGTTCAATGTAATAATGGAAATTATCATAAAATAATAGAACATGTATCAATTGTGATCATATAGAAGCAAGATGACCCTAATGTAGCGTGTCACATAAGAAAAGGAAACGTCCAACATCTACATATTCATGTATCAGGGATCTCATGTATACATGTATCACACTCAAGTACTTATGAAACAAAAGTGTATAAAAATGATATGTTATCTACTAACATAAAGTAAACAATATATATAAAATCTAGAAAACATGTGGCATGCTAAATATTTTTGTATTTTTTCTTTATTTGATTTTTTTGTATTTTTTTGAATATTTGTTTTTTTTAATTGTTTACCTTTTTTATATGTTTAATCCAATAAGTCCTCATCCTCAAAGAGGATAGGACCACTTAATTCACCATTTTATTGACATCGGTATTCATATTGAGTTATTGTTACCTATTTGATGTTTTCTTGAATTTTTTCATCTAAAATAGTTGGTATTGGTTTATTACCATATCTATCATGTTATATGTGAACCTCTTTATCCTCAAAAGGAAAATTAAGTCACATATTAGTAGTATCCACTATTGCATTCATATCGGCCAACCAATGCTGCCCAAAATGAAATGTCAAAGGTAGTTCATAGTCTAATACTCATATATTTGTAGGGGACACTTTTGGTCCACATGCAATAGGTAATTAAATATATCCATGAGATTTTGGTAAAAGTGGATAATATTTTAAATCCTCTATAGTATGCTCGAATTATTGTAAACAATAAATATTATAAACTTTTTCCCAATTATTGATATCAACCTCAAGATGCTCATATTATGTCCCATTAATATTTACGATAATAGTTATATCCTCTTGTCATGCCCTTTGCATTTTGCACTTGTGAATTATTCAAAATCAATAATATTTGTCATTAATTTGGCATAATCTACATACACCCTTCATTTTTGTACATTTGAATTTACTTTTGTAATGCCTCACAATGATCTATATTATGGCTTATGATTCCATGATAATTGATTTATTTTGATCCTTTTATGTGGATAAGTATGCACCTTAATCGATGTCTAGTAGGTGGTAAAGATGTCATGTTATTTGCTAACATAGCATAGAAATAATTATGTGGAGCATCTTGTCTTATGTTAATCTATAATATTTGTTGTGGTGGCCAATGAGAGGATTACACATTATTCACATGATGTATTTTCATTTGTCCCATGTAAGGTTTCCTTAAATATTTTATCCAAGAGGGATGAATGCTATAACAAACATTCACATGGTAATCTACTATTTTTTCCTTGCCCTAATCTAAATTTGATTTTATATCATCTAGTGATGAATTTAACTTGTATGTACTAGGGCTTGTAGGTGTGAATATATCATTGGAGAGATGATCAAGTAAATCAAAGCTAAGTTTGTGTATTTTCTCATCATTCATATCACAAGAAAGCTCATAATCACTATCATAATAATTTTAAACCTTACCATAATATTGTTTGGAATTGACCCATGAAGGAAGCTCATATGTTTAATTTTCTTATGGTTATGATATCATTGCCTCATATGGTAATGGAGATTGTTTGAGTTCCTTATCATTATGTTAATATAGATGTATTATAGATGTTAGTGCCTTATAAATATCATGAGAGACATTAACTTTCTTACTTTATTGTCCCATCTCATAATTTTTTATGGTCTTGATTGGAATAAATTGTTTAGGTGGTATCATTTAAAGAACTTTTGTTGTATCAAAATTTAACATTTTTTAAAATTTAAAGGCATGTGTCATATGCAAGCATGGTCCAAAATGTCTCATCATGTATGGATTTCACACATCGATTTAATGTAGATGGATGGCTTCCATGATATGCATCCAAGGTCTACCCAAGAGTAAGTTATAATGAAATGATTGAGACATTACTTGAAAAGTAGTATGAACCATTTTATTCCCTAAGTCACACCTAATGTAAACTAACCAATAGGTGGGTTGCATGAATTATCAAATCCTTTGAGATGTATGTCTAATTTTTGAAGAAGATATTTACTAATACCCATTCTTTGAAAAAAAAAGGTTGTAAATGTTTAAATTTGATCCATTATCAATGAGTAATCTCTTGATTCCATTGTTTTAAACATTGACTTATATGAGTAAAGGAAAGTATTGATCAATTATATCCTTTAAGATTAGATCCATGTGGTCAAAAGTAATGATATTTATAATTTTTTTAAGATCTTGCATAATATCAACAAAATAAGTTGATCCAATGTCACCTGGTACTCAGGTTTCATGCAAGGATTCATATAATATATATTTGTAGATAGTTGACAGCTTCAAAATTTCAATAATTTTTATATTAGCATGGGTATCACTTAATTGGTCAATCATAGTATACCCTTTAGATTTGATTACTCGCTTAGGCTTAGGAAGAACTTGTTGTAATTAATAGGTGGTTAAACAAGTTGGGTACCTTTTCCTTTTCATCTAGTGACAATGTGGACCATAAAATCCAATATAAGATGTGGGTGAATAATGGGAGTAGAATGGCAGCTAATACTTGAATAGGATTTAGGTGGAAAAAAATTGAGATCATTCATGTTGGCACCTAGTGAAGCTGGATAAGAGCTCAATAGTATTGCAATAAGAATTATAAAGAGGAATTGGATTTTTATCTTGTATTAAACCTTTCTATTTATTTGTACCAATTTGTTGATCTATTTGAGGATAATTTTGATTAATGTAATAATGTATGTAATACAATAAGCAATAATTGTTATTATGCTTTTTAAAAATGAAAAATTGTGATATATATGTATTTTTTTAACATGATTTATTCCTTTAAAATTTGAAATAAATCTAATTTTTTAAATGTATTTTAACAATTCATAAATTAGAAAACCCTAGGCACACTAAGATTGAAATTAGAAAGACTTAGAGGTTGGGTTCACCAAATTTTTAACCTTTTTTTGCAAATAAGGATTAATAATAAAAGAGTAGCCTAATCAAAATGAGTATTGTATTCTAAATTTTTTGTCAATTAATTAATTTAGATTCTATTGATATTTTGATAATAAATATTAAATCTAAGTATATACCAAATATAGAAAGTATAACATTCAATATTTTGATAATAATAGTACATAGATAAATTATATATAGCTTATATATTGATGTGTAGGCAAATTTGAGTAATACTAGTGTAAAAATAGATTATATGATGATTCTAATTCAGTCATCAAGTTCTATAAATTAGCTTTATGTCAGCACTAACACTTGTGTCTCTCTATGGAAACTTGTGTTGATGATACTATCCATGCTACAATGCATATGTCTTATATGAAATATTGATTATTAACTAAAACTTCCACTAGGTATTTCTAGGTTTTCTAGTTTCCTTTTGGATTATGTGTTTAGATCATGCACACATTTTTTCTATATTATAATATAGTTTAAACCCTATATCCTCTCTTAGTTCTTGTCACCTTATCAAAATGGGTTAGTGGGCTCATGAAATCAAGCTAACCTTAAGGACCACTCTCTCAATAAGCATTGCCTACATAGATAATACTTTAAAGAGGGCCTTAGACATATGTAATTATCCCCTAAGTAGTGGCTTGTGTGTAAAAAATGGTGTAGAATGATATATGAAAGTGTATTTAGTGATATGTCGTGTAACTTGACAAATATTTCTCATGGGTTGTTATTTGAATGATTTAAACCTATAATATGATTGATATAGAAATAAGGAAGAATAAGTCAGTATAAATCAATTGTTAAATTTATTAAATGAGATTGAATAAGTTCTTGCTTAGTATTTTTTATATGAATAATTAATTGGATTTAATTTGTATTTATAACACTTATTTTGAGAATTTCATCACATAAGGGTTAATGAAACATAATAGCTCAATCCATACATTTCAAAATATTTTCAAATTTGAGTGTTTAGAAGGAATGGACACTTGCATTAGAGAATGGACAATAACATTAAATTTATTATCCAAGTCTGAATGCAACTGTACATGAACAAATAAGGTTATTGGAGCTCTATAATTGATAGTGAAGGATATATTAAAATTTAAGCATATTGTGGGCTACAAATGATCTTGATAATCAGAATAACATGGCCAAACTATAAGATAAGAATTTTGGCCTATGAGGTGTTGAATGTGAGCCTATCAATAACCAGGAAGGTTAAGAACTAAAGGCTATAGCCTTGAGTGATATTTGTCATGTGTACAAGACTATTTTAACATATCAATCCAAATTTAAGCATCTACATCAACCCAAAAATTGTTAGTAGAAAAGACTCTCTCTTATGCATAGATTCAAATTTGATTTTATGTTGTCAAAAAGATAGATCTTCATATGCATGTCATCGCATGTCTCTTTCCATAAAGTGTATGCCTAACATCCAAGATGGATATGGAAATCAAGAGTAATAGAGGTTTGGGTTTATTTTATATTTTCTCTAGGAATAAGGGATACTCTGCACCTCCTATTATATTTTGGATTTTTCTTCTTGTCAAATTTTATATGTTACTTGTAGCAATTTTTTAATGAAGATAAGTCCAATCCTAATTTCTTGAATTATATAGATCATAGGAATTCTTAGAGGATGGAAAATACTAAGAGTAGAATTTTGAATTCTAGTGATGGGTGAGAAGAGAGTGAGTTACAAGTCGATGATGATCTCATGAAGAATACAATAACTCATTCTTTTGATTCAGGATAGTGATGATCCCATGAAGGATGTACCAACTCATGCTTATGTTTCAGGATAGGGACCACTTGTCACATCTATAGCCAAATATTTTGATTGATCATCCAGGTGGGAAGAAATCAATATTTTGGGTAGATATGGTGATTGGAGAGTTACCAAAAAATAATATAGTTGAAGATTCCCCATTGGTCCCCACTTGTGAAAGCAATGAGTAATGTCTAGATGTTCCTAAAATAGTCATCGAGAAATTTGACTCCTCACTGTCAAACTCTCTTTTGATCAAATTTAATGATTTTAGACTTAATATCAATTCCTTCAAAAAATGGGCAAATTTTAAATGGTGCCCCAAGGGCTAGATACAAATCATTGCCATGCATAAAAATTATTTCTGATTAAATTAAATAATTTAGAGGATTATCATAAGATCCTAATAGGTGGCCCATGGTTTATGGGTAAATCAAATATTTGCCTCTGCAAGTGAAAAGTGGGATTCAATTTAAATAGTGTGGTCATGGAAGATATCCATGTTTGGGTTAACTTGCCAAAATTACCTTTGGAATTTTATGCTCCAGAAGTTATTCTATAGATCTCAAAAGCTCATGGCCAACCCATTTACATATATCCCATTACCAGATCTAGATGTAGACTTCTAACCATGAGGTTTTATGCTTTCATCTTGGTAGATAAACCCCTGATCCACTCCATTAAGATCAGATCCAAATATGGGTTTTGAAACAAAAAATTGTTTTTAAAAGAAATTCAAATATATATAAAACCTATAATGTTTTGAATTGCTCTTCAAAAGACTACCCTCTCTCTAAGAGGTCTTCCCAACCCCCCACTCCCCATTGGGTGAATAAACCCCCTCCTTATAACCCTTACCCTCATCAGACTCCCTCCCATACATCCCATCTTGCTCTTATTCCCCTCATCTTAGGAGATAATTTATCGGTGGTTGCTTTAGTAAAGGGTCTGAATCCCTTATCTATTTCCATCCCAACCTGGCTTTTTCCAAAAGAGAGTCCTTCATTGAAGATCCACTCTATTCCCATATCTTTAGGTAAATATGGCATGGTTATCCCATTAGAACCATAACTAGTCAATGCTCCTTTAAACCCTCTCTCTTTGGTAGAAAAATTGGTAGAGGTAGCCTTAGTCTCTCCTTTTTCAACACTAGCAAAATATCAATCTCATTCTAAGAGTCAAGAGGTTTTGAAATATCCTCTCTTTTGAAACCCTACTTTAAGGAGGATACCTGATTATTGAAGAATGCTCACCTATAAAAGTAATATTAACCCCAATCTATAAGGAAGGGATATATCAATCTAGTTCTTTAGATCTAGGCCAATACTTCTCATCAGGTAAGAGTGTGAATAGTGGGTAAAATAAGTAAAAGGATGAGGATCAATGGATGAAATTACAACCTAAAAAGGGCAAAAAGAAAGTAGAAGTAGGAGAAGATCATAAATATAGTGGTAGATTGAATAATATAAATGCCAAAAGACAAGAAATAGATAAACAAGTCACAAAGGGTACTCAAGTGACCCTCAAATAATTGCCAAGTACAAAAAAATGAAGATCATATCATGGAATATAAGGGGATTAAATAATCTTAAAAAATAAAGACTAGTCATAAATATTGTTTATAAACACAAACCTAATAATTTAATTTTTCAAGAAATTAAAATGCATGAGGATAAAATTTTAAAAAATAATTATAATATTGGGGGAAAAGTAAAAAAATTTAGTCATATTTCTAAAGGTGCTTCAGGTGGTAAGGCTATTTTTTGGAATCCCCTAGTTCTAGAGGGATCAATTCAATTAAAAGTTGACTCTCATATAACTGTTCATTTCAAGGAAATCCATAATTAAATGGAGTGGATTTTTTCAAATATCTATGCCCCCAATTCTAGAAATGATAGGAAAAATCTTTGGGTGGACCTGGTTGTGATTAGGAATAATATAAAAGATATGAACTAGATCATGGCAAGTGATTTTAATTCTCCTCTTTTTTCTTATGAAAAAAAGGGGGAATCTATTCAATTAATGATAGTATGATCAATTTTAGTGATTTCATAGTTGATTCTGGTCTCATGGATATGTAATTAAAAGGCAATCCCTACACTTGGTCGAATATGAGAATGGGAGAAAACCTAATCCAATTCTACTTGGATAGGTTCTTAGTTTTTATGAACTGGGATATTCAATTTATAAGCTCTATTTCCTCTCTTCCTAGGATTAGTTCTGACCACAATCCCTTGATCTTCATAGGAGAAAAGATGACCAATCCTAAGTGTATTTCATTTAGATTTAAAAATATTTGGTTAACACACCCATCTATTTATGATTCATTAAAGGAGTGGTGGTAGTTTCTAGTTTAGGGCTCATATATGTTCATCCTAGACATGAAACTTAAACTTGTTAAGTACAAGCTTAAGATATGAAATAAAGAAGTGTTCAAGAATATTTTTACCAAAAAGGATAAAATTAAAGAATGTTTACATAAAATTGAGGGGGAGATCAATGTCTTTAGTTCTAACCCCATTACTCAAGCTAAAGAAAGGGAGCTCCTGAGTCTATTTCATAACTTGGAAGCCAAGGAATAAATCTTTTGGCATCAAAAATCAAGGAAAACTTGGCTCAAAAAAGGATATAAGAATACCAAGTACTTCAATCACTCAACTTCCAAGAATATCTATTACACTAAAATTTATGAATTTAAGGGAGAAGATGGGGTCCTTTATAAAGAGGAAAAATAAATCGAGTTGCAAATTGTTAACTTTTATAGGAATCTTCTAGCATTCATCCCCTCTCAGGATGTTCAGTTAGAAGATCAAGTTTTAAATCTTATTGAAGGGGTCATATCTTAAGAGGATAATGCCTCTATTATATCTCTTCCTTCTGATGATGATATTAAATATATTATTTTCTCATTATAAGGAGACAAAGCCCCAAGTCTGGATGGATTTCCCCCTTTCTTCTTCCATTTTTTATGGGACATTATTCAGCATGAAGTTTGTTTAGTGGTATCTAAATTTTTTAAATTAGGGATAATGCTCCAAGAATTTAATAACACTTTTCTAGTTTTGATTCTCAAGAAACATGGATTGAATCAACTGAAGGAATTTAGACCTATTAACCTTTGTTCTACCTTTTATAATATATATACCAAAGGACTATCTTTAAAAATTAAAATGCTTCTTGATAAGTTGATAGTGGAATAATAAGGGGCATTTATGTTTGGTAGATAGATATTATATGGAATCATCATTTCACACAAAATGATCCATTCCATTGTCAATTCTTTCAGACAGGGAATGTTCCTCAAGCTTGATATGAACAAAGATTATGATAGGGTATCATGGCTCTTTCTAGACAAAGTATAAAATTTTGGGTTCAAATAGGTGGTCCAAAATCTAATTTCATCCTGCATTTCTTCTCCCGTGTATTTGGTCATCATGAATGGGGTCCCTAAAGGATTCTTTCTAGTTGGTAGAGGTCTTCATCAAGGAGACCCTTTATCACCCTATCTCTATATCTTGATGGCTGAAACATTGAGTAAAATTATTGAAACTCCCATATCATCTAGAATTATCAAGGGAATTAAGGTGGCTCCTAGTACCAAAATAGTAACCCATTAATAATTTTCTAACGATACTTTGATATTGGGAGAAAATTTAGTGTTAGAAGCTAAATGTTTTAGGAAAATTCTCAATATCTATGAGGAAGTGTCGAGATAATGTGTTAACTTTTTAAAAAATTCTTTATTTTTTATTAATACTTCAACTAACTTATAGGTGAATATATCTAGGATTCTTGGGTGCTTAATAAAAATTCTCTTATCTTCCTAACTGGGTATTCCCCTTTTCAAAGGTAAAATTAAATCTAAATTCTAGAATCCTCTTATTAATAGGGTCCAGAAGAAGTTGGCATGTTAGAAATGGAATATATTATCTCAACTAGATAAATTACAATTATTCAAAAGTTCCGTACAAATTATCCCTGTCTATTTTATGTCCTTGTTTACAATTTTGGGCAAAGTGGTGGAAAAATTAAAGCAAATGTAGAAGATGTTGTTTGGAGGGGGTTGGAAGATAATTTTAGGTTCCCCCTTATTTCTTAGGAAAAAACATGTTTGCCCAAATAAAGAGGGGGCATGGGCCTGAAGAGGGTGAAATCAATGAACCAAGCCCTGTTGGCCAAACAAGTTTGGAGGGTGTTAAAGGAAGATAATCAATGGATGAGAATCATTAAAGCTAAGCATTTGAATTCTAGGGGGGGTCATGTTTCCTTTTAGAATAAGGACATAATAATGGATCCACTTTTTAGAAATCCATTTGAAAAGGAAAGGATCTTCTCAAAAGATGCTTAAAATGGAGAATAAGAAGAAATAGAGTTGACTTCTGGGATGATCCTTGGATAAACAAGACTCATTGGGATCCTCTCAAGTTTCTATGGGGCTTAGAGGTCATTTCAAAGAGGTGGTGAGCCACAAAGTGCAATAATACTAATAGGAAGAAGATGGAAGTAAAAAGTGGAAAATCTTGCATAAATAAGGAATGAATCAATAAGAAATTATCTTTCTTCGAGAGTTAAACAACTAGCTCCAAATTAATCATATTAGCAAATTCCCTAAAGAGAATGAACTTATTTGGAAGGGGAATTATAGTGGTATACTCTCGATTAAATATGAATACCAATTATTCTAGGATCAAGAATGATTGGAGGAAGATTGGAATATTTTGTGGGTTACAAATTTGATGCCTAAAATTAATGTTTTTATTGGTTGGACGCCCAAAATAAAAATTATCTCACCATGGATAACTTAATGAAAAGGGGTATTACTATTCCAAATAGATGTGTTCTATGTAAAAAGGAGGTTGAATCATCTAATCATCTTTTCCTTTTATGCCCTTTTGCTTCTTTTATTCTTCATTCATTTTTTCTCTTTTCCAATTACTCTTGGGTCTTACAGAATTCCATCTGATATTTTATTTATCAATGGAAGGCCCATTAGGACTACTCCCCCTTGAATTTTTGGTGGGATATAGCTCTTCCCCATATCTTTTGTGGAATCTAGAATACCAAAAATTTTGTTATTTTTGACAATTTGAATCCCTGTCCCAATTCCACTTTTAAGAGGATAATGGTATCTATTAAGGAGAATTGGTCATCATTTGCTTATTCATTCTAAGATCCCCCTCCCTAGTACCTTTCTTAGGTCCTTCATTATTTGAATTTAGTGATCCCTACCCAAGAAAAAAATTAGAATGTTGATATATCATTGATAAATTTTATTTGTCCTCTAAATTCATGGTACAAGTTGAATTTCAATGGAATAGCAAAGTGGAATCTTGGGCCAACAAAGGGAGGTGGAGTAATTTGGGATTCTAATGGTAATCTTTTGGAAGCTTATATGGGTATAATTTGTATTCAAACTAATAATGTGGTGGAATCTTTAGTAGCATGGTGGGGGATCAAGCTGGCTACTAAGTTGAGAGTAGATAATCTTCAAGTGGAAGGGGATTCACTTAATATAATTAATTGTCTAAAGGAAAGGTCCCAACCTTCCTAGTCAATTGCTAGCATTATGGAAGTTGAAAAATATATTTTACCATGATTTAAAAGATTAACCAGTTATCACATATATAGGGAAGGTAACAAGGGAGATAACAAGTTAACTAATATAGGGGTTAAGAGCGACTCACTCAGGCATTGGCATTGTGATGTGGACATTCCTAATGATGTCACACCTATTATTCAATATGAAAAAGATCAATAAAATGTGTGATATAATGATTATAAATATTTTTAAATCCAATCCATGTGGGAGTATTTATGAAGTTACATGTTTTAAAATCATGATCTATTCACATCTTAAGGCTACACATGAGTGGAAAAGCTTGGCTTTAATTGTAATCATTAAATGGAAAAATCCAAATAAGGGTTTTCTAGTTTCAATATTTATTTGTCTCTTTTGCAAAAATATCAGTAAAGGTAATAATATAAATATGGGTGGTGATAGAGACAAGGTGGAACTGATTTATTATGCAGAGGCTAAAGAGGACCCTTACGTTCAGAAGAAGATGGTGAAGGGTGGACTGTCAATCTTTATGAAGAGGATAGTCAAGCATGATGTGGCTATTTCTCAATATTTTGTATGAGGGTGGTCTAAGAGAAAATTCAAGATACATCCGCTCAAGATCACCATCTATAAATAAATTATCAGAGAACTCAAAGGTATAGTTTGTAATGGGGTTAAGGCCTTTAAAGATTAAAAAATAAGAGTTTTTTAATATGTTTTATAGTACTAAGAAGAAGAAACCTAAGTCCTCTAACCAAGAAGGTTTCCTCCAGGTTAATTTTCCTAAAAAATGGGTAGAAGTGTGTTTACAAGTCATGAAATATATAACCCTAGAGGGAAATCACATTGTTATCTTCTCCCACTATTTTCTCTTCCTTAACCACTTCAGAGGGCACCCTATTAGCATCCCTTTTTTTTGTTGAAGTCACTAGAGGTTTTTGTGAACAATTTCAAGAATAACACTTCTACTAACCTTATCCACTAGGGACTTATCCTTTTGATTTTTAAAATTGGGAAGCCACTTTGGAGTAAAGTTGTTTTGGAGGAAATCCACATCCAAAGTGATTAGGAAGATTATGTTAGGGTCAGTAAGGATTATTCATAAAATGGAGAGAGGAAGAAGCCCGAGGGGATAGGGGAAGAAAATGCATCAGGAAATTTATCCCCTAGGGGTAGTTAGAAGGAAAACCCTATTTATATTGACCCTATTTCTATCATGGGCCATTTTTATTAAAATAATAATCAAACTGTTGAAGTTGAGCAATCTCTATAGAAGCTTTAGACAAAGGTTATAGTTCAGAGGTTGTTCTCTAAAAATTTTAATGAACTTGATAAGCTAAAATCACTACTATCCCCAAAGAGATAATAAAAGAAAGTGTGATGAAAATGTGAGGATTTTTGTTTCAACTCGACCTTTCAAAAAGAGTAACAATGATCATAGCAGTGAAGGAGAGGCAGAAAGGAATAAAATTGGTCAAGATAAGCCATAAGTTAGAATTATGGGGATTAAAAATAATAAGTAAATAATGGAATCTCTATAGGAGCATCAATAATAGGACTATGGGTAAGGAAAACTCACAAAGAAACTCCTAGAACTAATAATCTAGTTCTTTATTTAGAGTCAGAGGACTCAAACTCTTAACTTCTTGGGTTCTAGTTTTTTGTTGTCTTTTTTGTAGGTTTTTGGCGGTGGCTTGCTTGTGGTAGCTACCTATTGATGGTTGGTTGAGCCTTGTGTATCTATTTGGTCTTTAGTCATGTCTACTATAATTATCTATCTTTCAATTGTCTTTTGTATTGGTTATGGGTCCCTTAACCCATTTTTTTGCCTCATCTAATAAAAAGTTATTGAATGAAGATGGTATATCTAGGAAGAGAAGAGTATTCCCTAGATATATCACTTCATTCAAAAATATCCCACACCTCAACTATGAAGTACTCTATGGAAGTGGCTATATAAATGGAAGATCCAACATTGACCTTTTTGGAATATATACCCTTCTTGAGATATTTATCAAGCCTGCTCATGGGGAACTCAAGTCCTACCTTCCCTAACCTTGAGATACTATTCTTCTTAGAACCTCCCTTTCTTCCTCCATTTCCTACCTTGGCACAATTAGAATCAAATCTTTATCTCTTATGAATTGAGATAGAAAATTATGTGACTCATAAATAAAACTCAACATGATTTAGATTCCTATGCCAATTCCCAGTCATTACGTAGAGTCTCTCTACATTGGGTGTTCCAAGGAGCTTCACATAGTATCTAATTTCTTCATTATTGATGCTTCATATAGATTTTGATTTAATACATGAAAAAATAATCCCACCAATTGGATATTTTATATGTTTTAAATTTAAATTGTATGATTCTAAATATTCCCCCACATAAACTACTTTTTCCCTAAGTAAAACAAATACCTTACTAGTAATCGCCTCAAAGGTGAAAGTTACGTTGGAAGGGATGTAGTTAAAGTAATGTTTGTTAAAGTGAAAAAGTATAAATTGATAGTCATACCTCACTTGAAACCCATGGCTTCTATACCTAGATCATATTTTATGTTACCTTAGATTTTATGTTTTTTTACTAGTAGGGATAAATAAGATGCTTATGAAGACATGTTCCAATTGTCACCACATTTTCTTCCATGGGTTGAAGTATGGTGTTTATGTATGCTCTTATGTTTGATGTAATTGCTCTAAGTGTTTATATATTGGTATCATGGATGATCAAAATATACAAGATAGACTTTAGGAACTCAATGTATTGTCCCCATGTCAACACAATTTTAGATTTGATTCAAGGTACACATCAGATGTGAAATCTTGCCACAATCATATCATCTCTAATGACATCCTCATCCACCCTTGATGATATAAAATGGCCAATCAAATATATCTCTATTTAAGTTGAGGACCCATTTACAATGGGTGTAGGTCATGTAAATCTAAATGTTTCCCTAAATATAGGTCTAGTGTATGATATCCCATGAAATACCTTATCATTACCTCTCATTATCACTACCAAATCACCTTGAAATATTTCATCACTTGCATGTTTTAAATGGCCTTTCCTTTCCCCACAACTTTACCATCGCTCAAGCTCACCATGAAATAAAACATCTCCTCCCCACATAACTGATTACCACACCATATGAAATAACATACAACCTCATTTTCCACCATCAGCTCCACCAAAAATATAATATTATTATTGCTTAACATTTTGTGCAAAAAATTAGATGAGGCCAATGATCAAGGGTTTCAAGTTAGGGATAACTATTGATTTACACTATTTCACTTTACAGATCTTGGCTTTACCAAAATATAAAATTATGTGCCTTTCGACATAATTTACACCTCTGAGGCAAATACTAGTGTGTGTGTGTGTGTGTGTGTGTATCTTAATTATATAATATTATATATATATAATGTATAATATAATTATATATTAATTATATAATATCTATAAATATTGTATATTATAATATATTAATTATATCTATTAAACTTATGGATATAATGATGTTTTAGGAGGGCGAAATGGATGAAGGCAAGTAGGAGGGTGCAATAGGGCAAGGCGTGAGAGGGCAAAAAGTAGGGCACAGCTATAGGGAAGTGCTTGGACTACAATAGGCATCCAAGGGAGCGTGTAGCAGTGGGAAGGCTCCACTTTTTCAAGGTTTAGGTTCTTTTTTTGCTCTTGAGCAACCAAGTATGTGCATCCCCAAAGTCAACAGTTGTCTGGAAAGATGCAAGGAGAGGCCCAAGCTAGTTATACCAATGGAAATGATTGATAAAGACATTGAATACTATTCCAATCACTCCCTGTATTGTAAGTTTCTAGGGCTTAAGATGTCACTGTTATTCCTAGAAGCATGGGCTCAGAGGACATGGGCACTGAAAGGATAAATGGATATTACATTGCTAGCCAATAGCTATTTCATGGTCACTTTTACCTATATAACAGATTGTCAAAGAGTTTTTGATGGAGGTCCTTACTTCCATAATCAAGTGGGACTATTTATCAAGCCCTAGCATGCCAGTTTCATACCTTCAGAGGAACTACCAAACCATGTCTTGGTGTGGGTGCATCTGCCCCACTTTTTGATGGAATGTTATCAAGAAGACACTCTCCAATTGCTTGCATCTTTGCTGGGAAGGCCAGTTGGTTCCTCAATGTCACTCCTGGGGAAAAAGGTAATGACTTATGCCCACATTTGTGTTGAAATTGATCTTAGTAATCCATTACCAAATGATGTTGAAATGAGTGCGAGCCCTTTTTCATGGGTACAACAGCTAGATTATGAAACCCTCCCTTTTTGCTATCGTCTATGTCATGCTTATGGGCATTTGTAGCAATGGTGTCCCACCTCAAAATCCACTGCACCTCAGCCAGCTCAATCTACTCACACTCCTTTTGGTACTAACAAGGAAAGGGGTCCAATTTTAGGTGAGGTGCCTGAAACTGATGGTTTTATGCCAGTTAAAGGTCGATATAGAAATAGAGGCCAAAAATAGTCCTTGAAGGATAGATAATTAGATGACTCACTCAATAGATTTAAAATATTAGATGACCTTAATCAGTAGGAGGTGAATCTTGGGTTGATGATTTTGGATGAGAGGATTGAGGGACCAGCTTAGGAGACCAATGCTTCAGGGGCTTTAATTGAAACACAAGATGCTGGAGATTGTCATATGGATATGGACTAGCATCTAATAATTTTGGAAGGAATGACTTCCTCAGTTGCTCCCCTTAAAGATGGAAATATGCCTCTTACTAGGAAAATTGGGGACTCAAGGGTAGAAAGAAGTAGTAAATCATCTCCTCATCTCAAACTTCTGCAAAAAGACCTTAAAAAAGGAGGGGGAGAGAAATCTAGCAAGCCTAGCAGAAAAAAAGGACCTAGAAAAGATCAAGCTAATGGGAGAGACTTTGGTGGAGGCAGGGTCAGTAAAGACTTTGGATGCACACTTTTTAAACCCTCTAAAATGAGTATAATATCTTGGAATGTAAGGGGTTTGAACAACAACCCTAGACAAAATGATGTTCACAACCTGATTAAAAGTCATAAGCTGAATGTCCTTTTCTTACAAGAGACTAAGCTTTTAGTTGAAGACATGTCCAGACTAGCACCCAAGTTGTGGTGGCCAGGAGAATGTCAATGTATTGGTGCTATTGGATACTTAGGAGGACTAGCTAGTCTGTGGAACCCATGAAATATTGGCCTCATAGGCTAGCTGACTTTTAAGTACTCCATGACTATGATTGCTTCTAGCTTTGAGATGGGGGAAGTCATTCTCTTCTCCAATATCTATGCTCCCAATGATTGGTGGGGTAAAAACTCCTTATGGGGCCACATAAGTTTTGTCCATAGCTTGGCCCCCTTCCACCCTTGGATTATGGTAGGTGATTTTAATGCTATTTTTGATTTGACTAAAAAGAGTGGTGGCACGTCAAGGTTGGACCCATCTATTTTGCTAATGCACAACTACATTGAAATTTTGAATTTAATTGACATCAGGCCCAATAATGGATAGTTTACCTAGAATAAATATAGAAGTGAGAAACATTACATAGCTAAGAGACTTGACCATTTTTTGGTCTCAGCTTTTTGGGTTGGAGGTATGTGGTCTACAAGGTCTAAAATTTTGGACTGTAGAGGATCAGACCATTGGACCATCAAGCTTTATAGTGTCTCACAGTATCACCTGTGTTCTCTTTCCTTCAGATTTCAACTCATGTGGCTATGAGATCAATCTCTACATGAGTGTGTTGCCAATTGGTGGCATTGAGGTAGGCCTACCCATGGTACGATAATGTACATTTTTGCCAAAACACTGTAATATGTGAAGTACAAGCTCAAGCAGTGGAATTACCAAAGTTTTGGGAACATTTTCCATGTTAAGGATATTGCACAAACTAAGCTTGATGGTATCACGAGAATAATAAGGGAAGAAGGACTGACTGAAGACTTATTACAAGAAGAAACACAAGTTGTGAAAGACCTGGAGGAATGCGAGATACGGGAGGAAATTTTCTGGAAGTAGAAATCTCAGGTCGAATGGCTCCAGGAGGGGAACAAAAATACATCCTTTTTCTTTAATTCATCCAAAGCAAGGATACATGGCAATTCTATTTCGGCCCTAGTCAATGAAAGAGGTGAGCGACTTAACTCCTTTCTGGCAATTTTAGAGGAGGTATTATAGTACTTCTCTACTTTCTTTAAGGAAGATGCTAAGGGGGAACCACCGAAAGAAGCTTAGGTTCTCTTCTACATTTTTTCATTGGTGACATGTGAAATGAATGAAAATTTAATGAATCTAATCACAGTTGGAGAGCTTGAGGAAACCATTGTTTAGATGAAAAAAGGGAAAGCGGCTGGACCTAATGGCTTCCCAATTGAATTTTACCAAGAATTTTTGGATATCACCAAACTCAACCTTTTAGCTATTATCTAAGAATCTCAGTGGAATAAGAAAATTCTTAAGGCTATAAATGTGACCTATCTTGCTCTCATACCCAAATGCGAAGGTGTTGATAGGCTAAGTCAATTCTGCCCTATATCCCTTTACAATGTTGTTTACAAAATTATATCTAAATCATTATAGATAGGTTAAAAAGAGGGTTGAGTGATGTGATCTTAGAAGAGCAGAGTGGTTTTGTGGAAGGTAGGCAAATCCTAGATGGTATTGTTATTACTGTTGAGTCCATTCACTCCATGGCCAACTCAAAAGATAAGGTGATGTTCACTAAATTCGACATGGCCAAAGCCTTTGATAGGGTCAGATGGTCATTCTTGTAGAAGGTTCTTAGTTCTTTTGGATTTGCAAATGAATGGACTCAATGGGTCATGAGCTATATTTCCTCAACTTCCTTCTTAGTGCTTATCAATGGAGAACACACAGAGCTTTTTGGTGCTACAAGAGGGTTGTGATAAGGTGATCCTCTATCTCCATACCTTTTTCTTCTCCTTACTGAAGGTTTGGGGAGGTTGATCAGTAGGAATAGAGAGGAAGGACATATCCAAATATGGTGATGGGGAGGGGAATTATTGGTGCAATCACATCTGTAATTTGTTGATGACACTGCCCTTATGGGCATGGCCACAATGACTGAAGCTACTAATTTACGCAGGGTGTTAGATGTTTATCTAATGGCCTCAGGACAAAAGGTTAATGAAGATAAGTCATCCATCTTCTTCTTTAATACTCTGGGCCCTATTCAGTAGCAAATAGCGAGGACTGTACATTTTCAGATTGGGACTCCCCCCTTGATTTACTTGGGTATCCCTATCTCGGCTGGCCATACATCCAAAGAATCTTGGCAGACTATTTTGAAGAAATTTCAAGTGAAAGTGAATCATTGGACACACAGGTGGTTATCCTTTGCAAGCCAAGTTTAACTTATCCAACCTGTGGTGCAGGCTTTACTTATTTATAGGTGTATGCTCTAGGTTGCCTCGATGAGAATCGTTAAGGAGTTTGATTTGGTTACCAGACAATTCTTATGGGTTGATAGTCTGAACTCCACTAAATGGAGCCTTATTAGATGGAAGATTATCTACAGCCCCAAATAATATGGCAGGCTCAGTCTAAGGCAGATGAACTTAAATGGTATTGCTTTGGTGGCCAAACTTTATTGGTGATGATGCACCAAACAAGACAAAGCTTGGGCCAAAATTCTCTCACATAAGTACTACTCTGAAACCATTTAGAGGGGCATTCCTTGCTATCTACTTATTGGGAAAGGTTCGGCAATATGGGTTACTCTCAAAAAAGGGGCTACTCTCATCAAGGACGGCTTATTCTAGATTTGTAAATAGGGATCCAAGGCTCTCTTTTGGTCTGACTCTTGGGATGGTTATCCTCCCATCATTTCTTAGTTTCTAAATTTTTTGAAACTTTGTCAGAGATTCCTTGATGTTGGTTGGTCTCAGGTGAGTGATTTCAAAGTTTACATTACATAAGGATATGTGGAGGTAGCTTACTAGAAAGCTCCCAAAACTTGGCCTATTAATGGGATGCAGGAAGAGAATGAGGAGCTATTAAGCATCCTTTCCAGGCATCATTATAGTCCTCTTTAGGAGGAGGATGAGCTAGCTTGGTCTCCCAATACCAAGGGAGCTTACACAGTTTCATCTAGATATCAGGCTTTACTTCATCAGAGATTGGGCAAAGGGGAAGTGCATTGGTGGAGACACGCTGGAATAAATTCGCATGGCCTAAATGCAACTATTTTGCTTGGATGCTAGCTTGGAACAGGTGCTTGACTTGGGACAATCTCTGGAAGAGAGGTTTCTAAGGCCCTTCAGTATGTGTTATGTGTGGAGCAGCCGAGGAGGATTTAGCACACCTTTTTTTGTGATGCCCCTTTGCCTTACAACTCTGGAATTATTGGTGGGATGTTTGGTAGTTCCCATGTTTTCATGCTTAATCTATGGTTAATTTTTGGAATGGAATGGGAGAACCCCCCTCAAGGATGCCCTTCCTGCAGGACATATGGTTGGGTGGCCCCATTTTTTTGTTTTGGCAGATCTGGCTTGAGAGAAATAGGCAAATTTTCTAGGGGTGAGGGTCATGGTGCAACAAGTATGGAAAAAAGTGGTGGGGATGATCTAGGAAACCGTCTAATCAAAGAGCATGATCTACCTTCCTTTGACCAAATAGGATGCTCAGGTGGTGGTGTGACTTGGATTCCAGAAGTTAACTGGTAAGTCTGCATGTGTCAAGAAGAGCAAGCAGGTCAAGGAGTAGATTCTCAAGACTGGTCAGTGGCAACGCCCCCTAGTGGGATTCTCAAGATCAATATGGATGGTTCCTCCAAAGGTAATCTGGGACTCGCGGGTACTAGAGGGATAGGAAGGGATTCTGAAGGTATGGTGATTTTTCTTTTTGCAATTCTTGAGGGGCTACAAACCATTAACATGATGGAAGTCTAGGCCATTCTTTATGCCCTTGAGAAGGTCCAGGCATTAGGTTGGCATAGGATTTTCTACGAATTAGACTCTCAAGTCTTGATTAACCTGCTCATTAAGAGGAAAGTGGTGGATGTCAATTGGCAACTATCTCTGATTGTGTAATAGATTTTGCAGATTTATTCACTTATGGATAGCATTACTTTTGCTCACATTCCATGTGAATGGAACAGGGCAGCAGATTTTTTGGCTAAATGGGCATCAGACCATTTGGATGGTGGAAACATTGAGGATTGGGGGTCTCTCTCCCCGATGTTCCGTTCTGATTTGGAAAGAATTCTGGAGGCTGATAAGGAGGTTCATAATATTGTCTAGTTGGGCGTGTGCCTAGTTTTTTAGTTTTTGATGCTTTCTTCTGGGGGTTTTTGCCCCCTGTTCTTCTTGTAATGCTTTTCTTTACTTATTAATATTATTTCTACCCCTTTTTTTTAAAAAAAAATTATGGATATAATTATCATAATATATATAATATCATTTTATAAAATAATATTTATATATAATATATTATATATTTTCTTATATTTTTTTTTTTTATTATCGTTACACCCTAGATCATAAAATGAATGAAACATTTGTAATAATAAAAATCAAAATAAATGTAGTAGAGTATAGACATGACATCTAAATATGGTCGAGGAAGATGAAAATAGTTGTTTCTATACAACTTGGCACATGTCCTATTATATTTTAAAATGTGAACTTTTTTATACTCTAAAATAAATACTCCAAGCAAGATGAATCTAACATAGGATTGTCTCAATAAAAATGCCTTTGATGTAATTAGGGCTAACCATTTCCATATATAATTAAAGGGTTATGTCAAAGATATAGCTTAAAGGGGTCTCAGGGATAAAAAATTGTGTAGATAGTTTTTAGTCCTTGGAATTATTTGGTAATGAGCTATGTCGAGAGGAGACATTTTTTTTCATGGTGAGTTTAACCAATGGTGAATTTGTGGGGAAGATAAAATCCATAAAAAACATGAAAGTGGTGAAATATTTCAAGGTGAGTTAGGTGGCAATGGTGAGGGGAAATGATATCATATTTTAGGTGATGGACTCAAAGAACCTTGGCTAGATACATGTGCAAAGTCTAGCGACATGTCAAATATGTCAATGAAATATGTAGCTTCCATCAAACTTTTTCAATTACCTAATACATGATTAAAACATGTGTCATCTCAATGAAAACAAGTATCAGATGTCCAAAGACTCCTCTAAAAACATAGATATTGTACCACATGTCAATTTAAATGAGTCTAAAATGAATTAGATGAAAAAAATGACTATTTTTATTATTAAAAACCTAATTAGATGAATTTAAAACAAACTAAAATAAAAATGGAAAATATCTCTTCAACGAAAGATGTTTCTTATATAATCTAATCGATTGATGTAGGATGCCATATACACATAGATATGGATACAAATATTTCCAAGCTTTTTCCATTCGCATTCTCAGTAACACTAACAACAACCATTGTATTAGTAATAGTATCACTTAATTATCTTTATTTAGTGAATAGAGGAAAGGTAAAACTATTGACGGGTCTTAAATCATTACCAATTTTGGGTAATATGTTGGACCTAGATTGAAATCCCAACTAGTGTCTACATATCTCTCTAAGCATTACATCAACCTAATGTATCTCAAATTAGGCACCACCTCAGTAGTTATAGGTTTATTTGTGTAGGTAACAACTGGCCTGTTGAATAGTTTAAGTTAGATACATTTTGTGAATAAAATTCAAAACTAGGATAATTAGTAAAATCCTTTTGATAGTGGCCTTTCCCATAGTTGAAACAAGTCACAAGACCATAACTCTTTCCTATACCACCTCTTCTTCTATTCCCCAAGGTTACTTCACCTTGATTAGACCCTCTAGCTTGATTGAATCCATTACCCTAATTATAACTTCCCTCTTGATTATAGGCATTCCCTACATATTAAATTTGGTAAAAAAATCACCATATTTTAATTTAAACATACCATCTTGAGGTTGTTTATAACCTCCTTTATTATAATAACCACTTAGATTTCTAACCCTATCAAACCCCAACACAATGCTTTTTCATAATAAATTATGACTCTATAACCCAAAATGTCAAACATGAAACACATCAAGGAAAAATAAGTGAAAATTATTTCTTCTATACATATACATACATACATTTATACACATATATGTACACACACACACACACACACACATGTGTGTGTGTGGGTATATGTATATGCATGTATGTATATAATATATATGTATATATATATAATATATATGTATATATACATACATACATATACATATATGTAGACACACACAAGCATGTCACTATAACTAGAAATTCAAAATAACTAATACATGTTTCCTATAATATCAAGGTGAATCGCACCACACATGCATAGTAATTATGGTGAAATTATGTCCAAAAATAGGTTAGAGTATATTATATAAGGTAATTAGAATCACAAATATATTAAATTGTATAAAGTTTGGGTTATTCAACTATTATATATTTTCAAACCTTAACCCTAGCCTAACTATGGAGAGCGATGGCTTCCCCTAGTGGACAATACAAGTACCAAATTAGGGTGAAGTTTTGGGTAGTGATATGTGATGAGCATGGGATAAATCGCATGGGCTTGTTCTGAGACAAATTAGATCTATAATTGGAGAGGATTAAAGTGTATTTCATTGAAGATAGGGGTGGTCATTTCATGCTATGAGTCATGCTCATAGATATCGAGCCTAACACCATGGACAATGTGCATTCATGTCATTATGGCTAGATTTATAGATTTGATAGCTTTGTCTTTAGATAGAGTGGTGTAGGTAATAATTGGGCCAAAGGCCAATACATTAAGGGCATCGTACTCATTGATGGGGTCCTCCATGTTGTGAGAAAAGAATCTAAAATTTGTGATTGCCTTCAAGGGTATTCTCACAATGGGCCTGAAGACAAACCTTTAAAATTATTTGTATATATGCTAAAAAATGGAATCAAACCTAATTATTTTACCTATGTGAGTGTTTTGAGGGCATGTGCTTTATTACCAACCTTGGAATAGGGTAAACAAGTCCATGCCTAGGTGCTCAATTTGAGATTTGAGTCAAATATTTATGTGGAAAATGTACTTGTTACCATTTGTTCCAAATGTGGAATAATAGAAGATGCATTGAGAGTGTTTGATAAAATTTATGAATGAGATTCAATCACATGGTCTATAGTAATTATAGGTTGTGCTCATAATATACATAATGGAGAGTCATTGACAATTATCCACCAAATGCAATAAATGGGATTTACAGTGAATTAATTCACCTTTGTCAATGCCCTTGGTACTTGTGGAAGCTTATAATTTCTTGAACAAGTAAAATAGATTCAAGCTAGCTACTTAAAAAACATGTATTGGTTTGATGTTTGTAAAGTATTTAAAAAAAAATTGACTAGTAATTTGGCTTGGCTGAGCAGGATGAGGCCAAATCCAATGGAAATAGGGCAACAAGTCATGGTTAGATCCATTCCTAGGATAACCAAATGCATATGGGTGAAGTTGATAGATTTAATTATTGATATTAAGTGAAATCTAGAGCTTTCCTCAATTATTCTAGTATATTTACAATGTCTAGTGCTTTAGGTAAAATAACTCCAGGACATGGATCTACTGACAAGTTATAATTTAGTCAAGGATGCAATAATTCATATGACTTCAAGATTATGGGGAGGTGTTGCAAGGCCATAAAAAATGTCCACTTATAAACTAGATAATTTTAAAGAAGTAATTAAAAAGGCTACTGCCAATTTGAGTTCTAATAAGTCTACCCCTTCATATAATGCCTACATAATAGAACAAGTGAAGAAGGTTTCATATGTGGAGATCATAAGTGAGGAAGTGATTGATTATCAAGATATTGTATCACCAGATGTAGTAATTTTTAGGTTTAATGGTTTTTAGCCTTCAAAGATGGAATTATACCAATGGATACATGAGACATAGACAAAATAGTGTGAGATATCCCTTTACTCCAAGGTATTTTTCATTTTTCATTTCCTTGATGAGAAAGACTACCAAAAATGGTGTTTGGAAGGTCCATGGTTTTAGGTAAGCACAAGTTTATTTATTACTCTATGATTTCTATAATTTGACCCAAATTCATTATTAATTACAAATATGATAGTATGGATTCAGATCCCAAACTTTCCTCTACACTTTGTGCATGTACACAAAGAGATTGTGAATGTTTTGGGCTCAATCATAAAATCTGATAATGAGTGAGTTGAAGGAGGTGTATGCACATATACTCTAATATGTGTGGAGATTGATCTAAGTAAAGGATTACCAGATAAAATTATTCTTTAAAATGATCAATCCCAATACTTTCAAGCTTTTAATTATAAAAATACTACCTTTATATGCCATAATTATGAATTACCAAGGCATCTTCATGCTTCATGCCCCTAGGGTCAAACTCAAAAGCACAAAAAACAAGGAGTAAATCCAAATTCTAGTAGGTGGAGTTGTCCAGATAAAGAGTTAGTGGTAAAAGATATTTTTAAGAATTTAGGTACTCAAGAAAATATAAAATTAGGGAAGAAGGAACATAAATATTAAGACACTCTAGTTGGTAAAGTAGTATCAGATGAAGGGGATAAAGTAAAAGTATAAAATTTATCTTTGATAATTCCAACAAGGGGAGTGAAGAGATTTCATGAATTAGAGACTTTTGATTCTGATAAAGAGGTGTTATCAAATCTAAATTTAGATTGTATTACCTCTGACAGGTAACTCATCATGTTAGAGGTTGGTCAAGGCATATGGCATGATGTGAAAAATAAAAAAGGAAAATAGATAAAGATTGTTGTCTATGTGGATTGTATCTCCCTTTAAAGGTGAGTTATGGAATAATTTTTTTATGTTTGATATAGTGGTTTCTCTAATTGTTGGTAATATCCTTACTTTATGGTGAGTTGATCCACTTATTTGCATACCTTTTGGTTTCCCCCCAAATCCTTTAGTGATCTTTGGGGTGTTTTATGGTGCTTCTCTGGTATTTTCACTTTGCCCTGGGCTTGGTTTGCCTTATGGTTATAGATTCATGGTTTTTTTTGCCTTTTTTATTTTAAATAAAAGGGATGAGGACTTGTTTAACCTAAATATTTATCAAAAAAAAAATAATGTATATTTTCATACAATTAGCCATTTTTAAAATTCAAAAAACCTACTTAGATCCAAATTTCTATAAATAGCCACTAAAACTACCCTTGGTATAAGAGCAAGGTTGCAATCCTTAGTAGTGATCATTGTTTTTTATATTTTATAGTGTGGGTAGAATGTATCTTTAAACATTTTTCAGAAATATTGTTGGGTAAAAAGTGTGAACTTGTTAATCTAAATTTTTAATGAAATGACACATAAATGAGGCTTAGATGGTAGAAGGTCAAGAGTGGCTATATTTCCAACACTTGAAAATTTGTATTTAATAATGAGAGATATGCAAACCTTAGTGGAGGCTATGGAGACAACACAACACCAAAGTTTTGTGGTACTAGATGATGAAAGTGATATTGAAGTCAAAAAAGAAGCACCCAAGGATCAAGATGTGGAATGTGTTGATGAACCTGAAGATTGTTTCTTATAAGTTGTTTCAAGAATGAAAATAAAACAAAATTTGGATCCCAAAAATTAGTCTATAATTTTGAATCCTAAAGAGTTCATCGACTCAATCATTGAGTTGGAAAAATACTTTGAATATGAAAGTATAGAAGATCACAAATGGGTTAAGTTCACATGTGAAAAGTTTAAATTCATGCATTTTTATGGTGGGAACATGTTCAATCTAAAAGATAGTGGTAAGACAAGAATAATATTAAGACTTGGAGTATATTTGTCATGAAGTTAAAGGCTAAAGTCATTCCTATGGATCACAACATGTGTTTGTTTAAAAAATATAAGATTAAAAACAAAGGTAAATGAGTGTGAAATATTACACTAAGGATAATTATAGACTTACCATCAAAGTGGGTCATGTTGAAGATCATGTTGAGAATATCTCAAGGTATGTAAATGGATTGATGATGGAAATTCAAGATGAATTTGGTATGATCATATTTTGGTTTGTTTAATAATCCTATCAGTGTGCATTAAAGGTGAAAGAAAATTTATCATGTAAATAGAAAGGATCAGTGTGAAGAAAATGAAAGTTCATGGATGGAAATGGACAAGGAAGAGGGAGTGGCAAAGGTTATTCTATGCAATCACAAGAATATGAGACAAATACTTCATAATGCAATGATGTTAATACCTAAATAGGTAGATAAAGTTTTAGAGGAAGAGGATCTTATGGATAAGGTATAGATCATAGATTCCTTGGTACATGTTTTAGATGGGGTGAGACTAGCCATAGAGAATCTTGTTGGTGTAGATTTTTCACTACACATTTGTATTTAATCTTGCTTAGGTTTATTAATTTATTTATAATTGGTTATTGCATATTTATGAAATCATCATGATGTCATCATGCACACATGAGTGCATGGGGTCACTTAGTGGGTGGATGGGGTCTCCATTCCACTTGGTATCCTTAGTGCTTGCACCACTAAGGCCTCCAACCCACTAGTGTTCCCCTAGTGCCTTATCCACTCATAGTGGTGGGTCCCACACACTTAAGTTGTCTAGCAAGTTGCCAGTCCACTCAACCAACCTATAAATGGCCTATTCTCCTTTGTATTTGGTCTGGAATGAGAACTAGTACTCTTGAGTGAAGTGTGTGGATTTTTTTAGCTTTTAATCCTTTTATTGATGTGTCATAGAACCTGTTAAGCCTTTGAGCTTGGATGCATGTCAATAGGCTATTGTAAAGCTTTATATAAACTATCCTTCATTAATGAATCCATCTGATATAGATTACGCATTTATGATTTCTTACTTCAATAGAGTCGTGTTTTTACATCACTAGTTATTTGATATTGCATGTCTCATACGTAGATGATTATAACATGATATTAGAGCTTCAGGGTTGCTAAACAAATACCAATTTATTTATGTTGTTTTTAATAATAAATATTGAGAAGTTTTTTATTTTGTATCCTAAAAAGAATTATTGAGAGAAAATTAAGGATATGAGTGTTCTCCCATAGTTATTCTCTCATTATCATTGGCTTTAGAATGATATTGGTTGCTTTAAAATTTCACGTGTTTTATTTTGTGGTCTATGTTAACCCGTAAACAATCAAGGTGAAGAGCCTATGAGAACATATAGTCTTTCAAAATCTTACTCTCCTCCTAGTCAAGATATTCAAGTAGCCCAACTATGCTTTTGTATTAAGGTAGATGATGGACATTTTGGTTTTCTATTGCAAGTCTTCAACATACTCACCAGACAAGGTGCTTTTACATAATCACAAGATCTAGAGGTTTTATATCTAGAAGCACTGTTTGAGATTAGTTTGGATCCAACATTGGGTTTGAACCCAATAATTTGAGCTTTATCTCCCTATATTAGTTCCCCTCTCCATGGTGTGATTCACTAATATATCTACTTTGATGGTTCATGACCTTCCTCTACTTATAATTGCCTTTCCAGTCAAATACTTCAACTTGGAAGCCTCTCTAACCATCCAATCTTGCTCATCATATGCATAGCCTCTTCCTAAATAAGCAAAAACTCGTAAGCCTCCCTCCATACTCATATCCACACTAGTTTTTCCAAACCACCACTATCTAGCCTATCAGGCTCCCGTCGCCCCTTTCAAACCATCATCCCTCATTGGTCAAACCACTTACTTGGATTTGGATTTCAAATTTACATGCTCGAAAGAATAATTGTTCCTCATGGGAATCCCATGGTATCACATAAGGTTTTGCTTCAAAAAAAACTCAAAACACTATATCAAAAATTAATTTATACTTTACATGAGTCAACTCAAAACACTATTTCAAAAATTAATTTATCCTTTACATGAGTCATAAAACTTAAGTGGGAGATGTCATGAAAGCATGGAGGACATTATGAGTGGAGAGGGACACTATTGAGTGGGAGACATAAGGCAAGTGGCATATTTTTACTTTGTGGCAAACATAGTGGGGTTATATAAATGGTAGGGTTAGTTGTATGGTGTGTGGATTTTCTCTGTGAAAGGGCCCTTTTTTATGGTGGAATTTATTTGTGTTTCACATGGTAGGGCACTAGAATTTTTTGATTGGTTTATTTTTAAACAATATATTGTAAAGGACATATTAAGGAGATTGTTTCATTATTTTTTAAACTTACCTCATATTTTTTCCTAATGAAGAATGGAGGGAGAGGCCCAGTTTGGTAGGCAGTCAAACCCCCTCACATGTAAACCAAACATTCTCTTCTCTCTCCTTACTTATCTCCTCATATGGACACATTATTAGTTGCATTTGATGTTCCCTTAGTTCTTTCATACTTACGCATAATTACTCAAGATACATTTTTATCTAAGTTTTATGTCTATAAAAGTATGTTTATATTTGTAACTTAAAGGGGGTCACTCTGATAGTTTTAATGGGGCATTGTGTGGTGTTGTGTACTCTTCCTTTTTGCATTTCTTATTTCCTTTCTATAACAACATTTTTTATACATTATGTATTTAAGTCAAATAAGTTTGCTCACACCATTTAATTATCTTGAATGGAAATCCATAATGGAGATAATTTTTCAATCCAAGGTTACCATCAAATTATAATGGATACTGAGATTAAACCTACAAAAGTAGAAGAAAAAATCACATCGTTTAACCATTGTGCTAAATTTTGTGGACTATTGTGTCTTTCCATCTCTCCTGGTTTACTCTTTCACATAGAATCTATAAAAATTCCTACTCAAGTGTGGTCCACTCTAAAAACATTCTTTGGAAAGCAAGATGTGATGAGAGTCCATGAGTTGGAAAATGAGCTCATTCATTTCAGCCCAAATGACTATAACACTCTACAAGACTTCTTCACCAAGTTTACATTTCTAAGGTTTTAGTTGAAATAAATTGGAATTGATAAGAAATATGAGCAACTTATTTTGTTGATACTCTCCAAATTGGGTCCAAAGTATTATTTATTTGTATCCACTTTCCATGCCACAAAAACTGCTATTGGAGCCACATAGATGATACCTTATTTAGATATCTTTGTTTCCAACCTAATTTGGGAGAAATACAAGTTTATACAGATGGGCATAGTTAAGTCCTCAAAATCTCATGCACTTATTTATAAAAAATAGAAGGCTTCAAACCTCAAAGAGAATAAAAAGAACAAAAATGATCAAGAGAAAGATGCAAATCCACCCATCTCCAAATCCAACCATGAGACCTCTTCTTCCAGTTATAAACCTAATAAAAATTGGACCAAATGTGGTTTTTGCTCAAGAATGCATGATGAAAGCAAATGTTTGAAGAAGAAGATTGACCAACTAACTAAGGTGCTCAAGAAGCACAACATTAGTGTTCCTGATTCTACTATTCAAAATTCATCAAGGCAAATGACCATGGTAAAGAAAAGGTAAAAGAGAATAGTTATTGGAAGACAAAGGAAAAATCCTTAGTTATTATTGTATCTCAGACTCCTACATGGGTCATTGACTTTGGCGCTTCACATCACATGGCCTCTTCAAAGATAGAGTTTAGTTCCTTGGAACCATATGACATGTCCTCTATAAAATTGGGTGAAAACACTTCTAAAAAGGTTCTTGAGAGAGGATATGTTGAAGTGAGTGATGAAACATTCAATAATATTCTAAGTGTTACCTCACTTTTAACTAATATCCTATCAATTTACTATATCACTCACCTTGGTTTGGGCATATGAGTGGAGTTCACTCTAGATTTAATGTATATTAGAGAGATACATAATGGTACTATTTTGGCAGTAGTAATGGTTGATCATCATAATCAACTATATAAATTCTCCTAACTCTCTTTTAGATTCTTCTTATTCAAACTCACCTAAAATTGATGACATTTTTAAGCTTGAGCACATTTCTAATATTGACAACTTCTCTTCTACCATATATGACTACAATAGTGATGGGGACGTACTTCTTCCATATTCTTATCACCTTCCACATCTTGAGAAGTTATTTATTGATCCACCTACTTATGGTCCACCATAGACTTTCCAAGGAGTAGGATCTTTGATTCAAGACACATCAAACATTGGTCAGTCTTCTACATAATTATAGGTCCTTCCATACTTCTTTGATTTTGCTTCAGATGTACCAACCCTTCATGGAGAATTTTCCATTTCTACTTTGCATGAGGAGATTAGTTACTTATATAGGAACCACACCTTGGTTGGAGATGTATCAAATACTTGGTAGATTCATTCACTTTTTCATGGTGAACCACTCTTAATTGCATCTACTTATAACCCATACTCATTCTAGAGTGCTTCTTTACAGGATATAGGGTGGCTATAGATAGTTTTATATTTGAATAGGGATTTATAGTCCTACCTTCTCTTATTTGTCTCTCTTTTGGGGGGATTTTTTTTCCTATGGATTTTCTCCCTTTCTCCACTTTATGAGAGATTATTTTTTACTTAGGTTCTTGATCAAGCCTAGTTGTCAGGACCCAATTCTAATACCCACCTAAGTTATGCTTAAGGGGAGGGGGGCGGCGAGGTGGGGGGTTAGTGTATATTTTTCACTACACATTTGTATTTGACCTTGCTTAGGTTTATTAGGTTGTTTAGAATTGGTTATTGCATATTTATGACATCATCTTAATGTCATCATGCATACATAAGTACATGAGGTCACTTAGTGGATGGATGGGGTCTCAATTCCATTTGGTATTCTTAGTGCTTGCACCAATAAGGCCTCCAACCCACTAGTGTTCCCCTAGTGACTTCTCTACCCATATTGGTGGGGTCCACACACTCAGGTTGTTTGGTGAGTCACCAATCTACTAAACCAACCTACAAATGGCCTATTCTCCTTTGTATTTGGTGTGGAATGAGAGCTATTACTCTTGAGTGAAGTGTGTGGATTTTTTTAACTTGTAATCCTTTTATTATTGTGCCAAAGAGCCCATTAATCCTTTGAACTTAGGTGCATGTCAATAGGATATTGTAAAGCTTTGTATAAACAATCCTTCATTACTGAATCCATTTAATACAGATTGTTCATTTATTATTTCTTACTTCAATGGAGTTGTGTGTTCACATCACCAGTTATTCAATATTGGAAATATATACATAGATGATTATATCAAATTTGAGTGTCTGTATGTGCATAATTAATGTGGTATAAGAACATGTGCAAGTGCACATATCATTCAAGGAGATGAATAAAGTGTTGTGTCTATTCAATACATAAATGAAACAAAAACTAGAGTAGGAACTCTCATGATGAATAGGTTATTGTTGAAACCTTAAAAAAGAAGAATAGTCATACATAAAGAAATAATTTGTTCATAACCATTTATTACTCAAGTGGTAAGAGTTGCAAATGTTTTGTTGATAATGGTAGCACAGAAAACATTATTTCACTCGAAAAGGTAGATGAAAATGTAATGAAATTACTTTAACAATAAAGTATAATAATAATAATAATATATCATAATATGACTGAAATATAGTATATATGAGTAAAAAACAAGCCACTTCAAAGGGGAAACCTCCACAAGCTTAAATAAGAATAGAATTTGTAATATGATGATAAAAAACTACCCACCACCTCATATATATAGTATACCTAGGCCATGGTTACTCCATAGGCTGACCTACTAACCAAATGAATTCATAATGAAATGTGATATAACATTAAAGAGATATAAGTAAGCCATAAATTGGCTATTCCTATCCTAATGCATGCGATAGTTTAGGGGAATAGCATATTCTTCCCCTTTAAACCAATGTTGTCCTCAACGTTGAACAACTCTAGATGTTGTTGTAAAAAATCTTCACCCTCCCAAGTTACATCCTCACTACTCAAGTATTCCTTAATCTCTCTAGTTCTCAACCTCTTAGTACGTATCTATAGGATATTCTCTAGTTATAAAATGTCTTTTCCTTCTTCATCTAGTTTTGGTAGCTATGTCTAGGTTGAAACATTCTATCTAATGACCTTATTCAAGTAAGAAACATGAAACACTAAATGTATGTGAGATAAATGAGGCAACTCTAGCTTGTAAGCCACACTTATGATTTTTTACAGAACCTGATAAGGGCAATAATACTTAGAGCAATTTTGTATAGATTTTTGGATAAAACTATGTCAAAATTTTTAATCAATATTTTGGTTCACACTCCATGAACCATCATCAGGATGAGATAATGAAATGATAGGATTGCAGACTTAGATCTCGTTTTATAGATATAACAGTAGATCCTAGTGATGTCAACGAGTCAAGGTAAGGAAGAAAAGAAGGGGAAGGGTTGAGTTGAGATAATAAATTTTTAATTGATTAATAATAAGATTCAATTAAATTTTTAAGAATTAAAATTTTATTATAAAATTAGAAATTGTAGATTGAGATTGTGAAATAATTGTAAAAGATTAGAAATTGTGAATTATAAATTGTAGTTTATGAGTTGTATTTTATGAAATGAATTAAACTATTATAAATAAGCCATTTAAATTTGTAATATTATAATATGATTTTAGATAGTATTAATATATAATTTTTAAGTTTGGAATTTTCTATTTTATTTGGATTAATGAATATAATTTAAAAATTACTATTACCAAATCTAAATTACAAAATCATCCATTTATTTATTTAAATATAAATTAGAATTTAAAATAAAGCAATGGGTTGAGAAAAGGAAATTGTAATTAATAAGATTCATATTAATTAGAAAATTTAAGGATTAAAAGTTATAAATTAAAAATTACAGATTTAGATTGTAAACTAAGAATTATAAGTTGTAAAAAATATTAGAAATTGAAAATTAGAAATTATCGCTTGTGAATTGTAATTTATGAAATAAATTAAATTGTTATAAATAAATAATATGAATTTTTAATCTTATAATTTGATAAATAATTTATAAGTTTGAGATTTTTGAAATTTCATATTATATTAGAATTAACGAATATACTTTAAAATTATAAATTACTATAACCCATTCTAAATAACAATTTACTAATTAGAAATTATCAAATTATTAAATTAAGAATTGTAAATTATAATTATAAAATATCAATAGTAAATTAGAATTACAATTCAAATTTTGAATTATAGATTAAAATTACAGTTGTCAAATGAAACTTAGGAGCAAGTTTGTTGTCCTTTTTTTGTTGCTTCAAAGACATCTGCTTGTAAGGCTAAAAATGGACAAGTACCCAATTACACATGTCAAACAGTCACTCACTATGATGTTGATATACTTGCCACTTCATCATATTTTGTGCCAAGACCAAATTCTCTCTAAAAGCATCCAAAACCTCTTTTTGATGTTGAATATGCTCCTCCATGTCTTGAATCTTGGTTTTCACCCTTAAGGAAGAAGTGGTGGAAGGTGAATGGTAACCATAGAGTGATAGAAATGGGGGCATTTTAGAATAGGTGTGAAAAGATGTGTTATACATCATTTTGCAAGTGGTATCCATTTAACCTAACATTCATACTTATTTGATAGAAAATAATGGAGATACCCTTGTAAACATTTGTTGACCACTTATGTTTGTCCATCAGATTTAGGGTGGTAGGATGAGCTATGAGCAAGCTGAGTACCCAAACAAGAAAATAGTTTAGTCAAAAAATTACTAGTGAAAATAGGATCATGATCACTTACAATTATTTTTGGGGTTCCATGTAATTTTAGAACTGCCTCTATAAAAATAATCGTTATTGTAGTTGTTTTAAATGGGTATGAGAGGGCACAAAAATGCTCACATTTTATAATCATTTCCATAATTACCAAGATAACATTATTACCTTCAGAATAAGGTAAACCTATTATTAAATCCATGGAAACCTCTCCCCATCATTGGGTAGAAATTTCTAAAGGTTGTAACATACCCAGGGTCTTAATTGTCTCACCTTTGTTCTATTGGCATATCAAGCATTCTACCACAAAATTTTATACATCTCCCTTAAGTCCTTCCCAAAATATTTATTGCTTGATTTAATGATATGTTTTCAAGAACCTAGAGTGTCCCCCAACTAGAGATGCATTCAACTCTACAAGAATATTATGCTTTAGCTCTAAATCTTTGCATAAATATAACATATCCTTATACCATAGGGCATTACCTTTCCATTCAAATTTGTCATAGGATATAGAACCTTATTAGATATTCTAAATCAAACCCTGTGTATCCTTTTCATGATCCCACTCTAACCGAGCTTCATCCACCCAATCTGCCTACAACATGGACATTACACAAAGTAACGCTTCTATGGATGTACATTGTCTAGATAGTGCATCTGCTATTACATTATATTTACCCTTATTGTATATTATTTTGTTGGGTGAATATTTTTTCAATCAGCATACTAATAAAAAAATAGGTCTGATCAACCACAACAGGAAGATTGGTCAGCCAAATGTGTAGGTTTACCACATCAAAAGGGGACAAATCTCTCTTCTCATCAAGGGGAGGTTCCATGTAGATATTCAAGAACTATATAATATATATATATAGAAAATAACACTCAAGGGTAGGATAAACCATCCATCTCTCTTTTTTTAGAGATGATGTGCATGAATCAAAGGAGAAATCCTGATGAAATGATAGAAAACACTACTCTTCTTTCAGAAGTGTTGTTCAGCAGACAAAAGGAATCTTTTTGGTGATGACAAGTAACTGTAGTAGGGTATAGTAACACAACAGGATGAAATGAGGCACAAAGTCTCCACTTCAATTTCCAAAGGGTGAAATATGAAGAATAATGAGGGCACAAAGTCATCCCATGGTTCTTTACATAGAAACAAAAAATAAACACAATCTGAAGACAATTATGATAGCACAAAGTCTGAAAGTAACTGGCTTTAGGACACCTTATTTGTCACCTCCACTAGCTCTACTTGTTAAATTGCATAAACAAGAATACATTTAGGAAATAGACATAAGAAAAATCTCCTAAAATGATACAAGCTATAACAGCACAAAGTCTAAAAGTAACTTGCTTTCTGATTCTAACAAAGAAATATGATGAACAATTTGAGGTCAAAGTCTCAGCGGTGTGTGTGCAAGGTCTAGGTTTACAGGTGTGCAGAACCAGGTTGATATGTAGGTGGCAGCAGGATTAAGGTGACAGCAACACAATAGGTAGCAAGATCAGAGAGATCTACTTGGAGTACAGTGTGTACTCAGTTGGAGAGCAAAGAGGAAGGCAAGGTAGATCCTTCCAAATTAAGATCATTTGAGTTGCAGGTTGTTACAAGTTTATGGGAGATCTACTTGGAGTGCATTGTGTACTCAGTTGAGTATGTGTGTATACTCAGGTGTACTGGCAGTATTGTTACTGACTGGTTGACTAGCGATGTTATTACTGGCTGGTGGAAGTGAACACCAACTCTATGTTTGAGTTGTGTGTTGGGACTGTAAGAGAGAGAGTGAGCTCTTGAAGAGATTTACTATTTATGCTCTAGATGTGTGTGAGCTCTAGAGATGTAAAGAAGAAGACTGTGGCATCTTCTTTGTTGTATTTCCTTCTGGAAGAGTATTAATACAATTGGGTATTGTCTCTCATATTCTGTGTTATTTATGAATTCTAGTTACTTGTTGCTTCTGGTTAAATTCTGCATGTTAAGTTGCTTGGTAATCAATTGTGCTTCTAGGTCCTAACAGTTGGTATCAGAGCACGTTTATTGTTCTAGATTCCTGACAGTTGGTATCAGAGCCAAGGTGTTGGTTCATAGCTTGATACCACTAACAGTTGGTATTAGAGCTAAGGTTGCAGGGAGCAGGTTTTGTGTTTGATTATAGGTCACTCTCAGGGGTTTTTGATTGAGTGGGAGTATAGCAATGGCAGAAGAAAGTAAGCTAAGAATGGAGGAATTTAAAGGCACAAATGGTCAATTACGGTGTTATGGAAAGAAAGAGTAGGTAAAGAAAGATTGTTGGTTGATAACGGATCAACATGAAAGAACTGAAGAAGCAGATGTTGTAGGTGTTGTTGCACAAGATGCTCTGGGATGTTTCTTTAATAAAGTAGAATCTTGGTTTATAAATTATGTTGCCTCTTTCCATGCAACCCAAAATAGAGGGGTTGGTGAGCCTTGTCATAGTATTGGCAAAGGGGAAGTGAAGCTGAAATTGCAGATGGCCAACACATGGATGTTGAAGGAGGTCATGCAGGTCCCAGTCTTGGAGATGCGGCTAATTTCTTCAAGAAATTTGGGTGATGAGAGATGCATAGGAACTCTCACAGCAGATTCTTGGAATGTTACCAAGGATGCACTTGAATTAGCATGTGGTAAGAAAGTAAGTACTCTTTATCTACCTGCTTGTATTACTAATTCCACTTATGTTGCACAAGTGTGGCTTTGTAGGCTTGGTCACATAAGTGAGAAGGGAATGGATGTTCTTAAGTCAAATGGTAAGAGTTCAGCTTTGGAGAGCAAAGACTGAGATTTCTGTGTGCAGTGGGATGCTACAAGAAAGGATTGTGTTTATTGCAGGAAAAGGAAGACTAATGTATTTGATAAACTTAAGAACTAGAAAGCCTTGGTGTTTTTGGAGGAGATGACAGATAGAGATCAGTGGATGAGGCTGGATACTTCTGAGTAGGGTGGTTTGGATAGGGTTTTGATCCATGGAGAGCTTGCGGGTAAAAATTCATCACACACAGGCGAACATAGTTACTGACGTCGGTCAAGGGGAACCGGTGTTGAACAGATAGGTACCGATGTCAGTCATGTGCAGACTAGAGCCAGTGGTGTCGGGCAGGGTGGCTACCAGCGTCAGTCATAGAACTGATGTTGGTGACCAGATAAGACTGATGTTGGTCAGGAAACTGGCATGAGTAGAAAGGACAGTCGCATGGAACTGACGTCGGTTGAATGCAAATTGTGTGGTGACCGAGGTTAGTCACTGTAATGGATTTTGGGCAGACAGCAAGCTGTTAAAAAGTCTCAAATGCCCATATGGAGGACTGAAAGGGTAAGTAAGCCTCAAATTCATTGTTCCTCTTCTTTATACTCGTTGCTCACTATAGAGTAGGAAGGATCCAAGAAACAGTGGGAGCATGGCATGAATGAGGATGCATAACCAAACAAGAGATTTGGTAGGGTTGCCAGCCGGAGGAAAGCACTGAAAGATGAATGGATACCTTAGTTAAATAATAGAGAGAATGGACATGTGAGATGAAAGGCTAAGTCATATGGTCTTGAGAAAGCTGCAGGACAGTGGTACAGGTCTGACAGGTGGTACCAGGTGGATGACAAAGTAGGGCTTTAGTTAATGTCAGTATAACCATTGTGTTTGTCTTACCAGGTGGATGATGGTTGCAACATTATCCTGTTACTGTATGTGGATGGTATGCTTAGAGCAGGTTCAAACATATAAGGTTTTGCTGAGCTAAGGGTAAGGTTAGTTTAGTGGAATGTCATGAAGAATTTGGAGTAGCAAAATTCTTTAGCATGAGAGACATGGAAGATCACATGTTGATTTTGTCTCCAGTGGGAGCTGATGTGAATCAGGTGTTAGCAAAGTTCAATATGCAGGATGTAGAACCAGAGCACACCAAGGGCTAGACAGTTCAATGTCTGAAATCACATGATGTCTGGTATAGACCTAAGTTTTCCCCAGCAATGGGAGCTATCAAAAAATTTGGAGTCGATCCGAGAAAGAAGCACTGGAGGGCAGTTCAATGGATTCTCAGGTATTTGAGAGGGACCAATAGCAGGTTGACATGCTATGCAGGGTCAAGTTCTTTTCTACATGGGTTTGTAGATGTGGATGCGGTAGGTTACTTAGATGACAGGAGGTGCACCACAGGATTTGTGGTGGTTGGTCTTCAAGGTTGAGCTTGAAGAGGGATACAAGCCAGGAAATAGATTAGACAAGGTATAGGTATAGCTATAGTGCAATTGTTTATCTTCAAGTGGGAGATTGTTAGGTTGTGGAGCTAAAATCTTCACTGATGTAGACATTGGAGGAGGGTGCTGAGTGTCACAGTCGCCAGCATCGGTCAGGCCAACCAACATCAGTTAGGTGGAGACAGGAAGGCAACTGACATTGACAGTATTCAGCTAACATCAGTCATCTCTAGGCAGACAGGGACCGACATCAGTCGCCTGTGCAGTTCAAAACTATGAGTGTTACAAACAGTTAGTTAACAAACTAGTTGTTTGCATGAAAAAGGCTAATTTTATCCTTGGAGCTGTAGATATAATTATTGTAATTAGGTGTCTAATTATTGTTTGCATGAGATCTATATAATAGACTCATGGGTTGTATTGTAATTTGTGCTAGAGAGTAAGAGAGAAAATATTAGCTCTTTCAGAGTAAAGAGAGTAAGGTGTGTTCCTCCTAGTGCCACAGTGCCAAGTATGGGTGTTGGTTTGGAGAATTAGAAGAATTCTTCATGTATGTAGGATCTTGGTCGGCAGGTGTGCAAGGCCACATTTGGAGATCTACATGGTAAGTAAGATCATTGATTTGTAGGTGTGTGTGTGTGCAAGGTCTAGGTTTTTAGGTGTGCAAAACCAAGTTGATCTATAGGTGGCAGCAAGATCAAGGTGACAACAACACAATAGGTAGCAAGATCAGGGAGATCTACTTGGAGTATAGTGTGTACTCGGTTGGAGAGCAAAGAGGAAGGCAAGGTAGATCCTTCCAAAGTAAGATCATTTGAGTTGCAAGTTGTTGCAAGTTCATGGGAGATCTACTTGGAGTGCATTGTGTACTCGGTTGAGTATGTGTGTATACTCAGGTGTACTAGCAGTATTATTACTGACTGGTTGACTGGCGGTGTTGTTACTGGCCGGTGGAGGTGAACACCAACTCTATGTTTGAGTTGTGTGTTGGGACCGTAAGAGAGAGAGTGAGCTCTTGAAGATATTTACTGTTTATGCTCTAGATGTGTGTGAGCTCTAGAGATGTAAGGAAGAATACGGTGGCATCTTCTTTGTTGTATTTCTTTCTGAAAGAGTATTAATACAATTGGGTATTGTCTCTCATATTCTTTGTTATTTCTGAATTCTAGTTATTTGTTGCTTCTGGTTAAATTCTGCATGTTAAGTTGCTTGGTAATCAATTGTGCTTCCGGGTCCTAACAAATCTCCTAAAATGATACAAGCTATAACAGCACAAAGTCTGAAAGTAACTTGCTTTCTGATTCTAACAAAGAAATATGATGAATAATTTGAGCTCAAAGTCTCAATAATGCCTTTCAATTTGGGCAAAGTTTTTGTTTCTAGTAACTGAGAGAGAGATCTCTAAAACAATAAGAGATAGTCTAATATATATCCCTCCAAGAAAGACTTGGGAGTAGTAACACATCATGTTGCATTAAATTCTATCAAGAAGATATGTTGGAATCAGGCATATTTGCCCATTTGCTTTTCTCAATGCAGAGAAATGGGTCACACTATTGAATGTTTGTATCCTCCAATGTCTACTTGGTGGTCTGCTTCTAGAAAAATATCTTATGCATGAATATTGTTTATTCTTCTTCATCATTCCTCCTTTCTTGGCTATTGAATCAGGTCCTTGGTTCAATTTGATCATCTATTCTTTGGTCGCTTTTTGCTAGTTTTAACAATTGACACATGGTAGGTTCCACTACAAAATAGGTGAGGACACTTGACAGCATCCGTGGGACTCTGAGAGATGTTTATTGAAAGAAGATTTGAAACCTGTAAGAAACTCAAAAATGAACATACAGACACTTATCGTGCTCCATGGAGTTATAATGGAATATGTGGCATATTCTGAATGTCTTTTGAAAATCTTGCAGAGGATGACACGTGGTGGCTTTCACTGAGTTTAGCCACTCACCCGAGACCCACCACAGTCCTTACGTAACAAAGAAACCAAAAGAAGAAACTATGGATGTCGACATGTGGTGGCTTCCACCGAGCTTTAGCTTCTCTTTAAAAATTCTTCGAGACTTATATTAGTTTCTTGCAGAATATGACACGTGGCGATCTCTACTAAGTTTTGAAGATGACATGAGGCATGTTCTACAACTTTGAAATTATGTCTCAACAAATGACATGTGGTGACTTCTACTGCATTTTGATAAGGGACAAATGGCATGTTCCACTGCAATTTTTTGAGAGACACGTGGTAGCTCGGTGAATTTTTTATTTTTGGGGACTTTTCCTTCAGACAAAAAGTCTAAAGGAATTCTTTCAAACAATTTGTCACAAGAACTTTTCCAAAGGAATTCCCTTGCTTGTTCAGCCTTTGAATCGGTCCTTTTGCTCCCCACTTGCCCTCTACAAGGGCTATTTGAACTCTAAAGTGACCTTTCAAATTTTTTTAATGGTCCGCTTTGGTTTCTAAGTGCCCTTCGAAAGGGTTGTTTGTCCTTTGGCTTTGCCTTAGTCAATTTTCTACTGATATCAATAGGTGACACGTGGCAACATCCACTGTGAAATAGACAAGGACACATGGCAACATCCACTTAACTTGTAGAGGCTTTGAATGCCTTTTGATTGTCCCATAGAAGATGACATGTGGTAGCTTCTACAGCTCTTAGAAACAAAGTAAAATGGGGCTTGGCAGATGACACTTGGCAGCATTCGCTAGGCTCTAATGGGCTTTTGTTTCAAGATTTTCTTTCCTTAGCCACTGTTACCATGGAAATTCCCTCTTCAAGGGCACTTGTCTCTTCAACTTTTACGGCACTCCTTTAAACCTGCCACTTGAACCGACTGATTGAACCAACTTTGGTTCAACGGTTCAATAATTCATTCCTTCATTTCTATTGATCTCTTGAAACAAGCTCTTGGAAATAAACCATTTTGAACCAACTGTCATTGAACCTTTAAACCTGAGTGGTTCAATGGTTCAACGGTTCAATGGTTCAAGCTTTCTTCTCTTTGATAAGTGTTTTAAAGCCATTGAACCTAAAGCGATTGAACTTTGAACCTTGACAAAATCACTTAATTATTGAAACCTGCTGACATCGTTGAACCTTTGAACCCATTGAATCTTTGAACTTGAAATTGTTCAATGGTTTAATGGTTTAAACATTGCATAGAAGCTTGCCGATAGATTCTTTTGGTTGAACTAAGGTGTTGAACCAGTCCTGAAAATGACTGTGTTAGAAACTTGTTCTTTTGATTGAACTCCCTTGTAGAAGCCTTTGAACCTGTTGAACTTGTTATTCTTTTGACTAAAAAATCTTGAATAATTCCCAATTTTGAAAGTTTAGAACAATTTTTTGAAATAGAAAGAGATAATTTTGTCTTAAAGGACCAAAATAGCTTAAATGTTGTCCCAAAAATGAGTGACATTTTTGTCAGGATCTTGCTCCACCAATAAGAGCACATATATGATTAACTCTTGTATTAGCAACTAAACACGGAATTTAACCAGAAGTAACAAGTAACTAGAAATATGAACAACACAGGAATATGAGAGACAATACACAATTGTATTAAATACTTAGAAGAAAATACAATAAAGAAGATGCCACTTCTTCTTCCACCTCAAAGGCTCGCCACACCTCAAGACCTTTTTCCCTCTCTCTCTCGGTCCCAACAATCAACTCCAATACAGAGTTGATGTTCACCTCTCCACCAGTCAGTAACATGTTGCCAGTACACCAAGTACACAATCGTAATCCAAGTAGATCTCCTGCTCTCTGTTGCTACCTGTAAATCACTAGACCTTACTCACCCTGTAGATCTCTCTACACCCTTTGGAACTATGAGGAACACCCCTTTGCTCTCTTCTCTCATAAGGAGCTTATTTAGCTCTCTTACTCTCTAGCACACTTTTAAAATACAGCCTATGAGTCTATTATATAGATCTCATACTTACAATAATTAGACATTCTTAATTACAATAATTAGACTCGCAAATCTAAGACTAAAAATAAGTCTTTACATGCAAACTGCCTATCCAAAAATAGACTCTCTAGAATCCGCATGCAAACTGCATGCTCACACAGGTTGCCAATGTTGGCTCCTCCATGATCGATGTCGGCTGACTATAACTGATGTCGATTGCTTCTGCACTGCACTATGATGGACGTCGGTTGATCAGACTGACGTCGGTTTCCCTACAACTCATTCTGCAACTCTCCACAACCTCCGTAACTCCTCATGTTTGCATCCTGGTGAAGCTTTTAGCTCCACAACCTTACAATCTCCCACTTAGAGATAAACAATTGCACCTGTACTTGTACTTGTACACTGTCTAATTTATTCTCTGGCTTGTATCTCTCTTCAAACTCAACCCTGAAGACTAACCACCACACATCCTATGATGCTACACATGTCATCCAAGTAACCTGCCACATCCGAACCTACATATCCATGTAGTGAAGACCTTGACCCTGCATAACATGTTAACCTACTGCTAGTCCCTCTTAGATACCTGAGAATCCACTGAACTGCCCTCCAGTACTCCTTCCCCGAATTGGCTCTGAACTTTTTGATAACTCCCACTGCTTGGGAAAACTCAGGTCTACACTAGACCTCATGTGATTTCAAACACTGTACTATCCAACCCTTGGTGTGCTTACCGATTTTGCATCCTGCATCTTGAACCCCGCCAACACCATCTTCACATCAGCTCCCACTGGAGACAAAATCTCCATGTCTCTTATGCCAAAGAATTTTGCTACTCCAAATTCTTCATGACACACCTCTGAACTAACCTTACCCTTAGCTCAGCAAATCCCTGTGTGTATAAACCTACTAGCAAACCATCCACATTAAACAACAAGATAATGTTGCAATCATCATCCAACCTGGTAAAGACAAACACAATAGTTACACTGACATTGACTAAAGCCTGCTTTATCATCCACCTGTCAAACCTGTACCACTGTCTTGCAGCTTCCTCAAGACCATATACCTTGGCCTTCCATCTCACATATCCATCCACTCTCTTCTTTAACTTGGGAATCCATCCGTCTCTCAGTGCTTTCTTCCAGCTGACAACTCCACCAACAAATATCTATTTGGTTCTTCTCCAAGGACTCACACTCCTCATCCATGCCAAGCTCCCACTATTTCTGGATTCTACCTACATTGCCTCTTCACATCTTCCTATTTCTTGACCATCAGTAAGCAATATAAAGAAGGTGAATAATGAATATGAGGTTCACTTACCCTTTCTGACCTCCATATGGGCATTTAAGACTTGTTGACAGCTTATTGTCTGCCTAATATCCATTCCAGTGACTGATCTCAGCCATCTCCCAATCTGCAACCGATCGACGTCGGCTCCCTACGACTGACCCTATCTATTGCCGTCAATTTCCTGATCGACGCTAGTGTACCTCCTACTGACGTCGATTCTTGTATGACCGACATTGGTTCCTTTTGCCCGACACCACTGACTCTGTTGATCTGCACATGACCGACGTCGGTACCTGTCTGTTCGACATCAGTTCTTCCTAATCGATGTTGGTATCTGTGTTTGCCTGTGAGTGATGACTTTTTACCTGCGAGCTCTCCATGGATCAAAACCCTATTCAAATTATCACAGCCCTACTTAGAATAATTCAGTCCCCTCAGCTGATCTCTGTCTGTCATCTCCTCCATGAACACCAAGGCTTTCCAATTCTTAAGTTTATCAAAGATATCTATCTTTCACTTAAGAACATTCATTCCCCTCCTACATATGTGACCAAGCCTACAAAGCCACATCTATGTAACAAAAGGTGAATCAGTAATATAAGTAGATAGATAAAGGATACCTACTTTCTTACCACCGTCTAATTCAAGTGCATCCACTGTGAGAGTTACTGTGCATCTCCCATCACCCAAATTTCTTGAAGAAATTAGACTCATCTCCAAGATTAGGCCCTGCATGACCTCATTCAACACCCATGTGTTATATGCCTGCAATTTCAGCTTCACTTCCCCTTTGCCAACCATTTGACAAGGCTCACCAATTCCTAAATAAATCTCTCCAAAGTCTCCAAAGACATACCCATGAAAAGATGCTCTATTTTGGGCTGCATGGAAAGAGGTAAAAGAATCTGTAAACTAAGATTCTACTTTATCCAGAACACCTGTGCAACATCCCCTGCAACATCTGCTCCTCCCTGTTGATCTACTACCAACCAACAATCTTTCTTTACCTGCTCTTTCTTTCTATCAATCAGACCATTCGTGCTATTCAATTTCTCCATTCGTAGCTTACTTTCTTCTGCCATTGCTATACTCCCACTCAATTTGAAACCCTTGAGAGTGACTTGTAATCAAAAAACACTACCAAATCTGAACCACCTGTTAGTCAACCCAACCAAAAGCTTTGATACCACTTGTTGGTATCAGCTCTTGAACCTACAACCAAGCTCTGATACCACTTGTCAGGATCTTGCTCCACCAATAAGAGCACATATATGATTAACTCTTGTATTAGCAACTAAACACGGAATTTAACCAGAAGTAACAAGTAACTAGAAATATGAAACAACACAGGAATATGAGAGACAATACACAATTGTATTAAATACTTAGAAGAAAATACAATAAAGAAGATGCCACTTCTTCTTCCACCTCAAAGGCTCACCACACCTCAAGACCTTCTTCCCTCTCTCTCTCGGTCCCAACAATCAACTCCAATACAGAGTTGATGTTCACCTCTCCACCAGTCAGTAACACACTGCCACTGCACCAAGTACACAACCATATGCCAAGTAGATCTCCCACTCTCTACTGCTACCTGCAAATCACTAGACCTTACTCACCCTGTAGATCTCTCTACACCCTTTAGAACTAGGAGGAACACCCCATTGCTCTCTTCTCTCAGAAGGAGCTTATTTAGCTCTCTTACTCTCTAGCACATTTTTACAATACAACATATGAGTCTATTATATAGATCTCATACTTACAATAATTAGACAATCTTAATTACAATAATTAGACTCACAACTCTAAGACTAAAAATAAGTCTTTACATGCAAACTGCCTGTCCAAAAATAGACTCTCTGAAATCTGCATGCAAACTGCATGCTCACACAGGTTGCCGATGTCGGCTCCTCCATGACCGATGTCGGCCGACTATAACTGACCTCAGTTGCTTCTACACTGCACTATGACCGACGTCGATTGATCAGACCAATGTTGGTTTCCCTGCAACTCATTTTTCAACTCTCTGCAACCTCCGTAACTCCTCCTGTTCGCATCTTGGTGAAGCTTTTAGCTCCACAACCTAACAATTTTTTAGGTACAATAGCTGGCTCCAGTTGGGGAACTTCTATCAATTGTAAAAAGAATTGAAGGGAGTAGAATTTAGAATCTCCAGTGTCTTTATGTGTACCATTGGGCTACAAAGTCATGTTACCTATAAATGAAAAGTGTCAAAAATGAAAACAAATAGAATAAAATGGAACTAAAAACTATACAAATATACATATGTATAGATGAAATGATCTGGTACTTCAAGAGTTGAAGTGTTTTAGATGCTACCCACTATGAGGTAGAGAAAAGAGTGTGCCATATTGATACTTCAGCTAGAAGTTATTTTCACCATTTTGCTGATGAATAATAAACGGGCCTCTCCAAAGGGAGTCAAACTTTCCATGCATCCCTTTTAGTTCTCTCCTTTTGTCCCACAATAGGACTTGATCTCCAACTTAGAAATCATGGTTTTTTGCCTTCTGGTCAAAGAGTTTCTTTACTAGGCTTTGATGGGCAGCAATTCAGTCCACCACCATAGTTATCTATTCATCCAGCTTGGTCAAGCATATAATTCTCTTATCAAGGGAGCTTTCATATGTCTGATCTTCAATTGCCTTAGCCAATTTCAAGGCTAGCATTTCTAAGGTGATTGGTATCTCAGCATTGATACCATAAAAAAGTTGGAAAAGAGACATACCAATTACTTTTTTAGTGTTATTATGTCTTCCCATAGAGCATCAACCAATTCTTTATGCCATGTCCTCTAGTTGACATCTTCTAGCTTCTTGATGATAGTCAATAGGTTCTTATTGCTTGATTCGGCTTGTCCATTCCCTTGTGGAAAGTAATCAGAAGAATGGGAGAGTATAATCCCATTATAGAAATAGAATTATGTAATCTCCTAGGAAGTGAAACAAACTGCATTTTCAGTAACAATCTTGGTTGGGATACCAAACCTGGAAATGATATTCTCTTTGAGAAAAGTGCACACAACTTCTGAAGTAGCATGCTTGGTTGGGATTGCTTCTACCCACTTGGTGAAATAGTTAGTTGTTGTAAGGACATAATCATATCCAACACTTGAAGATAGGTTTATAGCTCTAATAAAATCAATTCTCCATTGCTGGAATGGTTCTTCTATGATCACTGGTTTGAGAGGTAGGGCAGCTAACTTGGGTCTTCCAATAAATTGCTAACAGAGTTCACATTTTCTCACCCACTTATATGCATCTTAGAAAAGAGTTGGCTAGTAATACCTAGCTCACAAAATCTTGTGGGCAGTTACAAGAGAAAAAAAATTTCCTCCATAGGCTAGATTGTGGAAGGATTTCAAAAGTTAGCTTTGTTGCTTTTTGTCTACACAGCGAAGAAATACTCCATCTAGGCTTCTCTTGTATAGGCCGTTGTCCCAAAGGACAAAATTGGTAGCTTTCAACTTGATCTGTCCCTGGATGAAGAAGTACCTCTGGAGTTAGATCTACTAGATGGAGCTACCATCTCCATACTACGTGCCTTCTTCATAGCTTCCTGTAAGGAAGGAGGATCAAAGCCTTTGACCCAACCTCTCAGTGGTTCTGTCAATCCCTCTATGAAGAGTACTACTAGTCGCCTCTCTGAAATGTTTCTTTGTAAGATAAATGAGCAAGACATTCACCATAAGTAAGGGAATGAGTAATATTTGAATACCACTCGTTAGTAGTGGAGACAAAGAGGATTGTTGGTGTGTCTTCCACCTCTACTTCTTCACACTCTATTTCTTCTGGTTTGTTATCAGCAATTAATTGGCATAAGCATTTTCTTCATACCAACTTTTTTGGTTTGATGTCTAGATCAAACTCTTAAATCTTTGAAATCTAATTGCCTCTTTTAGTCCCAAACTCCTACTGAGTTAATATGGACTTGACTGTAGTGTCAGGAACCAAGGCAGTAGTGTGTGAATTCAGGATATAGAAGCAGAAATGTTGATGACTTTCACCACTGCATAAGCATGCTTATCCATGTTTGAGTACTTTAGCTCATGGTTTTTAAGAGGGAAACTCATGAAAGAAATGGGAGATTCCATACCTTCTTTATCTTGTTGAACTAGAATTATTGAAAACGTGTGTTCAGAAGCATAACTGTATATGATGAAATCTTTGTTGTAGTCTGGACAAACTAGAGTTAGGGCATGGGCAATGGCAGTCTTGATATTCTCAAATGCTAACTTACCTTTTTTAGTCTAGCTAAAAGTGGTCTTCCCTTTCATCATGTTTACAATGTGTCAAGTTTTCTCAGCAAACTTGGGGATGAACCTTCGTAATAAATTCACCTTTTTGAAGAAAGAGTGAACAGCTTTTTTACTTGTAAGGTAAGCTCTTGAATAGACTTGACTCTATCTGAGTCAATCTTTATGCCTTCTTTATACACAATGTGTCAGAGAATTTTCCCTTCTGTTACTCCAAAAATAGACTTCTTGGAGTTCAAGGAAATGCCATCCTAGCAGTAGCGCTCCAGCACTTGTTGTAAGTGGTGTATATGATCAGAATGATGCTTTGAAAAGATAGTCAAGTCATCAAGGTATACCATAATGAACTTACCTATCTCATCTTTGAAAGCAAGATCCATTGCTCTCTGAAAAGTGGTGCCAGCATTTATTAAGCCAAAAGGCATCCTTTTATATGCAAACGTGCCCCAAGGTGTGGTGAATGTAGTCTTGTGTTGATCTATTTCACCAACTTCAACTTGATTGTATCTTGAGAAGCTATCTAGCATTGATAACATCTCTGAGCCTATCACTATTTGAAGTACTTGATCCATGATTGGCAAAGGATAGTTATCATTTAAGGATGACTGATTTAGATTCCTAAAATCCACACAAATGCAAATTTTGCTATTCTTCTTTCTCACAGGGACTATATTTGTAATCTATGTGGAATGATGGATTGGAAAAATAATTTTAGCATTTAACATTTTTTGTATCTCAGATAGAATAGTACCTGATGTCTTTAGATTATATTGTCTAGATTTTTGCTTGCAAGGCATGAAGTTAGCCTTGAGAGGAATGTCATGGCAGATGTTTATCAGGCCTAAGAGACTTCATGTCATCATAGGAGTATGCTAAGACATCCATATATTGGTGGAGTACAGTGGTGAACTTGAACTTCTCTTCCTGAGTGTAGCACTTACTAATGTTAATCATCTTGGGATTTTCTTCAGTAGTCAGATTTATATGATCAAATCCCTGAGAGGGGCTTGAATCTGTTTGTTGTTGTTTGACGAACCTATCATGCTTATCTAACATTTTATCAACGTAAACCAAGCCTTTGGGAATTTTATTCCTTTTGAGTTGTAATAATTCTTCATTTGCATCTGAAATTGATTCAGGGGCTGGTTCACACTTCTAAGGTTCACTGCCTTCAAAATGCAGTTGTTCAAAGCTATCTTTTCATTCTAAGAAAGCAATGATTTGGTAATCATTAAATACTTGCTAATGATCAACATTGTTAGGAACACTTGGTCTAAAGACTAACTCAATGGTGTACTTGTTTCTTGTGAAGTATGAGTGAGGAATTAAGAGAGTTACTGAAACAGTAAGTGCATCAGCTCGGTCATTAGATTCCCTAGGTATGGTAGAGATGTTGAAAGCATCAAAGCTTTCAATTTGGTCTCAGACTAAGTTGTGGTAATGACACAATCTTTCATTCTTGGTTTGGTATAGATTTCTCACCTGACAAACCACTAGTTTAGCATCTCTTTTGGCATGAAAGAGTTTGATGCCTTTGTCTCGAGCAGCCCTCAATTCAAGCAATAGAGATTCATATTCAGCTATGTTATTGGTGTTGCTGAATTACAACTTATAAGATGAAGGAAAAATATCTCCTTGAGGAGATATCAACACAATCCCAGCTCCTGAACTGGTAGAGGAGTAGCTACCATCAAATTCTAGAGTCCATACCTCATCAGACACTAATTTTTCTTTAAATTTTCTTTCATTAGGGAGGGAAGATCCTTCTCCATCTGTATTGTAACCTACCAATTCTTTTGTTGTTCCAACTGAATTAATTTCCAGATTGACACTTTGAAGAGCTTTATCAGATGTTTCATGAACTTCGTCTGTAGATAGAAAATAGTTACCCATGCCTAAAGACTCAAACATAATTTGAGCTTTAAGGGTTGATGTCTGAGTGATAATATATTTTGATTCCTTTTTAGGAAGTAGTCTCTGCATGATGCCTTTGACAGGGATTCTTGCTTCAGATAGGTCCATGCTCAATTCTCCACCAACATCTTTGTAGAAATTTTGCCCTAGTAGAATGTCGTATGAGGCTAAAACATCGGCCACCAGAACTATCATCTTGATACTTTTGTCTACAAAGGCTGCAAATGCAAATTGGGCATCTTTGATCTATCCCAACAAAGGTATTTATTTGTTATCCATAGAAAAACATCTACTAAATGTTTTGGTAAGTTTGAGATCAAAAGATTCAGCTTCTTTGATAGGCATGACATTGTCAGATGCTCCTGAGTCTATGATGATATTGCTTAGTTTGTGACCATTTATCAACAGAGAAACATAGAAAGGTTCTATTTTCCTAGGGGCAGTTGGAGGAGTAATGACAAGATTGTTTGGGATGGGAAAGTTCTTTGGGAAATCAAGAGTTACCTTCTTAGCCTCTTGTCCTACAAGGATGGATTTATTCTTCAAACACTCAACTAACTTATCCAACTGCTCGGGATTGGATTTTAAATATTCAAACTTAGTCATTTAGATTTTGGTTTTTTTGACATTATCAATTGTGTCAAATAACTAAATTGGACTAGGAATAGAGGAAGGTAATTCAACCTTCTGGTTTATAAGGGGGAGGAATGATTTGCAAAATTGAAGTTAAAGGTGAAGGTGAAATTGATGTACTTACCTTCTTGGTGATCACCTAGTCCTTTGGCTGTAAAGGTAGAGAGGTTCCATGTTTAGAAATTAAAATTGCTGGTTGAGGTTGCTCCTCTATTTTTCTTTTATCAACTTGCTGGGTTGATTGGTTCTTAGACCTGGTAAACATTGTGTATGATCCATTAAAAGATTCTCCTTTACTTCTGGGTTCATCTTGGTATTTCAAGAAACTAATATTGGAGTCACCAGCTGATTCTTCTTAGTTTTTTACAAGGACATCAGCATCATTTTCTTGACTCAATTCAAGCTGAAAAGAGAAATCCAATTCTGCTTCAAGATATCCCACTACTGAATTAGTTAGGGGTGCTTCAATAGCAAGTTTCCCTTATGGGGGAGGAAGATGATTTAGCTGCCCTTGATTCCTGGTAGAAATGCCCTATTACGATTGATTTGGAAATGTCTTCTTTGGCATATCTCTATATGAAGGAGCATAAGACATTCTTTGCACCATTTGCTTTTTGAGAGCAAGCAACTCATTTGCCAACTTCGACACCATCAGATCAATAGTGCTTATAGATGGATATTTAGAAGATGATGAGGGTCTATTTCTATTACGATCTCTTCTTATCTTCCTTGCCAAGATGAGATCAACTTCTACCTCAGTGGCCAAATATTGAGCTACAGCAAGGTCTATTTGACCAACACATCTCAAAAGGAAACTCACTTCAGATAACTGAGAATTAATGAAGAAACATTTGAGATTCTCAGCTGTAGGTCGAGCAATTATAGGAATCCTATTTCTTAGTTTGTCAAACTTGGCTATGAATTTCCTTGTTGGTTTATGAGGCTCTTTCTTCAACTATGTAAGTTGAGCTAGAAGGGCATGTGCATCTCTTATAGGCTTGAATCTGGATTCAAACTTAGCTTTCAGGGTGTTCTAGTCAGTTACCGATCGAGCTTGTAGATGGTAAAAGCAATATGCAATAGCATCTTGTAATATTTCTACAAATACCCTGACTTCCACATCTTCAAATTCAACTCCAATTACACTACAAGCTATGCTGAAGGCTGTAATGTGTTCATCAGGGTGAACTTTTTCATCACCATAGAATTTGGGGAAATTCTTTCTTGAGCTACATGGGAGCTCATGTAGAGGTGGAGTAAGATTGAGAGGACCAAAAGAATTACCTCAGGGGCCTTAAACTGCCATTGTATGACTACAAAAATGAGTAATAATAAATCTCATAGGGGTAATTATTGGCAAAGCTTTATTAATAGCAAAAATGAATGCTTCACTTGGTAATAGAGACCTGACTTTAGTAGGAGGAAAGCTCTTAGTTCGTTGGAGATGAGATGGTGAAGGAGACAAATTAAAATTACTTTGATGTACCAACTTGAATATAGGGTTGACAATACCTTTATCCCTTTGGCTTCGTGTATACCTTGAATTTTTTAGGTTGTGAAACAAAAATGGAAAAGAATTGACCTTGCTTCAGCTTAAAACTTGAGGCGTTAAACTATGCTTTCTTTCCTAGTTGGTGTGGAGGTGGATGGTAAGGTTATAATGATAATGGGTAAGACATAGAAATAGGGTGGAGTCACTAGAGTCTATAATGGATAAGGGTAGGGACTACTTCAATGTAAAACTTGAGGCTTCAGAATGCACATAACATCTCCAACTAAGTCGCTAAAAATTGTTGGGTGAATATTTTGTCAATCAGCATACTAATAAACAAAATAGGTCTAATCAACCATAGCAGGAAGATTGGTCAGCCAAATGTGTAGGTTTACCATATCAAAAGGTGACTAATCTCTCCTCTCATCAAGGGGATGTTCCCTGTAGATATTCAAAAACTATATAATATATATAAATAGAAAATAACACTCAAGGGTAGGATAAACCATCCATCTCTCTTTTTTCAAAAATGATGTGCATGAATCAAAGGAGAAATCCTGATGAAATGACAGAAAACACTACTCTTCTTTCAAAAGTGTTGTTCAACAGACAAAAAGAATCTTTCTAGTGATGACAAGTAACTGTAACAGGGTATAGTAACATAGCAGGTTGAAATGAGGCACAAAGTCTCCACTTCAACTACCAAAGAGTGAAATATAAAGAACAATGAGGGCACAAATTCATCCCAAGGTTCTTTACATAGAAATAGAAAATAAACACACTTTGAAGATAATTATGACAGCACAAAGTCTGAAAGTAACTGGCTTTAGGACACCTTCTTTGTCACCTCCACTAGCTCTGCTTATTAAATTGCATAAACAAGAATACATTTAGGAAATAGACATAAGAACAATCTCCTAAAATGATACAAGCTATAACAACACAAAGTCTGAAAGTAATTTGCTTTCTGATTCTAACAAAGAAATATGATGAACAATTTGAGCTCAAAGTCTCAATAATGCCTTTCAATGTGGGCAAAGGTTTTGTTTCTGGTAACTGAGAGAGAGATCTCTAAAACAATAAGAGAGTCCAATATATAGACCTCTAAGAAAGACTTGGGAGCAGTAACACATCATGTTGCATTAAATTCTATCAAGAAGATATGCTGGAATTGGGTGTATTTGCCCATTTGCTTTTCTTAATGCAGAGAAATGGGTCACGCCATTGAATGTTTATATCCTCCAATGTCTACCTGGTGGTTTGCTTATAAAAAAACATCTTATTCATGAATATTTATGATTCTTCTTCATCATTCCTCCTTTCCTGGCTATTGAATCAGGTCCTTGGTTCAATTTGATCCTCTATTCTTTGGTCGCTTTCCACTGGTTTTAACAATTGACACATGGCAGGTTTTGCTGCAAAATATGTGAGGACACCTAGCAGCATCCATGGGACTCTAAGAGATGTTTATTAAAATAAGCTTTGAAACCTATAAGAAACTCAAAGATGCAGATATAGACACTTGTCGTGCTTTGTAGATTTATAATGGAATACGTGGCATATTTCGAATGTCTTTTGAAAATCTTGTGGAGGATGACACATGGCAGCTTTTATTGAGTTTAGCCACTCACCTGAGACCCACCACAGTCCTTACTTAATAAAAAGACCAAAAGAAGAAACTATGGATGTCAACATGTGGCAGCTTCCACTGAGCTTTAGCTTCTCTTTGAAAAGTCTTTGGGACTTATATTAGTTTCCTGCAGAAGATGACACATGGCAATCTCCATTGATTTGAAACTATGTCTCAATAGATGACACATGGTGGCTTTTATTACATTTTGATAAGGGACAAGTGGCATGTTTCATTGCAACTTTTTGAGGGACACATGGTGGCTCGACAAGTTTTTTGTTTCAGGAGACTTTTCCTTCAGACAAAAAGTTTGAAGCAATTCTTTCAGACAATTTGTCAGGAGAACTTTTCTGAAGGAATTCCCTTGCTCGTTCAGCCTTTGAATCAGTCCTTTTGCTCCCCACTTGCCTTCCACAAGGGTTGTTTGAGCTCTAAAGTGACCTTTTGTATTTTTTCAATGGTCCACTTTAGTTTCCAAGTGCCCTCCGAAAGGGCTATTTGTCCTTTGGCTTTGCCTTAGTCAATTTTTTGTTGATCTCAATAGGTGACACATGGCAGCATATGCTGTGAAATAGGTGAGGACACGTGGCAGCATCTAGTTAACTTGTAGAGGCTTTGAATGCCTTTTGAGTGTCTTGAAGAAGATGACATGTGGTAGATTCCACAGCTCTTAGAAATAAAGTAAAATGGGGCTCGACAGACAACACTTGGCAACATCCGTTGGGCTCTAGCAGGCTTTTATTTTGGGCTTTTCTTGCCTTAGTCACTTTTACCATATAAATTCCCTCTACAAGGACACTTGTCTCTTCAAATTTTGGGGCACTCCTTTAAACCTGCCACTTGAATTGACCAATTGAACCAACTTTGGTTCAATGGTTCAACAATTCATTCCTTCATTTCTATTGACCACTTGAAACAAGATCTTGGAAATAAACCGTGTTTAACCAACTGTCGTTGAACTTGTTGAAGCTTTGAACCTATTGAACCTTTGAACCTGAGTGGTTCAATGGTTCAACGGTTTAATGGTTCAAGCCTTCTTCTCTTTGATAAGTGTTTTGAAGCCATTGAACCTGAAGTGATTGAACTTTGAACCTTGACAAAAGCGCTTAATTTTTGAAACCTACTGATGTCATTGAACCTTTGAACCCATTGAACCTTTGAAATTGAAATGGTTCAATGGTTTAAACATTGCATAGAAGCTTGCTGATATATTCTTTTGGTTGAACTAAGGTGTTGAACCAGTCCTGAAAATGACTAAGTGTTAGAAACTTGTTCTTTTGATTGAACTCGCTTGTATAATCCTTTGAATTTGTTGAACCTATTAGTCCTTTTACTGAAAAATCTTGAATAATTCCCAATTTTGAAAGTTTAGAACAATTTTTTGAAATGGGAAGAGATAATTTTGTCTTGCAAGACCAAAATAGCTTAAATGTTGTCCCAAAAATGAGTGACATTTTTTGGGTACAACAGATTTCAAAATCATAACCCAACATTTTTTTTACCCACTTATGTTGTTCCTTAGATGATAATCATTGCTCTAAAAATTATTTGAGACTATCATGATCTATTTTCACCTTAAAGTGTCTACCCATCATATAAGGGCTCTATTATTTGGTTTCAAGAAGAATAACCATCATTTCTTTCTCATAGATAGATTTTTGTATATTCTTACCTTAAACTAAATTTATGACTCTAAAATGCAAGGTGTATTCCTCCCTACATTATTAATGCTCCCAACCCCGATCTAGAAGCATCACATTTAATAATGAATGTCTTTGAAAATTTTGGAGTAGCTAAAACTATAATGGTGCACATAATTGCTTTTAGTTGCTCAAATACTTTAGTGGTTGAATTATTCAATTGGAAGGCATCTTTATTTAGAAATGTAGTGATTAAATATGTTAGGTTGCCATAACCTTTCACAAATCTTTAGTAGTAACATGTTAGTCCTAGGAACCCTTAGAGGTTTTTCATGGTTTTGAGCATTGGCCATTCCAACATAGCTTTGATCTTTTGAGGATCAACTTCAACATCTTCATGGGATATAATGTGACCTAGGGAATATATCTAATGTACTCCAAAAGTACACTTGTATGGCTTCACATAAATTTGATACTATTCTAAAACTATCAACACCTATTTCACATGTTACAAGTGGGTTTCCCATGTCTTACTGTAAATTAATATGTCATCAAAGAAAACAAATACAAACTTCCTTAAAAAATGCCTAAAAATAATGTTTATCAAGAGCTAAAAAGTAAATGGTGCATTTTCAAGGCCAAAAGGAATTACCAAAAACTCATAATGGCCCTAATGAGTTATAAAAGTATATATATGAACATTTTCATCCCTGATTCTAATTTGATGGTACCCTAAATGAAGATCCATTTTTTAAAAATAAATAGCACCATACAACTCATCAAGTAAATCATCAATTATTAGAATAGGAAACTTATCTTTGATGGTGTTCTTTTTGAGTTTCCTATAATTTTGTCACATCCATCATGTGTCATCCTTCTTATGCACCATGACCATTGGTGATTAATATGCACTATGGTTGTGCCTGATGATCCCTGCCTCCAGCATCTCATGGACCATCTTTTTGATTTCACTCTTTTATGCATATCGATATATATATATATATATATATATATATATATATATATATATATATATATGATTTGATATTTGGTGGTTAACTCCTTAAAAGTAGTTGATGACATGATCATGTTCTCTTTTTGGTGGTAGTCCTTTTGGCATGGCCCAAAAATAGATGGGTGGTCATCAAGAATCATTTGTAGATCAGGATGTGTAGATGCCTTTATGGGTTGAACTTATATGGAACATAATCATGCTATAAGTCATTTTTCACCCTTTTCTAGCATCTTTGTCGTCTGGTGTGAACTAACCAGTTATGGATGTTTTTCCCATAATCCATGTAGTTCAACTTTCCTTCCTTCAGAATGAAAGCACTTGAATAGTTATTATAAGTTCATCTCAATTATACCCAGGGTTGTGAGCCATTAGAATCCAAAAATAATGTTTTTACAACCCATAGAATAGAAAGCATAGGGTAATCTAGATTGTACTCAACCATAGCAAGCTTAATACTATGGCATTTCCTTGAACAATTTATTGTGCCACCATCTACAATCATGACATAAAAGTTTAGTACTAGGTAAATGAAATAGTTTAATTGAGTGGCCAACATATGTTTGATGAAGTTATGTGTGTTCCCTAAGTCAATCAACATTATCACCTTCTATTTCTTAAGGAAACCCACCACTTAAGTTTTTAAGGAGTGCTAATACCCAAAAGTGCATGGAAAGAGATTGTAGGTTGGGAATCTTGAGGTACCTCTTTTATTTATTCCTCATCATCATTGGAGGCATACTCTTCTTCATCATATTCATTGGATCCCTCAATGTAGAATAACTTCTTCTTAGCACATTTATGTCCTTTGTTCCACTTACTATCACTTTTGAAACATAATCCTTTTCATGCTTCTCTTTAATTTGCTAAGGGGTCAACTTGGTAGGTGGAAGAAATGATGGTATTGATATGCTAGGATCTCTAAAGTGAGTGAATCAATGCTTCTTATTGGCTATGAATATTTGCTCATCCTTGCATGCCATGTTAATAGAATCAAAAACCTTATGTGGATTCAACATGCGTACCTCATGTTGAATGTGGTCCTTGAGGACACCCAAAAATAGTTCATTTAGGTTCTCATCAAAAATTATCTCCACACATAAAGATAGGTTCTAAAAATGATGAATATAATCCTTGCCTAATATATTCTATCACATTTTACCAGTTGGCTAAAGTATTTCTCTGTCACATTATTGATAAAGTGTAATTGCAACTCCTCTATAAACCCTGACTAGGTGACATTTAGAATTATATTTTTATTTTAAGCATAACCATCGATACTAAATGAATTATTTAGGTTTTAGATAAAAGGAATCCATGGTAACCTTCTCTTCACATGGAATCTAATGTAGATTAAAAAACTCTATTTGGTTGATCCAATTGAATGGATCCTTTCCATTAAATTTACGCATATCCACCTTTGGTAACAGGTTTCTCTATGGCAAGGTAATTGGATTTGGATTAGGCTGGTTGGAAGATTCACCCTAGTGGGGTTGTCTAATAGTGATAGTTAGATTATTTGGCTGATTATTTTATGTGGTTGATGAACTTATGTGTGTTCCCTAAGTCAATCAACATTATCACCTTCTATTTCTTAAGGAAACCCACCACCTTAAGTGTTTAAGGAGTGCTAATACCCAAAAGTGCATGGAAAGAGATTGTAGGTTGGGAATCTTGAGGTACCTCTTTTATTTATTCCTCATCATCATTGGAGGCATAATCTTCTTCATCATATTCATTGGATCCCTCAATGTAGAATAACTTCTTCTCAGCACATCTATGTCCTTTGTTCCACTTACTATCACTATCAAAACATAATCATTTTCATGCTTCTCTTTAATTTGCTAAGGGGTCAACCTGGTAGGTGGAAGAAATGATGGTATTGATATGTTAGGATATCTAAAGTGAGTGAATCGATGCTTCTTATTAGCTATGAATATTTTCTCATCCTTGCATGCCATGTTAATAGAATCAAAAACCTTAAGTGGATTCAACATGCGTACCTCATATTGAATGTGGTCCTTGAGGCCACCCAAAAATAGTTCATTTAGGTTCTCATCAAAAATTATCTCCACACATAAAGACAGGTTCTAAAAATGATGAATATAATCCTTGCCTAATCTATTCTGTCACATTTTACCAGTTGGCTAAAGTATTTCTCTGTCACATTATTGATAAAGTGTAATTACAACTCCTATATAAACCCTGACTAGGTGACATTGAGAGTTATATTTTTCTTTTAAGTACAACCATCGATACTAAATGAATTATTTAGGTTCTAGATAAAAGGAAGCCATGGTACCCTTCTCTTCACATGGAATCTAATGTAGATTTTTAAAAACTCTATTTGGTTGATCTAATTTAATGGATCCTTTCCATTAAATTTATGCATATCCACCTTTGGTAACAGGTTTCTCTATGGCAAGGTAATTGGATTTGAATTAGGCTGGTTGGAAGATTCACCCTAGTGGGGTTGTCTAATAGTGAAAGTTAGATTATTGGGCTGATTATTTTATATGGTTGATGAATTTATGTGTGTTCCCTAAGTCAATCAACATTATCACCTTCTATTTCTTAAGGAAACCCACCACCTTAAGTGTTTAAGGAGTGTTAATCCCCAAAAGTGCATGGAAAGAGATTGCAGGTTGGGAATCTTGAGGTACCTCTTTTATTTATTCCTCATCATCATTGGAGGCATAATCTTCTTCATCATATTCATTGGATCCCTCAATGTATAATAACTTCTTCTTAGCACATCTATGTCCTTTGTTCCACTTACTATCACTATCAAAACATAATCCTTTTCATGTTTCTCTTTAATTTATTAAGGGGTCAACCTAGTAGGTGGAAGAAATGATGGTATTGATATGTTAGGATCTCTAAAGTGAGTTAATCGATGCTTCTTATTGGCTATGAATATTTTCTCATCCTTGCATGCCATGTTAATAGAATCAAAAAGCTTAAGTGGATTCAACATGTGTACCTCATGTCGAATGTGGTCCTTGAGGCCACCCAAAAATAATTCATTTAGGTTCTCATCAAAAATTATCTCCACACATAAAGATAGGTTCTAAAAATGATAAATATAATCCTTGCCTAATCTATTCTGTCGCATTTTACCAGTTGGCTAAAGTATTTCTCTATCACATTATTGATAAAGTGTAATTGCAACTCCTCTATAAACCCTGACTAGGTGACACTGAGAGTTATATTTTTATTTTAAGCATAACCATTGATACTAAATGAATTATTTAGGTTCTAGATAAAATGAAGCCACGGTAACCTTCTCTTCACATGGAATCTAATGTAGATAAAAAAAACTCTATTTGGTTGATCCAATTGAATGGACCCTTTCCATTAAATTTACGCATATCCACCTTTGGTAACAAGTTTCTCTATGGCAAGGTAATTGGATTTGGATTAGGCTAGTTGGAAGATTCACCCTAGTGTGGTTGTCTAATAGTTATAGTTAGATTATTTGGCTAATTATTTTATAAATCTATCATGATATTTGCCAAACTAGATTGTATAACTTTTATATCAAATTGTATGCCTTGCATATCAATTTGAATCCTTGCACAATGTAGTCAATTTGGATCACTTTATGATCTATCTCAAAGAACCCTGGTACAAAGGATCTAGTAACTCCCCCTTTTGACTCCATATTTTCCTTGTGAGGAATTCGTTAGACCTAAAATTTTGGCTAAGTATTTTGACTTATGGTACAGAACAAACATGTCACAGAATGAGCATGGCATAGGAAGACCATGGTATAAAAGATAATGGAACAAGAAGAATTAGTCAGAAGAGAGGCATAAAAAATGAATAACTTGATAATAGAGTACTTGGTATATCATCAAAAGACTCAAGGATTGTGAAGGAAGTGGGAAATGGTTGAAGAACAATTCTCAAGGATAGAATAGACTTCAATCACACATGATTTTGGCATCAACCTACATGAAGGATGACACATGGAAACAAGGATCCAAAATTGAATGGGAATATAGGGGTGAAAAGGCTCAGGTCTATAGGAAAAATAAGCAAATGACTTCCATGACTCTCAATCCATCAGAGATCATTGGCTAGTCACTGGAAGTGTCATAATTAATGTAATAACTTGGTTAGGGAGAACCCAGTATAAATACCCCTATGTAGAGATTTGTAAGGTTGTTGAACATTAGTATTATGTAATGATTGATTGTGATAATTAATAGAATCATAAAATTTATTTTAATCCTAATATTGCACTACAATTGATAGTTAAGTTACATTATTGAGTTATCAGCATGTCTATTATGTAACTTATAGTTCATATTTGACTATAATGAATAAAATATACGTTATATAAAATTGTGTAATACATACTTGGAATCTCATGGAAATTATCTTCTTAATCATGTTTGTTTATGTAATTGAAACAAAGTCCACATCTCTATATTTCTTTTTCTATTTAGTCAATGAATTTGATATATAAATAAGCACCAATATATGACAAGAGTATTACTATGTGGCATATCCCATGGGAACTAGTTTCTTGTTGCATGCTTTGGGTGAGTGCACAAGAGCTTAATATTGCATGAAATGCTAGTGTGTTAGATTGGTGAGAATTAGAAGCTTTAAATCTCCTAGGAAAAAGTTTAGATAAAAAATAAAACCAACATTTTGGTTCCAGTGTTAGGACCCCTAGCACTTGTTGTGTAGTAATGGAAAATGCTCAAGTGATTATCTCTCGACAATATTGATTGATGGATTGCTAGGGTCAAAGATAATTTTATAATTTTATATCTTGAACCAAGATTTTATTCACATGCATGGGTTGAACAACATCTCTATACATCTTTATATGAAACTTTCTTTTTCTAGGTCCTTGTTCATTTACATACTTGGCTCTCAGCCTATGCTCAAGACCGGTTATGAAATTTTAGACATAGGATATCTTGGATGATAGAGCATCAAAGGGCCTTAGCATGCTTGGGAGTGTTTTGGAAATCATCTATTAATATCTAGTAGAGAGGGGTGTTTAATAGCTACATATTGGAGTATGTTATAACCACTTACTCTTGTCTATAAGAAGCAAAGTTCCAATTCCTCTGAGAACCACATGGTCGATGTATTAGACATTTATCATTATAAGTAAAGAAGTTTTTTATTCACTCTAGACTTAAAATTCTATCTATGGAGGGATAATTCCATCCTTTCGTGAGTAATATAGTTGAGAGGGTAATGTAGGGGTTTTGGTGAAGGATTGTTGGTTTGAAATGGTAGCTAGTCAATGAGAGTTGTAAAAGTGTAAATATGATGAATCTTGACAAAGGGTTATAGTTAGAAGCAGAGTAAGGAGAGGATGCGAGGACTTAGGAAGTGTTGTTAGGATCCAAAGGGAAGTGAAATATTACAAGGACTCACCAACTTTTAGATCGTGATGAATGCCAACTTTTTTATATGTGGTAGAAACTAGCCAAGAAGTGGAGACTGAAGAACCTAACCTAAACCATCTCAATTCCCCAACCATAGTGCTAGCTTGTACTTTTGAGCTAGATGAATTAATTATACATAATTGGGATATAGATAGTGTAGAGTTAGATAGTAGCCCCATAAGAGAATCTTTTGTTGAGGAAGTGTTAAACCATAGTAAATTAACACTTTCTTTTCCTCTTCAAGATAACTTCATGGCCCAATTTGGTATGCCTAGTAGACTCAACATAAGTAGTGGGTAGAGTACTGGTCCAAGCATAATAAATCAACCAACTACCAAGCCCAATGTCTTGAGTGTTTATGTTGTTACTGGAGGTGTGAGAGGTGGACTAGGGGTAGAACAACTAGTAAACTAGGATGTAGAATAGGAGGAAGTGGTGGAGTCCCCCTAAGAACAAGAATTAGAAGTTTTTAATAGCCACCATTACAAATACCTCAACCACCTACTATTTATTATGAAATGATGCTTTATTTGCCATAATATCAAGGCATGAGGAACACTGTGGAACATGTTCATAATGTGAAATCATCTAGAGGGCACATGATATAAATTCCTCTAAGCATAAATCAACATAATTTGTAACCACACTTATATAAAGAACACACGAGTGGTATAGGAAGTATGACCCTTAACAAGCATTAGTTGATTATGACCATCTCAAGATAAAATTTCTTCAAGAATTTGATATTCCAAAATTTGAGGAACAAAGTATTGTTATATTGAAGGATATAAAATAAAAGCCAACCAAAACAATGCACGAGTATGATGCAAAATTTAAGATACTCTTATCTAAGATATCATTTGATATTAATGTTTCCCAACATGCCTAGTGGTTTATGGGAGGCTTGTTGTTTCCCTTTAGATGAATGTTGTTTTAAATAACCTTTATTAGCCTACACAAGGCCCTAGATATTACCCTCCACACTAAAGTGTTTGGTAGCATTAACATTGGAATTATTCCCTTTATATAAGATTAAATAACTTCAATGGCATAACAGTTAGAAAAGATAGTTAAAAATAATGCTCATGACACTTGTAGTGGTCTTTGGTGTACCAATTATGAGTCTGAGGGTCATGATAGAAATAATTATCCTCAAAAGAACATTCATACTATATTAAATAAGTCTTGTGAAATTTTCCATGAAGATAAAAATGTAAGATCTTGTACTCATTACAAAGGGATACACAATATAAAGTGTTTGACTACTGAAAGATATGTGATGCATATACCCATAACACAAATGACTACCATTTGATCAATGATATACATGAGGTACATGCGCATGGTACATTTCCAACTTTTGTTTCAAAAAAATGATATAATGGTGGACATGATGGATGAAGTCAAGGATGGGGATGAGGAGGTGGGAATTTTCCACCATGGATGTGTTATAAATGTGGGTCTCTGGATCACTACTAGTGAGACTATCTGGTTTATATAACATGTGTTTTTTGTAAAAATGAGCACTGATTGGAAGACTGCCCTAATTTTTTCATAGCCATCAAAAAGAAATAAATGAAAAGGGGTGCTATTATGATACACATTGAAAAGCCATACTAGCAACCACGCTCTATCACTTTGACAGCCCAACGGGTTAATATCACAATACATAGTGGTGGGTAGTCTCATACTATGTCTATTCCACCCATTAAGAAGGTACAACACAAAGATCTTTATGCAATGAGGTATCCTAATGTTTAGTAAAAGAAATAATTCATCCAAGTTACTATAACCATATTATGGTAATTATAAGGGGAAATTCAATTCTTTAAGGAATGTGATGCCAACCAATGTGTTGATATATAGAAAGCCACTGAACATCAAGATGCAATGTGAGACAACTTCCTAAAACTTTATAAGTGCATGTTAGAAGAATATATTATCCCATAGTTAATTAATTAGCTTAAACATCAAGTGTTAAGGAAAACTAAATACCATCAATTAAATCATACTCGATGATAAGAAACTCATGTTCCTCCTAGCCCTCAAGAGGATAAGTAAATATTGGTGAATGCTACCATCAATAAATGGGTGACTTGAGACATTTTAGTCAACACTAACACTAAGTTTAATGTCCTCACAAAGGATTCGTGGTGAAAAATGGCTATCTTGATGTTACAACCATTGCCTCATGTATTGTTTATGGCTAATAAAACTCATGCTCTACCAATTTGCATTCTTAAAATGTAACTATCGATATCCTTAGGGTACCTTTTAAGGTCGACTTATTGGTTGAGGCTAATGACTTTCCATCCCTATTGGGTTATCCTTGGTGATATGATAGAAACATTGATTTAAGCTTCAAAAATGAATATATCATCTTTGAAAATATTGATCGGCAAGTCATCATCCCATTAGACCAAGCAAATGGGACCCCATATGTAAAACCTATTAGTGTATGTGAGGATATTAATCACATTTACAATGTCATAGCTCAAAGTAGTGAGCATCATGACCCTACTCTCAATGGTATCCTCTACTAGATGAACACATAATCCCTTTCTGATACTATGAGTAATTCTTTTAATTATTGGGCCCAAAGTGACTACGACCTTATTGGCAGAGTGTGTGGTGTCATTGCAAGTTGTGAATACATTTCATGCCAATACCACAAGAACCATAGTTTTATTCATCTTATCACTGAACAAGTCATACAAGTACCATTTATGGATATACCACTTGAAAATATTGATGAATCTCCATAATTTCATGAGAAAATGGAAGTTTGCAACTTTGTCTAGTGACTCGAGGCCTTCTATGACTCTGATATTGATCGTATGTGTTCATTGGTTCACCTTATTAATGTCACAACAACAAGGTGGTGGAAAACTCATCATGACCATCTCTTTCATTAGGACCAAGTACTAACTTACATCACCAATTCCATCATGACAACCGTTTATGAGGCACAATTAGCTATAGTGGAGTCTGAGCACCAAAACCACACCTAGAAGCCTATGAGGCAATGTGGTTGACTGATGAATCTTTTTTACCATAATATATATGGGTAAATGTATTTTATATTACCTTACGCACCTAGGCTAGATTATGATATGTTCATGAGGAATGATATTTAGGTACCCATTTCTAGCATTTGCTAAAAAATAACATAGTCTCAGCATTACCTTATCCATCCCCAACGATGGATTTATGACTCACACTATAATCAATACATCAAGTAGTTATTGGTGACCCCAATCCTATCGAGGATCAACTATGACACATGCATGGTGTACCAAAAGAAGGATTGGTCATTTTTAATGATCTAACTAAGCAATCTTCCTCTGCACAAGAACCTATCCTATATCATGCACAATGTGAAGCAATTAGAAAAGGAAATCAAAAACTTGTGTTTCATGATGATGAAGGTGAAGGGACCAAACCATTTAACCTATTGACCAAACATTTGGATGTCCTCATGGAATATTGCACTAGAACTATTTGTGACACTATTCTTGATGCACACCATATGTACTTATAACCACTTCAATCCATACAGCACAAAATTTGTATAGAGGATGTACCAAAGATGACTACCATGGGTAATTACTAGTCTGATGTTGAAATCTCCAAAGTGTTCAAGTTGTTGAAGGAATATCAATATGTCTTTCCCAAGAATTATAGTGAGATGAAATGCATTCACTCATCCTTGGGAAAAATGAATATCAAACTAGTTGAAGGCACTTGCCCAGTCAAAAAATGGCCCTATCAAATGAATCCAAATTTGTTTGCATGAGTTAAAGAATAAATTAATAGTATGTTATGCATTAGGTTTTTTAATCCTATCAATGAGTCTAAGTAGGTCAGTCCTATAGTGATAAGCATAAATAAATATGGGTGCATCAAAATTTATTTATACTATTAGATACTTAATGCATCCTACATTGTTTATCCTTTTTTGATGCCTTTCACTGAATAAATCCTTGAAGGTGTCACTAAGTGTGAATTTACACCTTCATAGATGGGTTTTTTAGATACCATCAGGTCTAGATCATCGAGGAGGATAGACCTAAGACTATATTTTCCACTAAGTGGGGGTATTTTACATATACCATCATGCTATTTGGGTTAAATAACATATCAATTGTATTCTCTTGAATAGTCATTGAGGCCTTTAAAGACTTCATCCATAAGTTTCTTTAGGTTTATTTAGATGATTGGAAAATATACAACCTAGTGAAAGACCATTATTCTAATATTAATCTTATGTTTGAGCACTATAAAATGCTTCAAATATCTCTTAATTTTAAAAAAAGACTTTTTTCTACTCTATTTAGCATTCTCCTTGGTAACATTATATGTTGAGATGGACTTTTGGTAGATCTCGTTAAGGTTGGCATCATCCTCTATCTATCAGCACCAATAACCCAGTGAGAGGTTCACATATTTCTAGGTCATACTAGGTACTATAAGATATTTATTTTGGGTTATGCAAAGTTGGTGTACCATTAAAGCAGCTCTTGAAACATAATGAACACTTCATTTAAACCTGCTTATGCTAAGAAGCTTGTGTATCCTTGAAAGATAAGTTCATCACTACATCGATCTTCCAATTCCTTGATTGGACTAAATCATTTCATGTCCATGTTGATGCTTTTGGTATGGGCATCAGTGTGATACTTGCATAGCCTAGGGAGGGTCACCTCAATCACCTTATTTACTTTGCAAGTAGAAAGTTTACCCTAGCCAAGAGGAATTATACCACCATAGAGTGTGAGGTAATCTCTATGGTTTATGCTCTATGAAAATTTTGATAATATCTGTTGTTGATTCCTCTTATGTTCTACACAGACCATGAAGCATTGAAGTATCTAGTTAATAAACCCATTTTACCTAGTCTCCTTTTCCATTGGATCATTTTATTCTAATAATTCTAGTTTTCCATCATGGTCAAACCTGGTAAGGCCAATTGGGGTCCTAACCATCTCTTAAGAATTGATTTTAGTGAATCAACATACACCATTGAAGATGACCTCCCTGACGTATAAATGTTTCACATCTCACATGTTTTTAAGGAATTAGAAGACATAGCAACCTTGTTAACTACTATCATGATTTTATATCATTTAAGTATGTAGGATAAGAATCAACTATCCATCCAAGATGCACTTTTCTAGCTCATTGGAAGTGACCTATATAAGCTTGGCCATAATAAAGTCCTTCGATGTTGTGTCATGTAACATGAATGCCCTGATGTGCTTTGTGGACTCCAAAAAGGTCTTGTTGAAGGACATTATTCAAGTGAAGCCACTGTGTATAAAGTTTTTTTAGTTGGTCTATGGTGGCCTACACTTTTCCAAGATGCAAAGTTGCATGCATGTCAATGTGATATTTGTCAGCATGTGGGAAAACCTAATCACTGGGATATAATGGCATTACATCCTATTATGTCACAAGAACCATTTGAGAAAAGGGACATTGACTTTGTTGGCCCTACTAACCTATTTAGATGGTGCACTAGTTTACGCTATGGCATCATAACAACCAATTATCTCACACATTGGGTTGAAGTTATGCCAACACAAGATTATACTATGATAACTATAGCATACTTTATATGGGAACATATTATTACAAGATTTGGTTATCCATTGAGTTTTACTAGTGATTTTAGTACACACTTCCTCAATGAAACTAGTCAAGTATTACTAGTTAAATTTATGATTGTCCATCACAAGACAATGCCATATCATACCCAAGCAAATGTCACTGCTAAGGCGTTCAAACAAAACTTGGGCACGACATTCACAAAAATTTATAATATTGGATGCACCAACTAGGATGATTGGTTGTATAAATTTTTTTGGGCATACCAAATAAATTACAAGTACCTCAACAAAAGTACACCTTTCAATCTGGTGTTTGACATAGAAGTAGTTCTTCTGGTTGAGTTCTTTGCTCCTTCTCTTTGCATTGCACATGTTGGATGACTAGATAATAAACCATCATTAAAATCACATTTAGATGCCTTTTTACAATTGGATGAATAACACTTTCTTCTTCATTAGATTCAAGATGTGGAGAAATGCAAATAGAAGGTATGGCATGATCGTCACCTTAAACATAAGACATTTACACCATGAATGCAAGTCTTATTCTATGACTCCAAGTTCATGTGCCACTCTTGGAAGATCTATTTTCATCAGGATGGTCCATTTATTATTAATATTATTCATCCTACCTATGCATGTCATTTGAAAATATTAGATGGCCAATTTCTTCTTGGTCATTAAAATGGTAGCTGACTGCAGCCATATTTTTTAGATTGAATTTGTTTTCAATTATACAAATAATGCATATTCCATTAGTTTAATATTTCTTATTTTCAATAAAGCATTGACTTAATTGTGTGCCCCTTTTTATTATTTTGATTTCTTTTTGTAAATTGGTACTAATGTTCTCATGGAGGACCACAAATCACAATTAGTGTGGGGTAAGGGTTGTTACGTATGCTAGGGAATGGGCCATAGGGATGTGCATGAAAGTAAAGATATACAAGGATAAAGACTATGAAATCAAATATGTAGAAGGATAAAGAATACACAAGCAAAGGTGTACAAGGATAAAGATGTGGCATGTAATTATAATCTTGGTTCGATCAGTAATGATTCCCACTAATGGTATGAAGATTCAAATGTTTCTATAGTTGTCATGCACTTTGAGAAAAGCATGGAAAAAGATGTGCCACTAATATAAAGAGGTAGTGGTTAAGATAAGCATGTCAACATCATGTCATGGCAATACTGTTAATTTCATTTATTACAATAAGTGATGTTCAAATAGAGGGGACCATTAATTTCATTTATTATGAAAACTGATGGTCAAAGAGAGGGAAGTCATAAATGCAAATTACCCCCTCAAACCTATAAAAAGACATTAGGAGCTCAATTTATAATTTACCTTTACTTCAAGTGTGATTTTATAGAGGAAACAAGTTAACAACCAAATTCAAGTGATTCTAAGAGAAGTGTAAAGTATTGATTCCCAGTTCATTGAACATTGAGAGTATGGTTTTGTCTAAACAAATAGTCAAAGATAGCTAAACTAAAAGAACACAGAGGAAATTCTTGGATTTTAGGTTGCATAGGTTAGCATCCACCATTAATAGGTGTTAAATCAAGAGAGCCAAGACACTTTCATAGAAAAAACATATTTGTTTGGTAACATTGGATGGTCATGCCTCAACCTTCGATCTCCACAAAGGGTGATGCATCCTAAGAAAAAATCCTAATGAAGTGAGACACGACTAGTTAATCCAAAGGAAGATGAGTTAAGTGTGGGTGGGGAAATAATATTAATCAGGGAGGAAAAACTTAAAGAACAAAGTGAGCACTCAAAAGGCAAAGGAGCAAGGATGATGTGTCAATCTAAGAAGAGAGCCCAAGTACCTCCACCTCTACCTTTGCTAATTAAGGAGATGCAATACCTATAAATGGTGTTGTGTGTGGAGAACTAGGTATCAAATGTGGGTATTATATTTTACTATAACCATCACCAACTTGAAAATGAGGTTGAGCTTTAAAATGATTACAAAGTCAAGTGTTAAAACACCAAGAGTGAATTGGTAATAGATTTAAAAATCTTCAATGCCTTGGAATTTATGTGGCCCTTCTAGCTTTTCAACCTCCCTTATTTTGGAAAACATGTAGAGGTGATCAAATTTATGATTTCACACATGCATTAAGATTATATCTACTTTGCTCAAAACTGAATGAAAATCATGAATGAAAGAATCAACAAGGTATCAGGGTTGCAATGCTCTAGTGCAGACCTTGAATTTAATTTAGAGGACTTGAAGAAAATATAAAAGACTACCATGATGATAGAATATAAGAAATAAGGCCACACTATGCATATAAATAAATTACAATATCTCACCCTCTGAGTAGTAACATGTATCATCATGACTAAAGTTGATGGTGGTAATATATGGAAGGAGGTGGACATGGCCCACCTATATGTTGTTCACTAGGTAATTGAGGGATTAAGGTATAACTAGGTAGTGCATTTTTCCACTATGATTATAACAGACGCAAAGAAGACCCACCAGACACCTACCATAGGTTCCTTTGGAGTGTATTCCTTTTGTTAATGGTATTCGATGAGATTAATGTATCTTATTACACCTCTAAAGAATTGAAGTGGTTATACCCACTTGAGAATAGGTCCCCTGTAGAATGCTACAAGTCATTCACATGCCCTAGTTATATTACTCTAAATTTTAAGCTCAATATGAAATCATGGTATGGTGGTATGAAGGAATCCTTTGGGAAAAAATGGCGTATTCCTAAGGACTTACCCAACCAAATTGGTGATCAAGCCAAATTTGTTGTCAAACAACACTTTTTACTTGTGTGTATTAGGATGGCCCCATCTAGAGAGATTTATTATTGATTGAAGTTTCCCTATGCTTTCACAACATGGTACTCTATAAACTTGGTCAACCACATATATGACACACAACCCATAACCCTTGAAGTAGAATGAATTGACTTAAAGATTCATAGCCTTTGCAAAATGTATGGATATCTTGTAAATAAACCATGTAAAGAAAAGTATGAGATAAAATGAACTGACATCAAGGTTCATCCAACCATGGTAGGGCATTTGATTCATAATATCTTTTATATGTTGAAACCTAAGAAGAAAACTTTGAGAAGTGCAAGACATGAGAGAGAGAGAGAGAGAATCTTTCCCCAGTGTTACCAATTGATGATAAAAAGCATACCAGGCATGATGCCAACACAAGTTCACATTCAAAACCACTAAAAAGGTAAAGGACAACCTAGGCACCACCACCAAGGGCTCCATCACTAAAGGTGTCACCACTAAAGGCATCACCAAGAAGAGATCCACCAACAAGTTAACTAGAAGGATCATCACCATCAACATAAACCATTCCATTAGAACAAGTAGAAAAGCCTAAGGATAGTGATAGGAAAGAGCTAGAAGAATTACCAAGAGGATCCATGGGGATAGGAAATGAACAAGAAGAAACTGACTCAAATAAGACACTCTCTTCAACATAAGATGAAAATACCATCCTTGAAGAGGTGCAATTAGACATTGAAGATTCATTTGGCAAAGAGAGGGATAGTTTTGAAGTAGAATAATTGAGTGGCATGGACATCAACACTACTTCCTTGGAATAAGACATGAATGTTGAGATACTTGAGTAGGATCCCATCAAAGGAAGCAACCTACTAACACCATGGTCCAACCACCTAAGATCGATGCAACTAACAACCTACACACCCAATACCAGATAGACATTCTTGATAAATTAATTTATTTATATTCCTATTTTGATCTGAAGGATGCTACTATACACACCTAACAGTAGATTTCATTATTTCTAGATATGTATAATGAGGAATGCCATTTTGATATGCCCCTTGATAGCCTAGTATTAGATTTATAAGTAACATCGCTGCCCACACTTCTTTGGGTCAATCTCTAACAGCTTTTTCTACTACAAACTAGTGCAATACTCTTGAATATGGCCTTTAAAGTAACACATAAAAATGTGCTTTCAAATTCTGATGTGTGTCAAGCTAAAAAAAACATGGCAAGGTGGTAGAACTATTTGATAAATAAAGCATCACTTCAAATAAAATCAAAAAAGAAGTGGGCAATCTAAAACACCAACTTAAAGTTACAATAGTAATAAAGGTCAAAACATTGAATCTATGTAAGACTATTTTGAGCCAAGAACTAACATTAGTAGATGGGGTCCGTTTAGAGAGTGACGCTATTGATAAGTTGGAGACTCTAGTGGATCTCTTATTAAAGTCATGTAAGGAGTAACTCACACCAAGAAATGAAACAATATGGAAAGTAAACAGTTTGTCAAAGTAGTGGAAGTATGTAGGTGTACCTTGTAATGAGTTGGGGAGGTAATTCCTATCTCAGATGGGATTTTTGAGAAGCTGGCATGACCTAGTAAAATTTTGGAAGATCAACTCCATGTAGAAGAACTTTAGCATTAGCAATTAGTGGATGCCACCCTATTAATAAAATACCAAACTGAGTGCGCTAAGGCATTTAAAAATGTTGAAACTATGGAATAAATAATAAACATGCATCGATAATAAATAAATTCCAACTTTGTAATGTTTTGAGGATAAGTTGTGAATGAGGTCACTGAGATTGAATAGGTTTAAAAGGATGCTTCCATATCCCTTTAATAATTGGTCAATAAGGCAACTAAATGTTTCGATTAACTTGAGGATGCTAAAAAGTTAAAAGTGGTAATTGAGAAAATAAAAATGAAGCTAATCGACACCTTATCACATTGGGAAGGTGTTAGAAAGTAGATCAAACAGATTGGCCCTAATTTTTTTGTTAAGGTTGGGACCGATGCTTAGACCAAACAAACTAAGAGTATAGTGTGGGGTGATGTTGGACCCTAAGTTTTGGCTAAGTATTTTGACTTATAGCATGGAATAAGCATGGCATAGAATGAGTATGGTGTGGGAATACCATGGCACAGAAGACCATGATGTAAAATATAACTGTATGAGAAGACCCAATCAGAGGAGAGGCATAATAAACATAAAATCCAAAAATAGAGGACTTGGTATATCAACAAAAGACTTAGGGAGTGTGTATGATGTGAGAAATAGTTGAGGAGTGATTCTCAAGGATAGAACATAATTTAATCAGACATGATTTTGGCACCGACTCGTATGAACGAGGACACATAGAAACAAGGATCCAATACTGAATAAAAATATAGGGGTGTAAAGGCTCAGGTCCATAGGAAAATAAGTAAATGACTACCATGACTCTCAGTCCAATGTAGATCCTTGGTTAGTCACTAAAAGTGTCATAATTAATGTAACAAGAGAGAACCAAGTATAAATACCCTTGTGTAGAGATTTGTAAGGTTGTTGAACATTGATATTATGTAATGATTGATCATGGTAATTATAAAATCATAGAAGTTATTGTAATCTTGATATTTCACTACGGTTGATAGTTAAGTTGCATCATTGAGTTATCAGCATGTCCATTATGTAACTTGTGGTTCGTATTTAGATATAATGAATAGAATTTTTGTTATATGAACTTGTGCATTACATACTTGGAATCTCATGGCAAATATCTTTTTAATCATGTTTGTTTATGTAATTGAAATAAGGTCCACAAATGTCTATTTATTTTTAATTTTAGTTAGTGATTAAGATATATGAACAATTACCAATATATGACAAGTGTATTACAATGTAACATAACCCACAAAAACCAGTTTCTTGTTGTGTACTTTAGGTGAGTGCATAAAATATTAATCTTGCATGATATGCCAACATCTTATCTTGTTGGGAACAAGATACTTCAAATCTCCTAAGAAAAATTTTAGATAGAAAATAAAACCAATAGATTTTTACTTAGATTTTTAGCATCCTTTCCTCGACCCCTAGTTTGTGGTCCTGCCATAAAAGGGCTTGACAATGTAGATCCTAATTGGCACTTTTGACCCAACTTTAACCAAGCATTTTTGTATTTATTTCAACCTCAAATCAGAAAATACAAAGAACATACCCCAATTAGATTTTTCAAATCTTGCCAAAAATATACAAAAATTAGAAAAATTCCTTGAAATGTGCACTATAGAGTAAATTTATAAAAAAACACTAAAATCAAAATAATACACATAAAACTGACCTCTAATTATTAATTTTTTTTGTGATTTCCTTGACTAATTCCCCAGCTTCAATAAAAAAATTATAGGAAAATTCATAGCAGATTGAAAGATATAAGCAAATCTTTAAAAATAAGGTTTTGCCTACAAGATTGCCCAAATTATAGCTCTGATACCACTTGTAATAAAATTACTTCAATAATAAAGTATAATAACAATAATAGATCACAATAAGACTAAAATATATCAACATGTTTGAATAAAAGACAAGCCACTTTGTGGGGCCAACCTCCACAAGTTTCAATAAAAGCAAAATTTGCAATATGATGATAAACAACTACCCACTACCTCTTATATATAGTCTACCTAGGCCATGTTTGCTCCATAGGCCAACCTACTAACCAAATAAATGCATAGAGAAATGTGATATAACATCAAAGAGGGATAAATAAGCCATAATTTAGTTATTCCTATCCCAATACATGTGATAGGTTAGGAGTATAACATAACTTGGTTTGAAAATAATTGTACGTCTAAATCCATACAAGGTTTTACGGTTGTTGAAGGGACATCAAGTTCTACTGAATGAAAAATGTCTAGTAAGTTTTCAAACTAGTACATATAAATATGAAGTTTGTTATGACATAATGCCTATGGATGTTTATCATATTTTACTAGGAATGCCTTATAAATTTTACTGCAAGGAACAACATGATGGTCATGTACATACATACATATTGTGGAAATATGGGGTAACACATAGAATAAATCCATAGAAGGATAAATGCAAAGAACTAGACAAGAGTCCAAAAGTTTTGATTTTGATAAAAGAGTTATTAAAAGAGATGAAAGAGCAGGGCACATGTTATGCATTGATTTCTAAGCCAACATAAGAGAATATAATATTGAAAATATTGTTATTGATGTCAAAGGTATAGCATTATTGGTGATAAAAGCCTCATTGCATTTAATGGTGTTTTTAATATTCATATTTTAGATAATGTGTGTTAATATTTATTTAATATTAATAAATATATTTTTGGTTGCACATAAGTCAAAAGAAGCCCATGGAGAATTCAAAGAGTCATGAGGTAAAAGATGAAAGAGGAATGTTATGCATTTTCTCATGAAGAGTCATCTTGAGGAATTCCAAGAGTCACCTTGTGAAGACAAAAGAGGTATGGAACATTCTTCCATGAAGGGACACGTTGAGGAATATGAAAAGTCACCAAGATAAAGACAAAAAAGGAAAAGATGCATTTTTCTATGAAGGTTCACCATGTGACTTTTCAAATGTAAGGATACGAAGGGTCATGCAATTTTGGGACCATTTTCCATGAAGATTGAAGAGTCAAAAAGGGTGAATGCCAAAGTTCATTTGGAAAGCTATAAATAAAGGCTTGAGAAGCCTTTTGTAATATGCAAGAGAATACATGGTTTGTATTTTTTTTTGAAGAGAGAAAAGTAGGAGATATTGTAGATTTCTATCATTTGTTGAGTAAGCAATATTGAGACATAGTTGTGTTTTATACACAAGAGGGGTTGGTGCTCTTATGGGTTGGTGCTCACAAATATTTACAAGGGGTTGGTGCTCACAAATCTTTGTAAGGGGTTGGTGATCTTGTGGGTTGGTGCTCATAAATAGTTGTTGTGTTGGTACTTAGCAAAGGGGTTGGTGCTCCTACAAGTTGGTGCTTGTAAACTTTATATTTTGAGTTGGTGCTCATTCATATACTTGAGATTATTTTCCATGGTTTTTCCCACTTTAGATTTCCATGTAAAAATTTGCTCTCTCTCTCTCTCTCTCTCTCTCTCTCTCTCTCTCTCTCTCTCTCTCTCTCTCTCTCTCTCTCTCTCTCTCTCTCTCTCTCTCTCTCGTGTGGTGTAAATTATTGTTTTAGTTTTATTGCATATCTTAAATGTGTGATTAAGTGGTTAAAGAAATGAAATCAGATTAATTAAAAAGATATATAATATACTGATTCACCTCCTCCTCAGTATATTTCATGCTTAACAATTAGTATCAGAGTAGGTTCCTTTGAAAAAAGTTTTACAGCTTGAAGGTAGATCAGAAAAGCACGATGGCTGGATCACGTGAAGGATTTTCTAAAAATAAGGCACCTTTGTTTGATGGGACAAATTATGTTTTTAGGAGCATAAGGATCAATCCTTATTTGATGGCCCTTGGATTTGACATATGGCAAGAAATGGTGGAGGAATATGAAAAGCCACAGACACTTGTAACTACTTTGACAGAAAAGAAGGCAAGTGAAAATAATGCTAAAATTTTTAATTCTATTTTATGTGGTTTATGTGAATCAAAATTTGTTAAAGTTATGCAATGTAAATCTGCTCATGAAACTTAGGAAAAACTTGAAAATATTTACAAAGGTGATGGAAAGGTTCAGCAAGCTAAGCTTCAAACTTTCAAAAGATAGTTTGAGATTTTGAAGATGGAAGAAGAAGAAAATATAGAAAGATATCTTTTTATGGGTTGATCAAATAGTTAATCAGATTCAAGGTCTTGAATAAAATTTAGAAGAATCAACTGTGGTTAAAAAAAATTTGAAATCTCTACCATTGAGATATGATGGAAAAGTTTTAACAATTGAAGAGATGAAGAATTTAGCAAAGCTAAAGATGGATGAGCTTCATGGTATTCTTATAGCATATGAGATGCGGACTGAACAATATAAACCCTCAAAGAGAGAAGTTAATTTCAAGATATCAAAGAAAGAGAAGGCTAAGATTCAAGAATCAAGTGATAGTTCTAGTGATGATAAAAATGACAATGGAGCTCTATTCATTTACATACTAAAAAAGGGCATAGGTAAATATCAAGAAAAATTACCTTTTAAATGTTTTAATTTTGAAAAGATTAGACATTTTGTAGCTAAATGCCCAAATAAGGGTAATGATGATAATGAAGAAGGAAAGTCTACATACAAAAAGAATTTCAAAGGTAAATTCAAGAAGGCATTCAAGAAGAAGAGTTTGTATTCTAAAGATACTAGCTCAGCCAAAGATAGTGGAATCAGTGACTCAGAAGAAGAGATTATATTCATGGCCATACATGAATATATCTCCATAAGCAAAAGTACAGATGATCATGAAGAAGAACAGGATGAAGCAGAAGTGAATCTAAAAGGAGAACTCATTTATGCCTTAGAAGAGTTAAAATCTCTTGAAAATAAGAAACAAAGATTAAAGCTCCAGATCAAGAAAAATGAAAAGGAGTCAAAGGAAAATATTGAAGATTTAAAAGCACACTTTGAAGAAGCCAAGAAGAATGAATAAGATCTAACAACATAGTTAAAAATGTGAAAGGTATGTTATTGAAATTGCTTCTTTAAAAGCAGATCTTGAGAAAACAAATAAATTAATCAATTATAGAGTAGCTAATAATTCAAAATTAGAGAATAGCACTAATATGTTGAATAAGATATTAAAAAATCAAAGATCAATGTCAGATAAGATAAGTATTAGATTTGAAAAAGAGAAAGAGGAGGTCACTACTTTCATAGACAAGGAAAAAGGAAAGAGCTATGTTGAAGCTCTTACAAAAGAAGAAATTAAAAAAAAAGTTAAGAATACAAAGCACATCTCAAACAAATAAGGTTGGAAGGAACATAGCTACAAAAGGCAATCAGATCAGAGATACACAAACATGTGTTATTTTTATGGTTACTATTTTTATTGTAATGGATATGGTCATAAGAAAATAGAATGTTGAAAAAGAGCTAACAATTTCAGAAATAAGGAGAAGAAAAGTATGCAGAGTCAAGCAAAAGCCACAACTCTTTTGCTCCTCTATCAAGTTTTAATAAAGAGGCCATAATATGTTATAAGTGCAACAACATTAGACACATATCCTAGTACTATATAAGTGTGTTTCAACTAGTCAATAAAGACCAGATTATTAAGGCTCCATTCATCAAAAAGAAAGTTTAGATAGGTTCATGGCAGAAAAAACAACTTAAGAAATCTATGTTGGTATAGACAGCTTTGCATGAAATAAATGAAGATAAGCCATGTTTCATTGATATTGGATGTTTAAGGCACAACATACAAGACAAGAGCAAGTTCATAACCTTGAATAAGTTTAATGGTGGCATAATAAAATTTGGAGACAATACTACTGCCAAAATTACAAGAAAAAGTACACTAAATTTGGATAATGGTAGAACTAACACTAAAAATGTTTTGTATGTAGAAGGTCTTAAGCATAATCTTTTGAGTGTAAGTCAAATATGTGATCAGGGGCACACACTAAAGTCTTATGCAGAAGGTTATGAAATTAGAAGAAAAGATTCAGATGTGTTGGTTGTAGATGCTCAAAGAATAGTGAATAATTTGTATATGCTATCAAACATTAAAGGTTAAAGATGTTGTCTAAGTTAGATTGAATAAAGTTGTCTATGGCATAGGAGAATGGGGCACATAAATTTTGATAATATTTTCAACATCAGTAAAAAGCAAGTAGTCAGAAATCTTCCAAAGATTACAAATCCATCCGACACACTTTGTGAACCTTGTCAACATGAGAAGCAGGCTAGAAGGTGGTTCAAAATAAAAGAGTACTCGACCACGCAAATGTTAGAGCTTGTTCACACTAATCTATGTGGACCTATGATAACTCAAAGTACTCAAGGTGAGATATTTCATGTTGCTTATTGATAATTTTTCACATATGACTTAGGTGATATTTTTAAATAAAAAATCAAAAGCTTTCAAATATTTCAAAGCATTAGTTGAGAATGAAACCAATTTAAAGATTAAGTTTCTAAGATCAGATCAAGGAGGAGAATTTATGTTAGATTAATTTATTGAGTTTTGTGACAACCATGGAATAAAAATACATTATTTAGCAGCTAGAACTCTATAGCAAAATAGAGTAGTTGAACAAAAAAATATAACAGTTCAGGAGATGATGAGGACAATGCTAAATGAATCCAAGATAGTAGATAAATATTGGAGAGAGGTAGTTGTTACAGCAGTGCATATTCATAATAGAGCATTATTGAGAGTTAATAGTGACAATACTCCTTATGAGCTATGGAAAGACAAACCAACAACAGTTGATTATTTTTGAGTTTTTAGTAGCAAATGCTTCATAAAGAGAACTGATGGAAAACTTGGTAAGTTTGAATCTAGAGTAGATGAGGGTATATTTCTTAGTTATTCTTGAAAAAGTAAAGCTTATAAATGTTATAATAAAAGAACCAAGAAAATTGTTGAAAATGTAAGTGTCAGGATAGAAGAAGATGGAACACAAAGAATCAGTGATCCATTAGATATTCTTGAAATCATTGAAGAGGAAGTTTTTGAAGAATCAGATGAAGATGAGAAGAAGAAGAAGAAAAAAGACACCAAAACTCCATCTAAATATGTTCAGATAAATCATAATAAAAGTGACATCATTAGAGACATAAATGAAATAATTCGTACCAAAAGAATGATGGTAAGTGAATCTGAGCAAGTTAATTTCTCTTTGTTATCCAAAATTTAGCCTAGAACTTTTTCAGAAGCTAGACATGATAAGCATCGGGTTAAGGTTATGGATGAAGAATTAAATCAGATAGAAAAGAATAATACTTTGGAATTAGTGCTTAGACCAAAAGATCACAAATGTGATAGGAATAAAATGAGTTTATAGAAATAAGTTGAATGAAAATAGAGAAGTGACCAAAACTAAAGCAAGACTAGTATGTAAAGTATATGCTCAAATTGAGGGAATAGATTTTGAAAAAACTTTTGCACCAGTGACAAGGTTAGAGGCTATTAGAATGTTTCTTTCATATGTAGTGTTTAAAATTTTCAAAAGTGTTTCAAATGGATGTCAAATTTGCCTTTCTAAATAAGAATCTAGAAGAAGAGGTTTACATTAAGCAATCTGAGGGATTTATTCTCTCAAATATTAGTAGCCATGTATGTAGATTGAAAAAAGTATTGTATGGATTGAAACAAGCTCCCAGAGCTTGGTATGCAAGACTTGATAAGTACCTACAAGATTAAGGTTTCAAGAGAGGATTTTTTTATAGTAATATCTACATCAAAATAGAAGGTGAGCATTAATTGATTGTTGTGGTATATGTTGATGATATCATTTTTGGAGGAAATATTGAAAAAATGACACAATAATTTTTTTATAATATGCAAAAAGAATTTGAGATAACTATGCTTGGAGAATTGTCATTTTTCTTAGGATTGCAAATATTTTAGTCAAATAAAAGAATTTTCATATCTCGAAGTAAATATGTCAAGAAAATGTTGAAGAAATTTGGTTTTGCAAATTGTGCACTAGTTGGTACACCAATGTATATAAGAAATAAGGTGAGTAAGGAAGAAGATTCACCTATTACAGATCAATCTTTGTATAGATCTATGATTGGTAGTCTTTTATATTTGACAACATCAAGGCTAGACATCATGCATGTAGTAGGTATGGTTATAAGATATCAATCATCTCTAAAAGATAGTCATGTTCAGTTGGTGAAGAGAATATTTAGATATATCAAGGGGACATTGGATTATGGATTATGGTATCCTATAGGCAGAGATTTCACTTTAGTTGCTTATACAAATTCAGATTGGGCAGGGTGCTTGGATGACAGAAAGAGTACAGGTGGAGGAGATTTCTTCCTTGGTGATAGCTTAATATCATGGCTAAGTAAGAAGTAGAATTTAGTATCACTTTCTACAGTTGAAGCAAAATATATTGTAGTGGTATTGTTTTGTACTCAAGTGCTTTGGATGAAGAAAATTTTGGAAGATATAAAGGTAAAGTATGATGAACTTATTTCTATTTTTTGTGATAACACAAGTGCTATTAATATTTTTAAGAATCCAGTGATGCATTCAAGAACAAAACATATTCCCATTCGATATCACTTCGTGAGAGATCAGGTTGTAGATCAATAGGTTAAGATGGAGTATATTAGTACTATAGAGTAGATTGCACATATTTTTACAAAGGCACTACCAAAAGACACATTTGAGTATCTATAAGAGAAGTTAGGAGTATTTTTTTTACTTCTTGCCATTGAGGTTTGACATCAGTTGAGGGGGAGCTAAGTGTTATCTCTAGGTAGGCCCTTTTCCATTGATGTCAAAGGGAGAGAATAACAGATACAAGTGTAAAAATAGGTACAGGAAATAGGTATAGGTTGCTATAGTAAGGGGGAGTTCTATATGTTTTTCAAATGATAGTATGTGCAGGTTTCAAGATATGGCAGTTTCAGTTTGAGGTTGCCATGAATGACAAAGGGAGAGATTGTTGTAAATATTATTATTGATGTCAAAGGTCTAGCATTATTGGTGATAAAGGCCCCATTGCATTTAATGGTGTTTTTAATATTTGTATCTTGTCTAATGTGTATTAATATTTATTTAATATTAATGAATATATTTTTGGTTGCATATAAGTCAAAAGAGGGCCCATGGAGAAGTCAAAGAGTCATGGAGTAAAAGACGAAAGAGGAATGAGATGCATTTTCTCATGAAGAGCCATCTTGTGGAATTCCAAGAGTCACCATGTGAAGACAAAAGAGGTATGGTGAATTTTTCCATGACGAGACACTTTGAGGTATATGAAAAGTCACTAAGATAGAGACAAGAGAGGAAAAGATGCATTTTTATATGAAGGATCACCATATAACTTTTCAAATGCAAAGATATGAAGGGTCATGTAATTTTGGTACCATTTTCCATGAGGATTGAAGGGTCACAAATGGTGAATGCCAAAGGTCATTTGGAAAGCTATAAGTAAAGGCTTGAGAAGCCATTTGTAATATGCAAGAGAGTGCATAGTATGTATTTATTTTTGAAGAGATAAAATCAAGAGATATTGTAGAGTTATATCATTTTTTGAGTAAGCAACAATGCAAGATGGTTGTGTTTTATACACAAGAGGGGTTGGTGCTCATGTGGGTTGGTGCTCACAAATAGTTATTGTGTTGGTGCTTAGAAAAGAGGTTGGTGCTCTTGCAAGTTGGTGATTGCAAACTTTGTATTTTGAGTTGTGCTTATTCATATACTTGAGATTATTCTCCATGGTTTTTCTCCCTTTGGGTTTCCATGTAAAAATTTGGTGTCTCTATCTCTCTCTTGTGTGGTGCAAATTATTATTTCAGTTTTATTGCATATCTTGAATGTGTGATTAAGTGGTTAAAGAAAAGAAATCAAATTAAGTAAAAAGATATATAATATAATAATTCACCCCCCCCCCACTCTCAGTATATTTTGTGTTTAACATATAAGTATAGCAATAGAATAAATGCTCTTACATGAAGTAAAATAGATACTAAATGAGTTTTAGGATATTTTGTATAATGATTTACTGGATAGATTATTGTTGATAAGAAGCATAAGTCATCACATGGATTCGATTCCAAGTTTGAGTTTACCAAATAAAGTGGTACATAGATTGATTCAAAAATAATATGCACATGTGCAAAGACAAGTTCAAAAATTATTAGATAAAGGGTTTATTAGATTAATTTTGAGCCCATGTATAATAATAGTGGTCGCAATGCCAAAGAAAAATGGAGAATGGATAATGTGCATTGATTTTATAGCCATTTAACACACTCAAAGGGTTATATGAGTGGTTATGTATGTCGTTTGGGTTAAATAATGCTCTAAACACATTCATGAGATTGATGAACTAAGTTTTAAAACCATTTTTGGGCAATTTGTCATTGTTTATCTTGATGACATGTTGATTTTTAGTATAAAAGAGGAAGAATACTTGAAAAATTTGTGCAAAGTGCTAGAGAAGTTGTGATATGACAAATTACTTGTGAATTGTAAGAAATGTAGTTTCATGTAGAAAAAATAGTATACTTAAAATTTACGATTTCTTAAGAAGGTGTAAATATGGATCAAAAGAAGGTACGATCTATTCTATATTGGTCATCACATTAGAGTATATTTGAGGTACATAATTTTAATGGATTGGTATGTTTTTATAGTAAATTCATTAGGAATTTTAATGGGACATGCGCAACAATCACTAATGTGATGCACAAAGAAAGTAATAATTTTGTGTAGATAGTGAAAGCAGAACATAGTTTCTAGCAGTTGAAGAAGAAAATAGTTGAACAATTAGTTTTGGTATTGATGTATTTTGACAAAGTATTTTAATTAAACTGCATATTTTAGTGAGAAGTTAAATGATGTAAACCACTAATATTTTTTATATGATCAATAATTCTATGAAATTATGCAAGTGTTAAAGAAATGGACACATTATTTGTTACCTAAGGATTTTGTATTGTATATAGACCATCAAGCATTGTAATTCATTAATATTCAAATTAATTTAAATCATATGCATATGAAGTGGGTTGAATTCGTATATAGTTATCCATTTTTGTTGAAGCATAGGAGTGGAAAATAAAATAGAGTTGTTGACACATTAATTCATAAATTTATTATGGTGAGTGAAATGAGTGGAAATCATAGGATTTAATCTTGTAAATAAACAATATGAAAATGATGAATATTTTCTAGAAGCATGGAAAGCATGTGCAAAACTAGTGAGTGAAGATAGGACACCATGGTTGTATTATTTTGTTCAAAATGTATTATTATTTTGAGGAGCACAATTATGCATATAATAGGTTCAATGCATGGGAATTCTAACAAGCAAAAGCATAGTGGAGGTTTGGAATGTTATTTTGGTTATGGTTGTGAATGAGTATGGATGGGCAAAAATATGTTCAAGACTGTTGACTTTGACAACTAGCAAAATAAAGATTCAAAATGTAGGGTTGTATCAACCATTGTTGATTCTAGAGAAACCATGAGAGGATATAAGTATGATTTTTTTGTAGGTTTACCTAGAACACATAGAGGAAATGAATCCATATTTGTGATTGTGGATATATTTCTGAAAGTGGCACTTTATTTTGCTTGCAGAAAGACAAGTGATGTAATAAAACTCGCTAACTTCTTTTTTAAGGAGATTGTAAGGCTACATGGTTTGTTGTACACCATAATATCAAATAAAGATGTGAAATTTATTGGATAATTACAGACATAGGTAGTCAACAGGAGTTTAGGTAAGCTATTAAGATGTTGAATTTAAGGTAAACAAGGACCTGAGATAATTTTTTGGTGAAAGATGAATTTTCATATAATAATTTGGTGAATAGGGATACATAAAAGACACCATTTCAGATTTGTTATGGTTCATGTCCAAGAAGATTTATAGAGTTACAAGACATGCAAAGTGAGAAAATAAAAAGTTTTTAAGCAGACAATTTTGCAAAGCATGTGTGAGAAGTGCATAAGCAAGTCCAAAAACATTTAGGGAAAATTATGGTGTAATACAAACATCGTGTATATGTGAAGAAAAGAGAAATAGAAAATTAGGTTGGAGAATTAGTCTTAGCAGACTTGAGGAAAGAGAGAATTTTAAAAGGGACTTATGATAAGTTAAAATGGAAAAATATTGGTATGCGCAAAGTGTTGTAAAAGTTTGAAAAGAGAATGCATATGAGATAAATTTACCTAAAGGGATTAATATATTGCATATTTTCAATGTGTCTGGTTTATATCCATACTATGAAGGATAAAGTAACGAAAATGTAAGAACAAGTTTTGAATAAAAATATTAGAGATATCAAATGCTATAAAAGGAGTATGATGAAGTAGAACAAGTGTTTGATACACAAATTAGAAATACTATATGCAAAAAGGAATATAGAGAATATCTAGTAAATTAGAAAGGCTAAGAAATACAAGATGTGACATGGATAAGAACATCATATGTCCCAAAATAAGGAATACCATTAGCATATCTCTTAGAAGGTGTATGAGAATAAGTTTATGTATCTTTTGTACCCAGGGTGTATGATGCAAGTGCATATGGGTTCACATTTAATCTTGCATCAACCAAAGAAGTACTAGTTTAGTAAATTTGTATATGTGTTGATTTGAACAAGTTTATTATTATGCCTATGTGTTTATTTGTACTTTGTATAATCTTGTGCTATGTGCAAATATTATTGTGTTATTTTTGTGTCACCTTTGAATGCACGTCTATCTTGTATTATTTTGTGCATCATGTGATCACGCATATGTTTATAATGTTCCATGTTTCTATTTTTGTGTACAATTGTAACCTTTTTCTCAATAATCTTGTGAATTGTAATAGTGTTAACCTTTTGCACAAGTTCAATCTTGAAAATATTTGTAGAACAACTATAGAAGTATACAATATCGTGTTGTGTATTAAAGCATACATGTCGGTCACTTCATATTTGTTTTTTTCACTACAAAAGAAGAGAAGTTGATGAGATTTTTTGGAGGATATTATTCTTCATTGTGCAAGTTATGCGATGATTATCTAGTCATTTGGGGTGTGTGTGATAATGTGTGGTAACTTTATTAAGTGAACATAAGGATAACAATATAAAGGATTTATAGCACATTTTTTGGTTGTGAAATCTTATAAATTTATTCATTGGCACTTGATTTGGGCACATATATCCTATGATGTGTTATGAATGATTTAATTCTAGTTGTTTTATATTTAATTCCAAAAATCATGAGAAGCTAATATGAAATTATTTAATGTGGCTTGTGATATAGTTAGTCACGATGTATTAATTTTTAATGTGTTGGTACCTTAGAATTGTGCAAGACATTTAATATTTGTGACACACTAAGGTGTGTTAATGTTGTTAGTGGGTGGTCAAACACTTAATGTAAGTAAGTGGGTCTTATGTATATATAAACATGCACTTGCACTTGTGCATGAGGAATGTTGGGAAAATTTTTGGGGTTAAAGAATAATTTAGATTGATTATTCCAAGGTTTTGGCTAATATGTGTGTAACGAAATTACTTAGATGTTCACACACAAAAATTATATATCACATACAATAATCAAAGATAAAAGATCACACAACAATAATTGATAGTAGAGCATAATACTGGATAATATAACAGAGCCTCTTCGAGGGGAAAACCTCCACAATAATGCAATAAGAGCATAATACTTAATATGATGATAAAATAATAACCACTACCTCCTATATATAGTCTACTTAGCCATAGTTACTCCATAGGCTGACCTAATTAAGAACATAGAGAAATGTAACAAGAATATAAAAGAGGTATGTAAGCCACAAGTCAGCCACACATATCCCTAGACACACCAAAGGTTAAGGGTGTAGAATGCCCCTCCTATTCAAAACAAAATTATCCTCAACATTAAATCAACCCTAGATGTTGTTGCACAAAGGATTCATCCTCCCAGGTGGCATCTTCACATGGAAGATTCTTTTATTTGATAAAGTACTCCTTAATCGCTCTAGATCATAGCTACTTAGTGCACATTTAAAGGATTACCTCAGGATCAAGAATAACTCTCCCTTCCCCATCCAATTCTAGTAACTCATTTTGAGTATCAACTATGTGTTCAATGACTTTCTTTAGGCATGATACATGAAATACTAGATGTATGTGAATGGATGAAGGAAACTCTAACTTGTAGGCCATACTACCAAATTTTTGCAAGATTTGATAAGGCCCATAATACTTAGGGGATAACTTATTATTCCTTTTATGTTGCTTCAAGTACATATACTTATATGGATTCAAGCAAACAAAGACCCAATCACCAATGTCAAAATGCCTCTCAATCCTATGTTGATATGTCTGCTACTTCATATGAATTTAGGCCATGATTAAATTTTCATGCAAACTTACAAGGACCTCTGTTGATGGTGAATATGTTCCTCAATTACACAATCCTTATGATGGACCTTAAAGGTTGTATTGATGGATGGAGGGTGGTATCTATACAAGGCCACAAAGGGAGACATTTTAGAAGAACTATGAACAGAAGTATTATGTCACCATTCAACAAGTGGTTACCAATGAACCCATTTATCCTATTTATTATAAATAGAACAACAGAGATATCCTTTTAGATATTTATTGACTACCTTAGTTTATCCATCTGATTGAGGATGATAGGATGAGTTATAATCCAACTTGGTGCCCAAACCTACAAATAATTTGGTCTAAAAATTACTAGTGAAAATGGGATCTCTATTACTAACAATTATCTTAGGAGTACCATGCAATTTCTGAACTATGTTGTGAAAAGCATATGTTATTATACTATTAACAAAAGGAGTAGACACCAAAATTGTGTCTACTCCTTGGTCAACCCCCCTTGGTCCCCTTGGTCCACTTCTAAACATTTCTAACCCACACACTTATTAATTTAAAATAAATTACCTATTTTAAATTAATAACACCACCCTTGACACATCACCCATGACACCTCACCTTGCCCTTGGATACCCCCATTTATCACCCTATGATAAATCATAATGACCTAAGACCTATTTCAACTCTCCCATTAACCCTTGCGCATATTAAATCTGCCTTGGGACTATTTTTCAATGACCACTGAACTTGGTAGATGGAGGAACAGGCAAAAGGCTAAAAATAGCCCTTTTTCCCATCTTTTAGCCATTGACGTCGGTTATCCGTCGGTCAATGCTGGTGGGATTGCCGACGTCGGTTGCTTAAAACAGCCCCGAAGGCGAATTCTTGACCCTGAATGCTACCTGGATGCAAATTCTCTTGCTCTTACTCTGACTTCTCTTGCTCCTCGCATATCAAAGGTAGGCTTTGTGACCAAGGATCAGCATTCTATCATCACACTCCAGGCTATAGGAACTCTGCAAAACTCACTCCACACCAGATTGAAACATTGCACGAGGTCTCCTACATCAGCCATAACGGGATCAAGTCTTCTACACTTTTGGTTCTACACCAAGAGCTAAGTATTCTTCTTCCATTTTCATTTTAGTACTTTAGGAGGCATTTGTAATTAGTTTCCATTAAATATTCTTGAGTACTGTTGATAAACAATTTGACCTTCTTCCTGGAGAGGCTGACAAGCCTTTCCTTTATCCTCACCCATTTTGACAACCTGTCCCCTACTTTTATCCTTCTTAAGACTCTATTGACTACCCTGCAACCTTGCACAAACCATTAAACAGACCTAGACTCCTTCCAGACCCCTCTATCGACCATAAACCCATCCAAAACCCATCCAAGGCCATTGCCCTGACTAACATCGACCATAAACCCATCCAAAACTCATCCAAGGCCATTGCCCTGACCGACATCGACCGTTTCCCATATCGACGTCGGCAGACTAACCGACATCAGCAACCTTGACCAACTGACGCCGATAGAACTACCGACGTCAGTGATTGTGACAGACCGACAGAAGAATACATGTACACATTATCTTTATTTGTTTTGTTTAGTCTTTCACCATTTCTCTTTCTAGCAACACTCTTTTATCAACTAGTGGACTGTCATCCCTCAAGGAAGTCTTTGCACTTCTGGGACCGAGCTTTACTTGGTAGTCCACCATATATCTATCTAACATTTTCTTTGTTTAAGTCTTTCTTATCTACAAATGTCCTCTTCCACAGCCAAAGAGGAGCTCCTTCAATCATCTGGATATGGTGCGCAACTTCATCCAGCTATCATCTAACCCCTGACCATTATCCTTTAGTTTCTTATTTCCTCTGAATGTGAAAATCGAAAATGAGTAGAAACATTTTTGGCATGCCCGGTGGGACCCTAGAGCTTTCCTTGGGTTCATTTCTTTTAAAACAAACTTTCATATAGGTGCACTAGGAAAATTTCTCTTCTTGCATCCTTCTTCTATCTCTTTATCTCAGAAAGAAATCATAAGCAGAAATTAAAAAGAACTACTTCTTTTTCTTCTTGTCACCTTTTTCATGCATCTTAGAGTAGTGAAATTCATATTCTCAACCTTTTCCTCACTTGTTTGCATCCGAACAAAACATTTCGATTTGGGTTTAAAACACTATTGCATCTCATCCCTACTTGAATGCATTTTTAGCTCATCTAGTAATTAAAAATGCATTATGAATAAAGCGTAGTGCACTTATGTTACACAACCTAACCACATTCACAAAATAAAACATCTAAACATACCTGAGACAAGGCTCGACTAGAATTTCATCACCTAGCAGATACCTTACCCTCCCTGGCAATCCCACTTGGACTTCACTACCAAGGGGAGAACCCACTCTGTTCTCTGGCAGAGTATAAACTCTAGGGGAAGTATATACTGGCTAAGTGACCCAGCTTGTCTTTGGGCTCGTGAAGTGAGGGGAGCAAGCTCCTAGCACTAGGCCACGTACAAAACCTAATACAAATTTTGAGCACCAAAACATAACCCGAAACCAACCTTAGACTGCCTCTTTTAGGACCCGTTCTAAAAGCCCAACTTCCCAAACATATTCTTCTAAGGCATAAGCCAACAAGACTCTAAAATTTATTCTTAGGAATTAATGTTTAGTGTTTGCTTGCCTTCATCTATTTTTCTATTTGTATCTAATTTTTTGAGCTAGTGAGGTCGCATTCTGAGCTCCCAAAACAACTCTGAGTTTCTAGAAATACACAGTAATCGACATTAGTTTTTCCACCGACGTCAAAAACTATTTCACCGACATCGGCAACTTTATTCACCGACATCAATTTTTTTTACCGACGTCGGTCACTGTCAAAAAAATTTCTTCTCAAACAGCAAGCTAAAAACCTGACCTTTTCGCTGTCAAACACACATTCTAATTTTTTGAGGCTGAAACATACAGTTTTTAGAACCCAAATCTATTTTGCCTTGGATGGTTTTGACACGTAGTCAAACCAAAAATCTTGTTGACCACGCAAGGAAACAACCACTCCTGCCTTTGCCTTCTATATCAAGTCCCCAAATGGAGTATAATTCAGAAACTGAATGTACTCCTATCCAACCAACCCCAACTCAACCCTCTATTGTTCCCAAAGGGGACCAAGACTTTGAAAGATTCCTTGACCTCAATGTCAAGACTCTTAAGCACTATCTCATGAGAAGTCAAACACGAGATCCTTCAGGAAACCCAGTTTATGGGATGCCAACTTCCTTAGTTGAAATGGCAATCATATCAACAGCCTCTATTACTCAACCCATAGACACTCAGGCCGTCACCTTAACTAACAACCCGACCATGACCAATCTTCAAAGTGTGGCCGCCACTCAACCACCTTTGGCAGCACCTAGTAAATTTGCACCCTCTAGCTTTATGACACAACTACCCTTGACTTCAACATCAATCCCCATGATGAACTACCAATATGTTGCGCTAATACAAACACAACCTAGTATGTCATACACTCCATATAACACCTTCCAAATGCCTTACAACCTAGGGAGCGCCCCACCTGCAAATCCATCAACCGATCTAATCAAGATGCTGATGGATAAGATGCATAACCTTGAGGCATCTGTTTCAGGTTCAAAGAATGTTCTCTCATATGAACAAGTCTGTAATGAACCTATTCATCCTTCAATCCCAATCCGGCCATATCCTAGTCAATGGGAACTTCCCAAGTTTACTCGCTTTCAGAGTAAAGAGGACCCACAGCAACATCTACAAGCGTTTAGACACGCTTGTTACCTTATAGCACATGATGATGCATTATTACTACGCACATTTCCCATGTCGCTTTCTGGTGCTACCCTTGATTGGTATAGTTTTATTACCAGTCACTCTCTATTTTCCTTCACTCAACTCGCCCAACTATTTCTTGACCACATTTCAATTAACATAACTAAAAAGGTCTCCATCACGAACCTATATTCTATCAGACAATTTGATGATGAATCAATAGCTGATTTCGTTGCTAGATGGAGAAGTTTAATCAACCAACTCTCCTTTTCTTTACCTCAACCTGAGCTCATTGAGCTCTTTTCACAAGCGTGTGCCAAACACATCTCATCAACTTTGCGGGTCCAAACATTCTGCACATTTGACGAAGCTTTCACCATGGCCAGGAAGCTTGAACTCCATGCTATCGAAGAAAATAAAGTCAAACTGTGTAGTAAAAATACTAACACAAAATCCAATGACCCTCCATCCAAATCTTCTTCTTCCAATTCCAAATCCAAAGGATCGGCAAATGATGTGGTACTTAGATCATCATCATCAACCACGACTAACCAATCCAAACCTTCCACATCTCAAAGCATTACATGATAATTCCAACAATGATACGTACAGTGTCAATATACTCCAATTGGAGAATCATACGCGTCTATGTTGGATAAACTAGTCAAACAGGGAGTCCTCAACCTCCCCCAAATTTGAACACCACCTCAATTTGACCCCTCAAAAGCCATCCCTACATGGTATAGGGAAAATGACTTCTGTAATTATCACTATTTCAAAGGCCATGACATAAACAACTACAAAACTTTCAAAAACATTATCCAAGACATGATAGATAAAGGTGATCTTGTCTTAGATAACCCAAACGTGCCACCTAACCAAAACATAGACATCTTTAGACAACCTTTCCCTAACCATCCCCCTAGTCAAAACAACATTTAGACCATGGCCGATGACCCCCAAGAGCGTAATTTACACACAGTCAACACGATTTCGCCTTCCATCCCTAACCAACCTCTTCCACAAACTGAAGAGGTTAGTCAACCTATCCCTCCACCACAAGTAGAAGAGCCTTCTTCTCCTATTTATCCACCACAAGTAGAAGAGCCTTCTTCTCCTATTTATCCACTATAGGTAGAAGAACCTTCTTCTCCTATTTTTCCTTCACAGGTAGAAGAACCTTCTTCTCCTATTTTTCCTTCATAGGTAGAAGAGCCCTCTTCTATTAGTTCTCCATCGACCCCTCTTATATTAGAGGATGCTTTGACGATACCAACGCCACTAGCTCCACCTTCATCCTTCCTACTACCAATGGAGGATCATACTTTTCCCGCTCTTCAACCATAAGTCAAAGGCACGATCATCCCTGCCCTCTATCCTCTTGAGGAGTCCCATTCTCCAATTCCTTCTCCATCAAGAGAAGAACTTGTCTCTTCACCTACTTCAACCGAAGATGATCCAGTACTGACTCTCTCATGCCTTTGGCCCGAGATCACTGCATCTAACACATTTTAGATCTCACAACCACCCACATCTTCTAAAAGACCAAAGCCTCATGCAACATCCTCTAAACCATTCTCTCGATTGGCTGAGAACTTAGGATTTCTCCATTCGAAGAAGTTAGAGCATGAGGCACTATGGGAGCGACTTAAAACTCCTTATCTTACACATCTTGCTTCATCTCGTACCATCAACTCATCCATGACAAAATCTCCCAAAGTCTCCAACAAAGATCGGGCTTCTACTTCCAAATATTTAGAATTTCAACCATCCACATCTGAACCTAAACCGTCACAAACTTCCACTATATCAAAACAGGTTAAATCCCTCAGTGTTCACCTCATATCTAACCTCACTCACCCACAAGTGAAGGTAGACTTGAACCTTGCCTCACACAATAGTGGTCCTCAAACCAAACTAAATAAGGCTACTAAAACACATCGGAGAACTCCTCCCCCACCATCATCATTGCCCTCCATTTTAGGTCTGCATCCTTCTACCTTAATAGGAGTGCTCCCTACTCCAGCACCTAACAAAAACAAGTTGCCTCCATTACTACCTTTACCCACCAAAGACATACTTTCACCCAAAAACTCGGCACCTCCTACCAAAAAAGTTCCATCTACATGAGTGGCCACATCACCAGTCAAAAAGGGGGTACGAAAATCTCCCTCAACAACTCCAAAACAAAAGTCATCAACACCTAGTGCATCAACAAGCACAGACCCATTAATGGGTTCATATGCTTTGATACTACGCCAACTTTTGCAAACTTCTAACATCACTCTTCCACCTATTAAACCATTTCGACTCTTGGACCAAAACCGTCTTGGTTTGATGACACTAAAATTTGCCAATATCATCGCACACCTGGACATGACACTAAAAATTGTTGTGCCCTTAAGGTTTTTATTCGCCAATACTTCGAGAAAGACACCCTTATTGTTGAGGATACTGTCAACAAATCTCCAACACTGTCTAATATCTCTCCAACCTCTCCACCTTCATCGGGATCTCATCATCAGACTATGGTCCCTTTACCTCCTTCCTCCCCTTTATTCAAGATTAACACCATCTATGTGGCCACTAGGTCACAAACTTTAAAGGATAAAGGAAAAGAGAAAGCTGTTATTCCTTGGCCTACCCATTTGTCAAACCTGCTCAACCACCTGAACCCAAGATTTCTATCTTGGGTGCATCCCAACCCACTTCTTCGGAGGCAATTCGTGATTCCATGGTGAAACAGCTTCATCAAACTCCCATGAAGATGACTTTATATGACCTCATTCAAAGCTCTCCATAACATTGTCAAGCTTTAATCAAGGCTTTACAGGCAATGGAGGTTCAACCCGAGGACCCCCAACCACTAGCTGCCTTAGTCCAATCATTACCCACCGTCGCCTCTATTCCCTTTAGTGATTCTAAAATTCCTACCTCCAACTTAGAAGATCAGGATGTTGCTCTTTTCATCACAACCTACGTTGATCGAACTCGCATTAAGCGAGTTATGATTGATGGGGGCGCCAGCATCAATATCATTTCCACCCATGCCTATGACCAATTAACCCTCCCAAAGAATTGTGTGTCAAAAGCCGATGCAATTCTTCGATCTTTTAATGACTTCACCGCCACTACCGTTGGCATCATCATCTTACACATTCGTGTTGGCCCATGAACAATTCCATAGCTCTTCTACATCATTGAGGGAGAGTTCCAATACAACATGTTATTAGGATGACCTTGGATCCGTGCCATGGCCTGTGTCCCTTTTACATTACACCATTGTGTCAAATTTGAACACAACAGTCAAGTCCATGTCATTCTCGTAGACCCCTCCCCTTTCAAGACATGCAACACAACTTATCGACCCAATGATGTTCTCATTCCTTTCAAGACATTGACCCAAACACCGCCTCCACCTGTGGAAGCTTCAACAAGTATGCAAACGGCGGTTACACCTACACCACCTCCTCAAGTGACAACAAAAGACCCTATGGAAGATATCTTCCAACGTCTTTCACTTGGAGAGTATCGTTTACTCACCTTGGACATGTTCCAGTCTCCTCAAGAGTATGGACAAATTCATCACAATCTTAGCTATGACCATCGAATTGGAATGGTCATCCCTTAAGGTCCTCCCAATCTTCAAACAAATCTCATCTATGGAGGGCTAGATTGAGCTCCCACTGATGGGAATCCTCTTTCTTCACCCCAACTATTTACGTCTGACTTCTCTTCTCTTGGCAACCCAAACTTTGCTCATACCTATCTTTATAGGTGTGCATGAAAGGGCTTTAGTTTTAAATGCTACGAACAAGGCTCCCACCAGCCCATCGAACCACCAAATGACGAGGCCATAAAGAATGCCAAGAAGTGACATGGCCTGGGTTTTGAAGAACCTACTAAAACTTCTAAAAACCCTCACCCTGAACCTATCATAGACTAATCACCTCTAACCTTGCCTATTCCCCCATCTTCACTTACGGAGTCGATGGTTTCCATCCCTCCTAGTTTTTTTTCCATAAACACCATTCACTTGGAACCCCTAACCTATCAACTAGGTGGGGTATCCAGATCTCTCCCTCTTGTTTATCCAAACATGATAGATGATGAATTTGCTACCATCAACGATGTCCAATGCATAGACGATGATGCCATTCTCACCTACATGGGTGCAGATGACTCTTTCATCCAACGATCCCTTCCTTCAGAAATGCAGGTTATGTTAAATGAATTGACCATTGACATTAACCTTCCATCTTCTGATTTTCCTCACATTTTAAAGATTGGTCAATCTTTGGACGCCCAGGAACAAATTGGCTATACCAAATTCCTTTCAGACCATAGCAAAGCCTTTGCTTGGACCTACAGCAATATGCCCAGCATCGACCCTAATATCGTCATCCATAACATCATCACAAACCCAGAGGCTAAGCCTGTCAGGCAAAAGCTTCGCAAAATGCATCCTCAAGTTGCACTCCTTATCAAAGAGGAGCTTCATCATCTTCTCTCTGTATCCTTCATCTAACCCATTGATTATCCACAGTGGGTGTCAAATATCATCCCTATCACCAAAGCAACTGGGGGGATCCAAATCTGTATCGACTATTGTGACCTTAACCTAGCTTGCCCAAAGGATGATTTTCCTCTACCCAACATCGACCAACTTGTTGATCTTACAGTCGGTCATGAGATGCTATCACTCATGGATGGGTTTTTAGGATATAACCAAATCCTAATTGTGCCGAAAGATCAACACAAAACTACCTTCATCACCCCATGGGGGACTTTTTACTATAGGGTCATGCCTTTTGGCCTAAAGAACACAGGCGCCACATATTAACGCGTCATGACCTACATCTTTCACGATCTCCTCCACAAAATCATGGAGGACTATGTGGATGACCTACTAGGCAAATCTAAACTTCGTCGTGACCATTTGACTATTCTCAAAATCATCTTCACTTGCCTCCTCCAATACAACATTCGACTCAACCCCAAGAAATACGTCTTTGGGGTTCTCTCTGAGAAGCTTTCAGGCTTCATCATTTCCCTTCGTGGCATTGAGATTGATCCCACTAAGATAAGAGCAATACTTGAGATGCTGCCACCTACCAATCTAAAGCAACTTTGCAGCCTACAAGGGAAGCTTCAATCTATTTGTTGCTTCATCTCGCAGCTTTTCGACCGATGTCAACCCTTTCATCACCTCCTCAAGAAGGATGTCTCCTTTAATTGGGATAAGGATTGCCAAGAGGCTTTTGAGGCTCTTAAATGTTATCTTATCTCTCCACCAATCCTTATTCCACCTAAAGAAGGCCAACCCTTCTATCTTTACATCTCAGTAATAAATCATTCTTTAGGTGCCATGATCGTGCATCGAGACGAACAACATCGTGAGCAAGTAGTTTATTACATAAGCCAAACGCTCATTGACTATGAAACTCAGTATACTCATACCGAAAGACTTTGTTTGGCATTAGTCTTTTTCGCTACAAAGCTCTGTCATTATCTTCTCAATCACAAAACTTATGTCATCACCCATACCGACCCTCTAAAATACATGCATTCCAAGCCATACCAAAATCAACGTATGGCTCATTGGCTCATGCTTCTTGCTGAGTTTGACTTGGAATTCATTCAACAAAAATCTATAAAGGGGCAAACAATCACTAACCAACTAGCGGATGCCTCTCTACCTGACAACCAACATTCTCACTGTGAATTCCTTGACGAATCAATCACCACACTTTCCATCGATAATATCTTCTATCAAATGACAATGTTCTTTGACGGATCCAAATGTCAACACGGTGGGGGTGTAGGGGTCATTCTCATCCCACACAAGGGTGAGCCCATGCCCGTATCTTTCAAACTTGACTTTGAATGTACCAACAACATGGCTGAATATGAAGCCTTAATTTTGGGACTTCAAACTACCCTTTTCCTAGGCATCAAGACCATCAACATCTTTGGCGACTCACAACTAGTCGTCAATCAAATCAACGATTTATATCTTTGTAAAAATGAAGTTTTACAAAGGTATAAACACCATGTTGACACTCTACTAGAATCTTTTGACCATTGCCTCTTGTAAACTGTTCCTCAATCTATGAATAAATTTGCCGACACTATGGCCTCTCTCGCCTCACATATCCCATCATCATCTGCCTCCTCGAGAATCTATATTACGGTACACCATTTGGCATTACCTTCATATATCTCGACTAACATCAACTTTGTCAGCACCATCGACTCTAGTCCACAAGATGTTTGGTATAAACAACTTGTGGACTACTTAACTTTTTCTATTGTCCCTCCTGATCTCTCTAGCAATGAACGACACGCTTTTATCAAAAGTATGGCTCGATATACTATGCTAGGGGGTCTTCTCTATAAAAGAGGTTTTGATGGCCTCCTTCTTCGATGTCTAACTTCCACTAAAACATCTCATGCCATCAAACAAGTCCATGAGGGGATTTGTGGAGGGCATTTCAGTGGTAACTCGGTTGCCAAGCGCATCCTTCGCCTGGGTTATTATTGGCCCACTCTTCATCAAAACTGTAGTGACTATGTTCGGCATTGCATCAAATGTTAGCAACACGCTAACTTACTTCACATCCCTAGCCACACTTTATAAGCTGCTAAGGATTTCTGGCCGTTTTCACAATGGGGCTTAGATCTAATTGGCGAGATTAACCCTCATTCATCTCTTTGACATCAATCCATTATCACCACAACCAAATACTTCACTAAATGGGTGGAAGTTGTTCCTCTCATCTCCACTAAAGCTAACAAAATTGTTGACTTCATCAACACCCATATCATCTGTCATTTCGGTATACCCCACAAGATCATCACCGATAATGGTAAATCATTCAAAAATAAAACTATCCAAAAAAATTATGACTCATTTGGCATCAAACTTAGCTTCTCCTCACCTTATTACCCACAAGCCAATGGACAGGCCGAGGCTTCCAACAAAATCTTAACCAAAATCCTCATGAAGGTGGTCAACAACACTGGAAGGGATTAGCACATCCACATTCCCTTCGCGTTGTGGGCTTACCGCACTAGCATTCAAACCCCTATGGGTGCTACACCTTTCTCTCTAGTGTATGGAACTGAGGTTGTCCTACCTCTTGAAGTACAAATACCTTCTCTATGCATCTCTTTGCATGACATACTTTCTAATTATGACTTTCATCAGGATTGGTTAGCTCAACTTGAGTTACTTGATGAACATCATCTTGCTACCCTTAACCATCTCCATATCTATCAAAATCGTATCAAACGTGCCTATAACAAAAGTCTGAGAGAATGAGATTTCAAAATTGGAGATCTTGTCCTCAAAGAAAACCAACACTTGACCAATATGGAAAGAAGCAAACGAGGCAAGTTTGCTCCTAATTGGCTCGGACCCTATATCATAATGCACAAGTATGGATCAGGGACTTATCGTCTGTCTTCTCTTGAAGGCCAGCCAGAACCTGAGCCCCTTAATGCCTTGCATCTACGACCATTTTATTGTTAATCAAGTAATCACTCACTTGATGTTTAACTTGAGCTCGTCCCTTGGGCAACCCCCATCATCCTCGTCCCTATTCCTTTCAACCCTTTTTCCTACAAACATTATTTAACCCTTTTGTCAAGCATGAATGCTTTGTCCTAATAACAGGGAAACCCCCAAACCTCTATAGTCAAGTCCATGACCAAAATTTCAGTCAAAAAAAAAATTGGGATGCCTATATAAAGGTCATAAACTATAAATGTAGACTGCTCCCTCGAAGGACAGCTACATCATTACTGTAATTAATAGACTACTCCCTTGAAGGACAGCTATTCAAAGACATCAACATACAAAGCAGAATATAGACCACTCCCTCGAAGGATGGCTATACACAAATTTTGCTCCAAAAAGCACTCTCTCAGAAGCTTCCTGCATCAATCAGCTTTACATATGACCACAAAACAAAACAACATCCCCACATAGACTTCCCGCATTGATCAGTCTACCCAAAAAAAATGACTGACAAACTATTAAGTCATGGACTTTCTTATAGTCATTCTCAAGGTCACCTATAAAAGGGGCAAAGTTATCCTTGCTAAAAAGGGTTACGCTATCCTCACATCTCACATAATCAAACCTATTACCCCAACATACTCAAGGGCTTTCGAGCTCACTTAACATCGAGTGATTTGAATACTTCTCTGACACAAATAATGGTCAATGACGTAATGCATGAACGAGGATTTTGTTTGCAACAACCCTATCTATGCTACCATTATAGTCCTTGTCAATGAAAGAGCAACGTGCCTTTCACTTTTTACATCTTCATCACATACAACCAAACCAAACCAATAACATGACATCATGACATCATACATCATCATAGACCATTCATACTAGTTTCTATGGAAACCAATACACATTGAAACTATCAACCACTCCATTTATGTCAAGCATAAACCATTACTTGCTGAAGCATAAATAAATTCATGTCATTTTTAGCATACATCCATCACCAATATGGAAAATTTGCTAGGGATGAAAAACCACATAACATATGTTACAGAATACACCATCACATAATATGGAAAAAGCTGTAACATCGTCATCATCCTCATCATTTCAAGCATGTACCATCAGACATATGGGAAGTGCTAAACCATTAACATGACCAAACCAACTATCAACATCTCTGACCCTTCCTCCCTCTTGGGAGAACTACATTGGCTTGAGGCCCTTCCAACAAGGGCTATGTAGGTAGCACTCAGTTGACATGGGGTTTTCTGAGGTTAGCTCAGCCATTCCTTCGTCCATCCATCTAATGGACCAACTATCTATACCAACCCAAAATCATGACCAAACAATCAGCCCTGACACTAAACAAGTTACCTAAACTTCTCATGGGGCACATTGGGGATCGCATACATCTCCCCATCCAAAACACATGCCACCATGACTCAGCCTGACTCGACCAATGACCTTGGAGATCACGACTATCTTCCCAAACCACGACCACTTTTGAGACAACTATGCCTTGGTTATTTTGATTACATATATGCTACCTCACGAATAGTTAGCAAAATTGTACGCACATCTTATTATGACCCTCACACCTATTGTCAGATCGCGAGCAAGTTGATCCCCAATATTTGTGACATTTTCGTGTTTTCCAGGAGCACTTCCTGAGCCCGAGATACTTGGAATACGACGACCATTAGAGCTACAACTTGGATTGTTTAACCCAATCAACTACAACTAAATGTTGGGGACTAGTTACTTTGATTTTAGCACTCCTCGACCTTACCTGTGACAATTTGACCTATTTATCACGTGAAGTGGTATATGCACAATCTCAACTATTATAGCGTTCACACTCAAGCTTCACCATATCCATCCACTATCTATCAAATCGGAACCCGATATCAGGTTACCTTCCCTCGACTCCCGCTTTGAGGGGGAATACCTCATCCCATATCTAGGGCAACCAACTCTTATTTTTGTCTTGCAGTTCATCAAAACAACCAATAGAACAAAAATGACCTTATCCCATACCTGGGGCAACTTACTCCTATTTTTGTCTTGTAGTTCATCAAGAATAACCAACAAGACAAAAAGGGGCAAATGTAGACACCAAAATTGTGTCTACTCCTTGGTCAACCCCCCTTGGTCCCCTTGGTCCACTTCTAAACATTTCTAATCCACACACTTATTAATTTAAAATAAATTACCTATTTTAAATTAATAACACCACCCTTGACACATCACCCATGACACCTCACCTTGCCCTTGGATACCCCCATTTATCACCCTATGACAAATCATAATGACCTAAGACCTATTTCAACTCTCCCATTAACCCCCGCACCTATTAAATCTACCTTGGGACCATTTTTCAACAGTAGCTGAACTTGGTAGATGGAGGAACAGGCAAAAGGCTAAAAATAGCCTTTTTTCCCATCTTTTAGCCACCGACATCGGTTATCAGTCAGCTGACGCTAGCGGGATCATCAACGTCAATTGCTTAAAATAGCCCCAAAGGTGAATTCTCAACCCCAAATGCTACCTGGATGCGAATTTTCTTGATCTGACTCTGACTTCTCTTGCTCCTCGCATATCAAAGGCAGGCTTTGTGACCAAGGATCAGCATTCTATCATCACACTCCAGGCTACAGGAACTCTGCAAAACTCACTTCACACCAGATTGAAACATTGCACAAGGTCTCCTACATCAGCCATAACGGGAACAAGTCTTCTACACTTTTGGTTCTACACCAAGAGCTAAGTATTCTTCTTCTATTTTCATTTCAGTACTTTAGGAGGCATTTTTAATTAGTTTCCATTAAATATTCTTGAGTACTATTGATAAACAATCCGGCCTTCTTCCTGGAGAGGCTGAAAAGCCTTTCCTTTATCCTCACCCATTTTGACAACTTGTCCCATACTTTTGTCCTTCATAAGACTCTATTGACTACCCTGCAACCCTACACAAACCATTAAACAGACCCAAACTCCTTCCAGACCCCTCTGTCGACCATAAACCCATCCAAAACCCATCCAAGGCCATTGCCCTGACCGACATCAACCATTTCCCATACCGATGTCAACAGACTAACCGACGTCGGCAACCTTGACCAACTGATGCCGACAGAACTACTGATGTCGGTGACTGTGACAGACTGATAGTAGAATACAGGTACGCATTATCTCTATTTCTTTTGTTTAGTCTTTCACCATTTCTCTTTCTAGCAACATTCTTTTATCAACAAGTGGATTGTCATCCCTTAAAGAAGTCTTTGCACTTCTGGGACCGAGCTTTGCTTGGCAGTCCACCATATATCTATCTAACATTTTCTTTGTTTAAGTCTTTCTTATCTACAAGTGCCATCCTCCATAGCTAAAGAGGAGCTCCTTTAATCATTTGGATATGGTGCGCAACTTCATCTGGGTATCATCTAACCCCTAACCATTATCCTTTAGTTTCTTATTTCCTCTAAATGTGAAAAGCAAAAATGAGTAGAAACAAAAGGGTTATGCTAAAGAACAAAAATGAGCATACTTACTGAGATGATCCATAATAACCATGATAACATTTTAACCAATAGATCTCGATAACCCTGTAATGGAATCCATAGACACCTCTTCCCAACACTGGATAGGGATGGATAAAGGTTGCAAAAGCCTTGGGGTTTTGATGCTTTCACCTTTATTTTGTTGATAGATCATACATTCAACCACATATTTTTGGACATCATCCTTGAGTCCTTCCCAAAAAAAATTGCTTGATTCTATGATAGGTTTTCAAAAATCTTGAATGACCCCCAAGTGGAGTTGCATGAAGTTCCTGAAGAATTTTTTGTTTGAGAAGAGAATTCTTACATAGGTATAATCTATCTTTATACCATAATGCATTACCCTTCCATGTGAATTTTTCAAATCCACCAAACCCTGTTGAAGATAATGAATTAAATCATGGGCAGCACTATCATTTTCCTATTCTGATCTTGCTTCCTCTAGCCAATCTACCTGCCAAATGGTCATGGCACATAGTAATGCCTCAACTGATTCATCCCTCCTAGATAGTACATTTGCCACCACATTTTCCTTGCCTTTCTTATAGACTATTTTAAAATCATAGCCTAACAACTCATTCATCCATTTATATTGTTCTTCTGATGACAACCATTGTTCCAAAAAATATTTGAGACTATCATGATCAGTCCTTACCTAAAAGTGATGACCCATCAAATAAGATCTCTATTATTTGACTACATACAGAATAGCCATCATTTCCTTCTCATAGATGGGCTTGAGCTGATTTTTACCCTTCAATTGGCAAATTTAAAATGCAAGTGGTATGCCTTCTTACATGAGCACAACACCCATACCATATCTAGATGCATCACATTCAACCATAAAAGTCTTACAAAAATCAAGAATGGTCAATACTGGAGTGGTGCACATAGCTAGATTCAATTGTTCAAATGCCCTGGTAGTTGTATTAGTCCAGTAGAAGGAGTCTTTCTTAAACAAAGAGGTAAGTGGGGTTTCCATGCTACCATAATTTTTGACAAACCTATAATAATAACTAGTTAGCCCCAAAAATCCCCTTAGTTGCTTGATTGTCTTAGGAACCAGCCAGTCCACCATTGCTTGGATTTTTTCAGGATCCACTTGCACTCCTTCATGTGAAACCATATGACCCAAATACTCAACCTCATGAGCTCCAAAATTACATTTGGAAGGTTTGACATATAACTGATGTTGTTCTATAATTGAGAGTAATTATTTTACACACTGCAAATGGTCTTCCCAATTTTTATTGTAAATGAGGATATCATCAAAAAACATCAAAATAATTTTTCTCAAAAAGGGCCTAAAAATAGTATTTAAAAATTTGAAAGGTAGATGGTACATTTTTTAGACCAAAATCCATAACCATAAACTCATAATGGCCCTCATAAGTTTTGAAAGCTATTTTGGGTATGTCTTCATCATAGATTCAAATTTGATGATACCCAGAACACAGATCTAACTTGGTAAAATAAAGAGCACCATTCAATTCATCTAAAACATCATCAATGACAAGAATAGGAAACTTATCTTTGATAGTGTACTTGTTAATTTCTTTGTAGTCAGGGCACATCCTTCAAGTGTCAACTTTCTTTCTTACCATGAAAATTTGTGAAGAATATCACTTTGGTTGTTGGTGTCCCCAAAATTCCACACTTTTAATTTTGGGGTACCCCTATTTAAAATTTTATATTTTTTCTTATGTGAGTTAGTTGTCCTTGTTGAACTAGTCCTCTAAATAAACCCTTAGTTTTTAGTAGTTGTGTTTGATTGATTTCTTTCTCTAGTTACTCCTAATTGCTCTAGAAGGTTAGAAACATCTCCCTAAAACAATCATTGAAAAACCCATTTACTCATTTCCCTCAGCAGATCAAAGAAGCTAAAGTATTTTATCTCATTAGCAATTCAAATCAAGTTTTCCAAATAGATTTATTTATTCAAAAGTAAGTAAAGTTATCCCATAAACCTAATTATACTTCCTAGTTAAAATTGAAGTTATCAAGCAACTTTACTTTGAGGTTAAAGCTAAGTAAAGAAGTCACATAAACCTTCCAAGCATTGCCAAAAGTAAATCAAGTTTTCAAGGTTGATTTACTTGTATAAAGTCATAAGTAAAAGTAATGGAAGTCCTTGAACCTGAACTACTCATCAACCTAGACCAAATTGAGTTTGCAAGAGTATTTTACTTCAAATTCTAAAATAAAGTAAAGTACCTTGAGAAGCTCAACAAAAGGCCAAAGGCTTGCATGGCTCTTTCCCATGTGTCCCCAACCCATCATTAATGCATTAGCATTTATATAAATATTGGAAAATCCACCTCAATTTCCACCTAGCATCTAAGTTGTTTGACCAAGCTATCATGCTTATAAACCTTGAGCCACATGATTTGAACCTCTGGAGCATCTTTGAGTTGATTCACTTCAACCCATTTGTGCTTGAGGAAGGTAGTTCCTTTCCTTGTAGTTTTCATAGCTCAATTTTGAATCTTTTTCTTTATTTTTCTCTCTACTATTTACGTTTGCCACCATGGATGTTTCTACTATCATGTCTCATTTTGTTTGATTCTTTCTTTTATTTTTGAGCGTTCTTAGATTTTAGAAACCTTGTGTTTGCATTTATAATCATTTAACATTCAAACTTGTTCACAAAATAATTGAAAATCAAATCTCTATGAAAAATCCTAGCAGATAAAAATGTCTCTAACTCAGGTTTCCCAAACCTCATTGCTTACTCAGATTCTTGAGTCTAAGTTACTGCCCTTGAGAAACCTGACCCTCAAACACTTTAACCACTCAGGGTTCCTAACATTGCTTACTCAGGTTTTTGATTCTAAGTAACTTCCCTTGGAAACCCTGATCCTCAAAGAGCTAGTTTACCTAGACTTGTGATCCTTCTCTACTTACTTGGGTTTTATTAATGCAATTACTTCCCTTGTAAAACCCAAAGTCTTAAGCTTTGAGAAACTTGTAGAAAAATACTCAAAACCTACCTACATTCCTTCCCCTTATGTTTTCTCATCCAAGTAACTTGGTAATATAAACCCAAAGTCACGAGCTGAGGTAGACCTAAAGTTATCTATGCATATCCCTTATAACTTACCCAATTTTTTTGATGCTTAAGACTTGACCATTTTATAGACCAACCCAAGGTTATGAGACCCTATTACTTAAATACCAATTACTTAAGGCTTTCAAGACTTTTTTCTACTTAAAACCTAGGGCTTACTTAGGAGTACTATAAGAACAATAAGTTGACTCTTTTCTCAATCTTTCTAAACTAGTTGGAGCAATCACTAAGTGTTTAAAATCACTTATCAAGTTCTTTAGATTTATTTAGAACCAATGTCTGGATCAGGAAGATCAGAAGAAGAAGTAATTGAAGTGGAAGTGCAAGCAACATAAATTGAAGAAGTGCCAGAGTTGGCACTTGAGGATATTCAAGAACAAAGAAGCAAGGACAAAGAAAAAGCTAAGAGAGTTAAGTCACAAGATCCCAAGATGAAGTATGAATATAAGGGATACCTAATTGAATCAAGAATCACTTCTAAGTTAACAGAGATAAGTGATATAGATATGAGACGTGTGTCCATGATAAAGCTATTAGAAAGATCCAAGGCCATAACTAAGACTCCATTCATGCATGCAATGACTAGTAGTGGAATTCTACAAGATGCAGCTTTCACATGCTTAGCTCAACTTCCTAAATTTGTGCTAACATGTGCCAAGTACTATGACTCCCTTACTAGGGTTGTGAGAGATGTTATTGGTAATGTAGTTATAAGATTGGATGTTCAATATCTCAACTATTGTCTAAAGATCCCAACATCACTAAAAGTAATTGATGTAACAATGGAAAAAGCTAATAAGCAATAGGAAACTAAGACATCAGAATGTATTAAGATAATGAATACATATTACTTGAAGAAAGTGAAACAAGCCTCAAAGTTTTCAAATTAGATAGTAAGATCAAACTTCATTCAAGAATTAGATGACATCATTCAATTACCATGTAGAATCAATAGAGATAAGAATGTTAAATGTTTCTCACCTTAGATGTATGCTTATATCAGAACCATTGATGTCACCTAAAGCTCAATAAAGATTAAGTGGGAAAGAATGATAAGTGACAATATAGATCAACAATTGAATAATGTATTATAGACTTTTGATTTTAAGATGACTTCATACCTTGCATATGCAACAACTTTAAGTGGATCCTTTTTAAGGATAAGAATAAAAGGCACACTGACATCTATGCCAATATATGAGTATTTTCCTCAACTTGTTCTTTAAAAGTACTACAAATATTATATTATAGTAAATTATGGATTCTTTTATGAACTCATTTACAAGTTAAATGTAGTTCTAAAACATAGAAGAGTATAGATGAAGCATGGGATACAATTTCATAATATGGTTGCATTTTCATTTAGTTCCTTGACTTTACATGCATCAGGGTTAGAGGTTTCTCAATAACACCTGTCAAATTACTTAGATACCCAAGGGACAAGTCGATTCTCATGGAATTATATAGACAACTTGTTGAGTTACATGACTTGCATTCAAAGGTTCACTATCCAGCCATCAACTTTCCCATTGTCATTGGTCATTACCATTGCCCAAGCATTTATAAGGCAAGGAATATATAGAAATATATGTACCATCATTACACCCAAACATATTTTAAGGCCAAAGCCAATTTTGATTATAGAGGGTTGGCTCAAAATACAATTTCTCTAGATTACATGCATATTCTAGCACTTGAGAATTTTTGGACTAATTGTAAATATGAATTTGATGTAAGAAGAAAGGACAATAGTATATTGACTATGGAACAAAGTCATGCTTTTGATTTTAGCTACCATCCCTGAGGATATGGAATATGATGGGGTTGTCACCAATGATGATTTTTATGTAGCAGGGGGGGATAATGTCCCACTTCTAGCAATCATTTTTGACAAAGATCATGATAAGACTATTCCTAATAGAACTTCAAATGTTTTGGAAATGACTTCCACCTAGCTTCTTAATAAAGGCTATTGCATGAAGTAGTTGATGAGTGAGACCACTCATGTAGGTCATAAAAGGAAGGAACTAGTATAGGGAGAAAGTAGCCAAATGCCTATGAAGAAGATAAAGTTTAAAAGAAATGTTGATGATACCTATTATATAGTAAAGGATAAAGAGCCAATCTAGCCAGCTATTACCACATCACCATTGGTATCTTCTACTGATACTACTATTCCTAATGTTTCCACCACTCCTTCTATACCTACTTCCACTGCACCTATCAAAAACCCATCAGTATTCATGCCACCCCCAAAGTCTCATGGCATCCAAGCTCCCAAGAAATCTATTCAAACGGAGACTCCTCCTCCTCCTCCTCCTTCACCTTCTCCACCTACTTCTACACCTCCTCCTTCCTCAATAGAGCAATCCACCTTTGAAAAGGATCCTAATAAAGTAATGGCCACAGAAGAAATAACCCCATCTCAGGATGAACTACAAGAGAAGCAAAAAGAAGCAGTAGAGTCTGAGAAGGAAGAGGAAGAAGTAGTTGTTGAATCAATAAAATAAGTTGAGCCTAAAAAGGAGGTAGTGATAGAGAATGTTACTAAGAAACCAAAGGAGAAGGAAGTAGTGATTGAAAAAGAGGTAGAGAAAGAGAAGGAAGATGATAAGTAAAAAGAATAAAAATTTGAGAAACATGTTGAAAAAGTTTTAGAGAAAGAGATCCAAAAAAAGATAGAGGCCCAAGAGGTTCCTTCTCAAGAGTTGGTGGTGAGGAACAAAAAAAAATAGATGATAACTCATCTAGACACCTCCACTAATACAGACTTCTCATCTTGGTTGGCATTGCAGACAACTCTAGAATCAAAGGAAGTGATTAATCTTAAGGAGATAAACTTACAATTGTTGAAAAGTCTAGATAAGAAAGGAAATAAGCCCAAATCTAAAAAAGTAGCTTCAAAGTTGATAACTAAATCTTTAGGGAAAAATTTTGTAGAGATAGCAGTTCCATAGTAGGGGATGAGCAAAGGAGAAGTCACTAAGAGTGACTTAACAATTTCAAAGATACCTCTCAGAGAAGTAACCTATGAAGTTTTAAATAAAGACACTCACACATTAATCAACACTCATTTCAAGAAGCTAGATGAAGTAAAGGCTAATAAATCCAAATTGAAGGAACAAAATGCACAATTATGTGAAATAATAGCTAAGGTTGCTAGATTTGTTTGACAACAATCTATTATTTCAGGAAATTCAATTGAGCAGCAAGTAATTACAGAAGAAGAGGAAACTAGAGATAAGGCAAAGGCTATTGATGATTGGATAGAAAATATGCATCAAAGTGTTTAGAAGCTCTTCCCTAAAGTTCCAGGTATTCATACTGACATTGTAAATAAGTTAGCTAAGTTGAAAATAGTGGTGAAAGAGATTGAGTTTGAAAATGGAATTGTTGGGTTACAACTATAAAGTCTACAAATAATAATTAATTTGAATGAGAAAGTTCTGATTGAGGAAAAGATTTCTCTAGAAGGATCTTTAAAGAAGATAAAATAAGAAGTATATCTCTTGTCTTTTTGTATGTGTATTTTAGAAGCAATATCTAAAGAAATGAAGACTTTGAAGGAGGAAACTGGTGATGAAAAAGTGAATCTAGAAGATTGCCTTTTTGGTCTTACTAATGATTAGTCTAATAATATTTCAAGAACATATGAGCAGCTATATGAGTAATTCAAGAAATGAATAGACAAAGTCACATCTCCTTTCACATCCAAATATAATGAGTTAATCAAATGTCAACATCAAATAAAGAGACTACAGCCAAAAATTGAAAAGATAAAAGCTTATAGTATAAGGATAGAAAGGGAGATGCTAAGATATGAGATAGAAAGACAAGCACTAGATAAACCTAATGATACAGCAATATAGTTGATGATGTCTCAACATATCAAGTATAGAGAGAAAATCTGATCTAAGGTTCATAAGGTGGCATAATTGTTGTTGCTTTTCCCTCTAGCAATTTCTTCTCCCTTCTCATTTTCTTACATTCTATTCATTATATTTTTAAAGTAACTTTGTTAAGAGAAATTACTTTTAAGTGAAGATGTATAGTAAAGTTACTTTTTGAAGTATATTACTTTGTAAAATTGTAAAACTTAAGTAATTTGGGTAAAGCACCATTACTTGAAGTTATCTTGTAAAGGTAAATTACTTAAGTAAACTTTGTGTTGCATGCAAAGTAGTTGTATTCAAACCAAACAGAAAGACCAAAAAAGAGCTACATGTCACTAGTTATTGCATGCCATAGAGGAGAATTTTAAGGAGGATGCCACTCAATAGTTTCCAATTTTAGCGCATCACATGGGCATTAAAGAACTTGTTTCCTATTTGAATTTGGTATCTGAATTTGTATAAATAGAAGTGTAGGCCTGTGTGCCTAAGGATGATAATTTTTTCAAGAAAGCAATAGTAACCATTATATGGAAAAGTTTAAGCAATCTAAAACTTTGTGTTTAGATATCTAGACTATTTTGTATGAATTTTTATAAAAGTGAATAAGAAGGAAGTTTGTTTTCTATAGAACTTTGTGTCTAAGGGAATAATTTTTTGTGTTCTATGAAGATAAAATGGTAGACTTTGTGTTATCTATTTATTTAAATTGAATTCATTGCTTTCTTGATCATTTACTAAAAGTATTATCACAATTATATGTTTATCTATTTACACATATATAGTAAACTCTATAAAACTATTTATTATGAAGTGCATTTCTCTCTTTTTCCAAGTATTATAATCATTTCTTTACTCTCCAATCTATATGAAATTCCATTCATATTCTCAAATCCAGTTGCTTACTTGCTACAAAATATCTTTGTTATGGCTCATAAAATATGTGATTAAAGTAATACCCTCAATTAGAATAAATTGCACATAATTTGTATATTATGTGAATAATTGTAAGTTGTAAGTAACTAAAAATAAATAGACATAAATGCATAGGAGATTCACCATTAAATGAAGGGGATTTGATCCCATGACTACGTAAGTAATTTTTACTGTTAACAAAATATCTAGCCAACAATTTTTGGTGACTCCATTGGGAAACTATGAGTTGAACTCCCATAATTAATTCTAGATTGCACAAACTAGTTGAGATAGGCACAGTGTTACACTGAGTTCTCAAAAATCCTAATATTCTCAAACTATTACTCAAAACATTGTATGCTAAGAAAAATGTGTTTGCCCATGTTTAATACTTTACTAAGATTAACCTATATTACTATTAATAAACATGTCCCTCTTGAAATAGCTTGTTACCTATTTTTAAGCCACCTGTTTTACACCCAATTCTCTTCTCATGTTCGTTGTATGTTGAGAAAACTGCCACCTAAGTTTTGTCTATAAATTAAAACTGCTAAGAGTAAAGACTTCTTTTCTTCAATTTAGCAAACCAACCTTATACTAGAGTAAGGAGAGTGCAAGGCCATGTGAATGATTTCTTTAAACTAAAAGAGTGGTTTAATTTCAATTTTCCTATTCAATCATGAATCAGAAGAACAAGTCTTTCACTTGTCAGGCAAATATAATCTCTTGCACATCAGCTTTAGCACAATTCTTCTAGGATAATCCAACTTATTAATCCATAGTTTTTTTCTCCCAAAAGAATGGTGTTACCACTTCCTATCACATGAGGGTCAGCTATTGGTCTTTTGGATCTAACTCCTCCTCTGCATGATTTTCCAAAAGGATCAAGAAATAATTTTCTTAAATTTACTGGCGATGGTAAGTAAAACCTGTATGAGCACTTGGTTTCCTTCTTCATAGCATGTGGATTAATTAGTGTTTAACATGAAGTGTCTCTATTAGACTCTTCATTGAAACTCTACATGAATTAACTATATAATGGTTTTACCATTTGGCTCATAGCACCATAACCAATTGGGCCACTATGCGTGAGCAATTCAAGAAAAGATTCAAAGCTGCTAAACATGCACATATATTGCTTACACAATTGACTTAGCTCAAGAAGGAACCATATGAACACATGCGTGAATTTATTTCCAAGTTCAATAGATTGCTTTCTAAAATTCTTCAAGTTGCACTGCCCACTATGGATAATCAAGAGTGTTTCTTCATCAATGCCCAACTACTAGAAGTTAGTTATCAGCTACAAAAAGCACAACCAACTACTTTAGTAGTAGCTCAAAATCTTGCTATAGAGATTGAAGATGATTTGATAATGGCTGGTAAGATTAAGAAAACAATTTCTAAATGATAATCCTCTACTTCAACCACATCACAGGCTACAGATCCCTTATTTCAAAAGTTGGCTAATGACTTGCTTCAGCCAAAAGACAAATTACTCAAGGTACTCATGGTGGTTCTTCCCCTACATGGAATGCACCTACATAAAATTTTAATAATCATAATAGGAACCGTATTGTTGGTCCTATGCAAATATTGGCAATTCAAGATGCTCCTAGAAATTATGTTGAGATGAGTGAGGAAGATCAATGGACTGATGATGCTCATCAAAGTCTTGGTGATGAAGATGACTTTGTGGATCCTGATGGAGACTCCAACATTGGTTACCTAGAATATCAATTTAAAAGTGACTATGAAGAATATCATAGTCATTCATTTATAGTTTTTACAAGGTCATAAACTTAGCAAGCTAGTGAGAAATCTTCTAAAGAATAAGAGAAAGAGAAAGGAGATTCTAGAGTAGATATAAGTAGTCTTAAAAGAGGTAGTCCTCTACCTTCTTCTTTGGCTCCTAAAGATAAGTATACAACTTCTTCTTCTAAGATTCATAAACCAGTAACTCATACTGTTGAGGTTAATCATGTTATGTCTACTTCCATTCCATCTTTTGACATAATTAATCATGTAAAGAAAACCAAAATTCAAATGTCAGAAGTTGAGTACTTGAGATCTTATCTAGATCAACTAAATAGATTGGTCAAATATGTTTAAAGCAAAGGGTTAAATAATTTAGCCAATGCCTCTAAAGATATCTTGCCTACTAACAAATAGTTTCCTTACCAAAACAATGTTGTTACTACTTCTTCCATACCCACTTCTACATCCAAAAGGATAGAGCCATTTTATGTCTCTCTTTTGATTAATGGATTTAAGTTAAGTAATTGCATTCTAGATTCTAAAGCTTCAAATAATGTTATGTCGGCTAAGGTGGTTGATGTTCTTGGTCTCACCTTAACTAAGATAATAGGTAGATGTTACTCGATGGAGAGACAAGTTCCCCTAATTGGACAGATCAAAGATGTTCAAGCAATCTTGGTAGCCTTTCTAGATAAATATAAAAAATGATAATTTTGGTAGCATACATTCTTGTTTCTTATGGAATGTTGCTAAGTAGAAATTTCTACAAGGATTTTGGCAAAAAAGTGAAAATGGATTGGTCATGTGCTCACATTCCAAACAAAGGAGTGAATCAAAAATTCAAACCTAAAAATAAGTCCAAATACACGATTTTCAAATCTAACGATCCAAGGTCACACATTCTTTTTGAAGAATTTGACCATCGAGTTTACTACCTTGAAGTAGGTAAGGAAACCCAAGAACAAGAGGAAGAAGAACAAGATAAGATATGGACATTAGAGTTTGATGATAGTTCTAGTTTTCTTGTTCCAGGTGCAGGGATAGTATTGATATCCCCAAATGGTGAAATATTTATTTATTCTTACAAACTCATGTTTGAAAAAACTAACAATATAGCTGAATATGAATCACTCTTGATAGGACTTAAACAAGCAAAGGAAAAAGGAGTAAGACTCCTTAAAGTAGAAGGGGATGTTGAATTGATAGTAAGTCAAATTAGAGGATAGTATCAAGTGAAGAAAGATAAGTTGAAACACTACCGTGACTGAGTTTTGAGTGCCACACTTGACTTTTTTACTTTTTTGATCAACTCAGTTCCTTGAGATTAGAATTCTATAACTGATTCACTTGTTGTTACTACATCTTTACTCAGGCCAAAACAATAGCCAACAATTTTCAGAGAAGGTAACTATAAATTAGATATGGTCTATTGTTCAAAGGTCTTAGATAATGTTAAAAAATGGCAAGTTTTCAATGATGATAAGCAAATAGTTGGATTTTTTGAATAACAAGATAACTTTGAAGGATTGTACTTTGAATGAAGTAATTCACATCTAAATAAGACAATCATAGGTATCACTAACCCCTAGCTTACTCATAGTCACGATATAATTCAGCTGAAAGGAAATAAAATTTCTAAAGGGTTAGATTTTTTAGAAGAAATATTTGATAAACATGATCAATTTTTAAAGAAAAAAAGAGTATGATGATACTTCTTTTTCAGAAGTAAATCAGATTAATCTAAGTAGTGAAGAAGAGCCTAATATGGTCAACATTGGCAAGTGTTTCTCTCAAAAAGAAAAGGAAGTATTCATCAAGCTTCTCATAAGGAACATTGATGTGTTTGCCTATTCCTACAAAGACCTCAAATCCTTCCATCCAGATGAGGTACAACACTATATTTCACTTCATCTAGAAGTAAAGCCCTTCAAGCAAAAGCTACATCACCATAACCCAAATATTTTAGGTACTATTTATGTCGAGATACAAAAACTCCTCAATGCAAAGATCATCTATCCAATCCATCATTTAGAATGGTTATCAAATATTGTTCTAGTAAGAAAGAAAAATGAGGAAATACACTTTTATTTTGATTTTCATAATCTAAACCAAGCCTCTCTAAAAGATAATTATCCATTACCCATTATGGATCACACCTTGCAAGTAGTTACAAGTTCAGAGATGTTATCCATGCTAGATGAATTTTCAGGATACAATCAGATAAAAGTAGTTGAGGAGGATCAATACAAAATTAATTTTACAATGCCATGGGGAACATTTGCTTATCAGAAGATGCCTTTTGTGCTTATTAATGCTAGAGAAACCTTTCAGTGGGTAATGGATCTAGCATTTATAGACACCTAAATCTGGCCACTGATAACCTCCAATTAGGTTTTTGGCCAATTTCTACCCAAAATGCACAATTTGGCCTAAAAACACTAAAATATGCTAAATGATGTGAAAATGACATATACAAGTGCCAATTTTGGCCAGGGTATCACTAAATGGGGTAATGCAATTTATGGACTAGCTAACTTTGATCAAATCATTCTGAGTCAAAATGCTAATTTTGCACCTAAGTGCTCTGGATTGCTCATCTATCAAATATCTTGCATGAGACGCGTGCCTTTTTTATTTTCTATTGTTAACATCCTAAATTTTAATATAGTTCCAACACATCTAACATACCTTCTAATTCTAATCTAGTCAAATTTTAGACCAATAACAAGGCATTCTGATCAATTTGAGTAATTTGTGCACAAAGTGTTTAAACATGCTTAAGAGCTAATTAACCCACATCAAGGCATAAATAATAATTCCATGGAAACTTGTTGAATAATTATTTTTAGAATTAGATATTGAATATCTACATCATCAGGTGACCTCATTTACTAGGAAGACATCCCTAGGCCATAACTGTCACAAATATTAGGATTCATGCCTTCCATGCCTCATCAAATCCCTCCATGCCTCTTAATTGCTCCTTTATCCCAAATATTTATGAGCCTATTTATCAATTTTAATTGCAAAATTGGATTAATCCTCAACCACACATCTCAATCACAAGATGGATGGTTTAGGTTGATTCTGATCATTTACAAAAATCTATAAATAGAGAAGCCAAGAACATCATTTCTAAGTTATTTTGGTGCAAAGTTATTATGCTCAAATATCTTCAAAGTATTGATAATTAGTGTTAACATGCCAAATTGATTCAAAGCCAAGCCAACCTAAAGCCACAAGGTGCCAAAGAGAGATGGAGGTAGCCAAACTTTCATTGATGAATACTTCATGAGCACAAATAGAGCAAGCCACTACAACAATCATTTTGGAGCATCCAAAGAATGTAAAAGAAGTTTTCTTTTGGATTTTAGTTGTGTGTTTTATTCATGTTTGTTAACTAAGTTATCTATAGTGTCTAGGCCTAGAGATGTTATGCTAGTTAGTGTGTTTCTTTCATTTTGTTCTCATTTTAAAACTAACATGATACTAACCATCCTCTCTTGAGTCAAATTCCTAGATCACAACATTTACTCATTTAAAGAACAAAAGTATTATGGTATACCTAGATGACTTGAAAATATTTTTTAAGTAAAGAGGTGATCACCTAGTTGATCTTGAAGTTTTCATCTAATGTACGAGACATGGGATTTTCTTAAATCCAAAGAAATCAATATTTTTTGTGACTAAAGGGTTTTCTTTGGCCACATAGTCTCAAAAGAGGGGATAAAAATTTATCCAGAGCAAGTTAAAGTTATTCAAAGTTTGGCTATGCCTACGTCTAAGAAAGGATTGCACTGATTCTTTGGTAAGGTCAATTTATTTAGAATATTTATTCTTGATTTTGCTGAGTTGACTCGCCACATCTCTGATATGATGAAGAAGAAACAAGACTTCAAATGGAATGTTGAAGGCAAGTTGGCATTTGAAAGAATTAAAGTAGCTATAGTTGAAGCTCCAGTGCTAGTTTTCCTAAATTTTAGTAAAGAATTCATTCTTTACTATTATTTTTTTGAGCATACCATGTCAGCTATACTTTTGCAGAAGATTGACAAAGGAATTGAATCCCATATAGCTTTCATGAGCTAGCCATTAAAAATTTTAGAACTAGAGTATTCACAAATGGAGAAACATGCCTTTATTATAGTCAAAGTATGTAAAGTTCTCAAGTACTACATTTTATCTTCACATACATTTGATAATGAAATCAAGCCAATTCTAACATAGCATGATCTGGGATTACTAAGAGGCACTTGGGTAGCTAAGGTGCAAGAGTTTGATCTTGATATCAAACCTACAAAGTTAGTGAGAGGAAGAGCCTTATGCCAATTTTTTTATGACAGATAATACTTGATGATATAAATATAACATCTTCTCTTCAATCTGAAATAGAAGAGGATTTACCAATGGTGTTTTTTGTTGATCTTGTAAATGAATGATACAGTAAAATTTCCTACTTTCTAACTTATAGAGAATGCCTAGATGATCTAACATGCAAAGAAAAATGTATCATCAAGCTAAAATAAAAATATTATGTCTTTTGGGATAATGGCTTGTACAAAAGAGGATTTTATGGTGTTTTCCTTCGCTGTGTGGACAAAGGGAAACAAACAAGAATGTTGGAGAAGTTTCATGACAAGGCATGTGGAGGTCAGCAAGAGTCATAGCACACAAAATCTTATGAGCAAAGTAGTTTTGGCCTAATCTATTCCAAGATGCTTCAAAATGGGTTGCTAAATGTCAAGCATGTTAGCATTTTATAGGATGAATCAAGTTGTTAGCCTTGCCTCTAAAACTAGTGGTTATTGATGAACCTTTACATCAGTGGGGCAAGGATTTTATCAGTATGGTGAATCCTTCTTCGAGTGTTGGGCACTATTATGTTTTGACTATAAATAATTATTTCAGCAAGTGGTTTGAAGTTATTCCTATCAAGCATGCCACTTCTGAAGTTATATGTGACTTTATCAAAGAGAATATTATTGTAAGGTTTGGCATCCCACATAAAATTATAACAAACAATGTAGCCAACTTTTCCTCTATAGAACTAAGATTTGTTACTCATATGGAATAGACTTAGTTCATGCTTCAAATCACTATACTCAAGGAAATGGTCAAGCTGAATCAAGTAATAAGAACTTGATGACCATTATTTGTAAGCTGGTAGACAATAACCAATGAACCTGGCACAAGAATTTCTTTGATGCATTATGGGCTGACATGATCACCTTGAAGAAAGCCATAAGTATGTCTCCTTTTCAATTGCTATATGTATTAAATGCTAAGATATTAATAACCATAGAGTTTCTTGCCTTGTAATTGTATAAGGCCATTGAAGATGTTACTTATCAAAATTCACTGGATAAGAGAATCATGTTTCTCACTGAATTTCAAGAAGTCTGTGTCCAAGTTGTTGACCAGCTAGTTGATCACCAAATGAAATTAAAGATCTTTGATAAAACTTCTCGAGATAGATAGTTTGAAGTGGGTAATTTAGTCCTCCTATGGGATAAATAGAATTAATAAAAATGGAAGCATGACAAATTTGACTCCTTATAGAAAGGGCCCTTTACTATAAAAAGCATTGCTAGAAAAGATAGCTTCATCCTAGCTTATTAGGATGGGATTGCATTGTCTCTACCATTCAATAGGCAACATTGAAGCTCTATAATAATTGAGAAATAGGGTTACACTTGTATGTATATAAATAAAGTTTTTAGTCTTTCTTTTGGTTTTATTTTTACTTTCATATTGTTTGCTTGTTTTGTAGTTTTTATGATTGAGTTTTTGTAAAGACTCCAAAACCAATAGATAAGATGTAAAAATAGAGATACTAGGATATCACCCTTGTTTCCTTCTTTGAGATAAAAATAAAGATGTCCCCAGTCAGAGTCAACTGGTGTCTCCAAAATTCCACACTTTAAATTTTGGGGTACCCCTATTTAAAATTTTGTATTTTGTCTTATGTGAGTTAGTTGTCCTTGTTAAACTAGTCCTCTGAATAAATCCTTAGTATTTAGTAGTTGTTGTGTCTGATTGATGTTTTTCTCTAGTTGTTCTTAATTGCTCTAGAAGGTTGGAAATATATGCCTAAAGCCATCACTAAAAAACCCATTTACTCATTTCTCTCAGTAGATCAAAGAAGCTAAAGTATTTTAGCTCATTTAAAATACAAATCAGGTTCTCCAAACTACTTATTCAAAAATAATTAAATTTTCCCCATAAACTTGAATTACACTTCCTAGTTCAAATCAGAGTTATTAAGCAACTTTACTTTGATGCTAAAGCTAAGTAAAGAAGTCACATAAACCTATCAAGCATTGCCTAAAGTAAATCAAGTTTTCGAGGTTGATTTACTTGTATAAAGTCACAGGTAAAAGTAATGGAAGTCCCCAAACCTAAACTACTCATCGACCTAAACCAAACTGGGTTTACAAGGGTATATTACTTTAAATTCTAAAATCAAGTAAAGTAGCCTGAGAAGCTCAATAAAAGTCCAAAGGCTTGCATGGCTCTTTCCCACATGTCCCTAACTCATCATTAATGTGATGGAATTTATAAAAATATTAGAAAATCCACCTTATTTTCCACCCAGCATTTAAGTTATTCAACTGAGCTATCAAACTTGTAAACCCTAAACCACACAATTCAAGCCTCTAGAGAATCTTTGTGCAGATTCACTTCGACCCATTTATGCTTGAGGTAGGTAGTTCCTTTCCTTATGGTTTTCATAGCTTCATTTTGAATCTTTTTATTTATTTTTCTCTCTGTTATTTTCTTTTACCACCATGGATGTTTCTACTATCATGTCTCATTTCATTTGATTCTTTATTTTATTTTTGAGCATGCTTAGATTTTAAAAACCATACGTTTGCATTTATAATAATTTAACATTCACACTTGTTCCCAAAATCCTTAAAAATCAAATCTCTATGAAAAACCCTAGCAGCTAGAAATGTCTCAAACCCAAGTTTCTCAAACCTCATTGCTTAATCAGGTTCTTGAGTCTAAGTTACTACCCTCAAGAAACCCAACCTATTATATCCAAATCTTACACCCTAGAATAGAGTGTTTAATCCTCTTCTAGATTTGGGCAATGTTGGAATATTTCTAGGCATGTCGGTATGCTTATAGAGGAAATGAACCTCTAGATTTAAAGGGCTAGCTCCCTAAATGTATCTCTGCAAAACAACCTCTATCTAAACTAGTTTGATTGAAGGGAAAAGAGTTAGAAATTGCATAGAGAAAACCTATTCTAAGGGTGGTGATTCACACATATTATCTTCCACATGAATGTCATACGCTAGTACATGATATAGAAAAATACACAGACTATTTTCAAGCTCTAAATATTCTAACACAAGTATTTCAATACAGAGGTGAGATGTGTGAAATGACACAAGGCAAATGAACTGAAAGACAACTTGTACATTCTAAGAATAGTTATACACATGCAGAAATTCAACACACTTGGACGCAATCTGTATGACCTATTAGACCTAGAAATCTTGCTTAGGCATAAAGGACAAAGGATAGAAGGATAAAAACCATCACTTGTTGTCACTATATGTCACTTAAACACTCATAAAATTGCTCAGAACTTCTAATAAAAAGACTTATACCAATGCCTAAAGGTAAAATATGACATCAATTCAATAGGGTTTTGCCATACACTGCATGGTTGCTTTTACACTAGCACAAGGGTTTTATATATAGTAGAGAGGAAGTGAGAGGGGGAGGCCTTTGGGTGACAAAGAGAGGAATCAATCTGTTAGGAGTCTCCATCTTTAGTTGTAACCATCTTTTCCAATGATGCTCATTCAGGCCATTTGATTGATCCATGTCACCTCCCTTGAACACTCTTGGCATGCTCTCTCAAAGATGCTTCTCCAATGGTTGCCCAATAGAATCAAGATATTTGGAGTAATGGAATCAATGTGGTTATTACAAGAGAGTCCACCTATTGCAGATTTGTCTTGATGCTAATGGATTTCCATCAGTTTGTTGATGTGTGCAATGGTGTAGGGGAGAGTCATTTTCACTTTGTTGGCCTTCTCTTCCTTCTTTGATTGGTCATCAAAAATGACTCAGATCCTGATCTAATCAATGGTGAGATGAGCCCTCTGATCTAATTTGGTGGATGTAGAACATGAGCCCTTAGATACTTGGGATCCTCTCATTTGAATGCCAATGGCTAATCCCTCATCCTGAAGTTGACTTTCATATAGGCTTCACTCTACTAGGACCATTTCTTCATAGGCATTTCCTTTGGGCCTTTCCTTTAGGCATTCTATCTAAACAATTTCTCATGGGCATTTTCTTCAAAACAAATAACCTTTCAAGCCCTTTTTGATTGGTCTATTTTGATTGATCCATTTCCTTTCAGGTCATTTGGAGTATCTCTTCGAAAGGATTATTTCAGATAAAATGTTTGAAACATTTTTTTTGAACTTTCTATAAATATCCCTTTGGAAACATTTTGAAAGACACTTTTATCAAGAATAACCCTTTGGCATTCTCATTTTGCCTCTTTGAAATCCTAAACATGCCCTTTGGCATTCTTGAAATGTCCCTTCGAAAATCCCAAAAAGGACACTTTCCTGAGAAAAGACCCTTCGAGGAAAGTGTGTAGGGCACTTTGCATAGAAAAAGACCCTTCAAACTTTTGACAAGTGACTCTTTGGATCTTTTCGAATGACACTTTAAAAAAATTTGCAGGGCACTTGCATGAGGAAAAACTTCTTTCAAAAAGATTAAAGTGTCTAATTCCTTTGGCAAAAATGAAGTGACCAATTCCCGAGAAAAGACCCTTCAAAAATATTAAAAATGTCCCTTCACTTGAGAAATGACCCTTCAGAAAGATTGTTTCGAACAAAAAGATCAAAATAATTCCTTTGGAAAAAATGTTTAAGCCAATTCATTTAGAAAAATGCAAAGTGTCCCTTCAAAAAAATTGAAGCAAACTAATTCCAAGAACAAACCCTTAGGAAAGATTGTTTTAGACAAAAATTATGAAACAAATCCTTCGAAAATCCTGCAGATGTCTTTCGAAAACTTGAAATGTGCCCTTCAAAAAAGTTGAACTGGACCAATCCTTTGAAAGAACAAACCAATTCCCAAGGAAAAACACTTAAGAAATCTTGAAAATGTCCCCTTTGGAGTTTTTGCAAAGGACACTTCCATGAGAAAAAGACCCTTTAGAATTTTGAAAGTGACCCTTTGGGCTTTTGCAAACGACCTTTTGGAAATATTAAAATGGACCAATTCCTTGAGAAAGATTGTTTTAGACAAAAAGTCTGAAATAATTCCATTGAGTCTTGAACAAAAAACTTGAATTAAAACCTTATCGAAATAAATAACACTTGAGCAAAAGGATCAAAATAACACTTGAGCACTTGTTGTGGGGACAAAAAAATAAGAAATATTGCACTTAGCCAAAATGAAATATGTAAAACTGGGTATGAAAATTAGCTAACATTCTTGGCTATTCCAAGGTGAGGCATGCCTGTTATGCCTAAGACCAGTTACCTAAATCCTTCTATTGGGCATGGAGTCATGCATATAGGTACCCAAAAATGACTTGAATAGACTTTTGGCCCAAAAACACAAGCTAGATTGATTCATATGCATAAAGGTAGAGAGCACACCAAATAAAAGGAAAGAAACACACTTGTGCTATAAAGCACTTAGAGAACACAAAAACAAACCAAAGAAAACACACCTAAACTACTATTTACAATAGACTTACAAGGATTAATAGAATAAATTTAGATGTATCCCATTCACAAGGATAGGCAATTCTTCTCCATTCATCTTGGTCAGCTGAAAGGAGTTGATTTGCTTGCACTTGTTAATGATTTAAGGGCCACTCCACAAAGTGTCAAACTTTGTATGTCTGCCTAGTTTTGCTTTGTCCTCATCCCATTTTAGAACCAAGTCACCTTCCTTAAACACTTTTTCACTTGCTCTATTGTCAAAGGACTTCTTCATGAGTACTTAGTGGTGTTCTAGGGTCTTGTGTGCATTGTCTCTTGATTCTTGCAGTTGCTTTAGTTCTATCAATTTGACTTCCATTAGAGTATTTTCAAGTAGTTTTAGTTGTTGTATAAGTTTTAGAGTAGGGAGTTATTGAGATATGGACAACCTAACCTCTCTCCCATAAATAAGCACAAAGGGAAAATTACCAATTGATCTCTTGCGAGTAATCCTATCATCCCATAAGGTTGTCTTCAACTTGTTGTGCCATGCCCTTTGATTGTTCTCCAATGTCCTCTTGATGATCTTGATGAGATTCTTGTTAGTAAAATCAACCAATCCATTACCTTAAGGGTAATAATTGGATGAGGTACTCAAGTAAACTCCATTCCTATTTTCTCAATCAAAAATTTTAGCACTTATGAAAGCAAGTGCATTATCAGAAATGATAACATGGAGAACTCCAAACCTTATTATAATGCTCTCATAGAATTCCAAGATAGCATTTTCACTTGCCTCATTCAATACAATAGCCTTTACCCACCTTGTAAACTAGTCAATAGCAGTCAATATCCATTTGTATCTAGCACTTGATGGAGGGTTGATCATACCAATGAAATCAAGGCCCCATTGCATGAAAGGTTGGTCTACTTGGATAGGATTCAATGGAGGGGCTGCAAGTTTTTATTTGCCTACAAAGAAGGCACGTTAAGGAAAAATTCTAGCCCAATGGTAACAGTCCTTAAAAATACAAAGCAAATAATAACTAGCCCTCATTATCTTTGAAACTATCATCTTAGGAGATAAATGACCTCCATCTGCACCATTGTGAAACTTTTCTAGCAGCATATCAAACTGATCATTGTTAACACACCTTAACAACACACCATTCATGTCTTTTATAAATATAAAATCATCTATAAAATAGTAAGGAATGGTCTAAAATGTAAAATACCTACTTTGAGACTTGTTTAAGCCATTGGGGCACTTACCATTTTGAAGAAAACTAATGATGTCTTATGCCCAAATTTGAACTTGTATGTGATCAGTTGGTTGGGGTTGAACTTGGTTGATCAATACTTCCTCCTTTGGCTCTTGGAAATCTGAAGCTAAATGCTCACATAATCCTTTTCCTCTTACCAAGTTTGTAACTTTAATATCCACATCATACTCCATCACCTTTGTAATCCACCCAGCTCTCTTTTCATTAAGGTCTTTACTTAGGAGAAACTCTTTGGTTCTAGGATAAGAAACCATGACATGTATCGTATTGTTTGAAACCATGTGTCTAAATTTTTTTAATCCTCTTATCACTATTAGAGCTTGCTTCTCAACAAATGTATATTTGACCTCATAATCTTCCAATCCTTGGCTGAAGAATGCAATTGGTTGCTCTACCTCTTCATCATTATTTTGCATAAGCATAGTTGAGATTGTATCAAGGCTAGAAAAGGTATAGAGTATGAAATATTTGGCAAATTTTGGGTTCAAGAGAGTAGGATATTTTCCAATTGCTTGCTTGATTACCTCAAAACTAATTTTTCTTTCATTTGTCCAAGCAAAAGCTTGGTTCTTCTTGAGCATGGTTGTGATAGGCTTCACCACAATTACAAAGCTTGGAATAAACCTTCTTACAAGGCTTATTTTCCCCAAGAATCTTTGAAGTCCTTTCTTATGTTAAGGTAAAGACAAGCCTATAATAGCCTCAATCCTCTCAGGGTTAATAGACAAGCCTTCTTTTGAAATAATATGACCCAATAGCTTACCTTCATGAACAATAAAGATGCACTTTTTTTTATTAAGGGATATTCCATACTCCCTACACTTCTCAAACACCTACCTTAGATGTTTCATATGATTAGTATCACCCTTTGAAAAAATAGTTATATCATCAAGGTACACAATCAAAAACTTATTGATCAAACCTTCAAAAGCCATGTCCATTGCCCTTTGAAATGTAACCCCAACATTGGATAAACCAAAAGGCATCTTCCTATAGGCAAAGTTCCCCCATTTTTTACTTAAGGTTGTCTTGAACTGATCCTCTTCATTTACCAGTATTTGATTGTAACTTAAATAACCATCAAGAAGTGAGAAGCGTTGAGAACCTGAAACAACTTACAGAATTTATTCCATGAAAGGTAGTGGATAATGATCCTTGAGAGACCCTCTATTAAGATATCAAAAATCCACACAAAGTCTGATCTCTCCATTCTTATTTTAGACAGGTAAAATATTAGCCACCCAAGTTGAGTGTTAGATAGGAAAGATAATCCTAGACTCGATCAACTTGGTCAGCTCTTTCTTCATGACTTCCTCTATCTTGGGTTTGATAGGCCTTTATTTCTGCTTGATTGGTTTAGCTCTAGGTTGTAAGTCAATAGTGTGATGAGATAGACTCAGATCAAACCCTTTCAAATATTTATATTCCCAAGTAAATATGTCATGGAACTCTTTGCATAATTCAATAAAGGCCTGCCTCTCAAACAAAGAACATACCTTACCAATTTTCAAGAGCTTGTCCTTGTAAATCATGACTCTCTCATAGTTCTCTTCTTTTGTGGACATGCTCACTCTTTCTATCTTATTTTGATCATCTTCATTGAAAACACTCTCCAAAGTAATCAGCCCCTTAGGTATCTTGTTTGTCTTTAGCTGAATAACTTGTTCTTCATATTGATCATGCAGTCTCTTTTGGTTCATTGAGGAGAATCCTGCCTCATTTTGTAAGAAGTGTGTAATGTGTTCATCACTTTAAAACACTTGCCATGACACTTCATTATCTAGAATAGAAGGCATCACAATGATCTTGATATGGGACTGATCTTTCTCTTTTCCTACATCAGCAACTACATCAAATTATTTTCCTATGGTAGCCAATCTATCAGCATGTTTATTTGAATCCATTGGTATGGGTTGTATGTTGAAGGCATAAAAGTCTTCAAGTAGGTCCCATACCCTATGTTTTTAGGATTTGAGAAAGGGATTATTGTCTACATCTTGATTTCTCACTTGATGGATGACCAATTCATTATCTCCATAAAGTTTCAAATTCTTGATCCCTCTCTTCTTTGCCCATTGGAGGCCATGAACTAGGCATTCATATTCTACCACATTATAGGTGCAACTAAAGTAGAATCTATATGAGGAGTAGTATTGATTATTTGATGGAGAAATTAACATAATGTTAGATCCTACACCTACTTTGCTTCTTGAGCAACCAAAAAACATTTCCCAAATCCCTTCAAGTTCATATCTTCATTAGTGAGTTAAGGAATGAAAACATCTTTTTCATGCATATAATAAACTCCCAAATCAGTCTCTTCTATGAATTTATATGGATTAATTCCATGAATTTCAGCACTATACTTATCAAGGAAAAGATCATAAATACCTTCAAGGGGGGAGGATGCTTCACCATCGATGACACCTTCTTCTTTACTAATTAGATAATTATGATTTCGACTTGTCTCCATGTATGGCTCAATATGAAACCTTGCTGAGGGTTGATTCCTTATAGTCACCTTGGTTCCATATCTTGTTTTAAAATCTAGAAAAGACCAATCAGTAGAAAGGTACCCTCCTATCTTAGCCATGAATTCCCTTGACAAGCAGATAGTAAAATGGGGAAACTTGGGCAGCCATGTTGAAAGACTTTCAAACCTTTGATCGATCCCATTATCTTGGTTGGAGTCCCATTGAGATACAACACAGCTTTACTATGTGGTTCATACTTCAATGCTAATGTATCAACCACCACCTTAGGCATGATATTGGTACTAGCTCCACTATCTACAATACAATTGTGAACCAACTTGTCTCCCACAATGAGTTTGAGGTAGAAGGGTGGAGGCTTTTTAGATTTGGTGGAGGGCTCTAATATATGATTCAAAGAATTGGTAAGGGCCACACTATTGTGTTTTGAATTTTGAGGCATTACATGAATGTTTGCAATTATTCTTGTAAGAGCTCCTTTTGACCAGGCATATGCAAGACTTCCCAAAGAGATATGTTTGTCTTGGAATTCTTCAAAGAATCAATAATGTTTAGAGGGGAAGTATTCACATTTTATTTCATTCTTGGAGGTAGTGAGGGAGTCTAAACCTACCACATTGTAGGCTTGACAACCCTACTTGCATTCTGACTTTGTTGAGGGGCATGACTGGTAGTAGGTATTGTACTAGGATTCACACTTTGTGGCCTTGAAGAGGCATCACTTAGAGTCACATGTACTCTTGGAACATCTCCTAGATATCTCTTTTTTGCTCTTGTGTTGGCTGTAATTGATGTGCTTTGATTTAACACATAATAATCCTTTGCTTGAAATTTCATTATACCTCCACTTTGGCTGCTACCTTCTCCATGAATATCCCTTTGGCTAGGATTTGCTTCTTCTGATATCATGTAAGGAGTAGTTCTTCTTATGCCACCAAAGCTTGGTTGTCTTCTCCACCATTATGCGTAAACTGACCTTGAGGTTGTCCCCATTGGTCCAAATGATCTTCTCCTTGGACCAGGCTAGCATGCACTAGAATAATAGCCTTCATGGAAGGAGTGGAATTAGGATTATAGGCATTGTGTTGCCTATTGAAATCTTGTTGACCTTGTCCCCTTCCTTGGTAGTAGTATTGGGGTGGATCTCTATAGCCTTGTTGAAGATAGTATTGAGGGTTAGGTGGAGCACTTGCATAAAATTGAGCTTGCTTGAGCTAAGCTCATAATGACCAAACTTCTTCATCTTTATCGACAACATTATCCATCTTCTTGGGAGAAGTTATCAGCTTGACATTGGTGTTAGGAACTTGTGATGCACTTGGAGCTTCAACTAAACTATGAGACAACAAAGGAATGGAAACTCTTAGAGGTGGTTTTCTAGCTTGTATTAAGTTATTCTTAGCTTCAATAGCTATCTCATATACATATGACAAAGTGAATCTTCCCATTGACTGTAACATCACTGCCACATCAGTACCAATACCCTTGAGATAAGTGGGGAACACAAAGCTCAGAGGAGGTCTCATGAGGGGTGAAAACCTATGCCATGTCCTTTAAAATCTTTCATTAAAATCTCCCATGGAATAGTTAGGACCTCTATCACATTCATCTAATGGATCAGTAAAATATGGTCACTCTTATTCTTAAATCTAGTTACCAATAATTCCCCAAAGCCATCCCAACTTGTAATGCAACCACCTTCCAAAGTCCTATACCAGTCAAGTGCCTTGCCTTTTAGAGACATAAAAAGTAGTCTAATGGATATGTTGGCTTGAGTGACATTATAAAAGTTAAAAAAATTCAAAATGTCTCTAATATGCTCAAATGGGGTAATAGGATCCTCCCCATTAAAACCAGGGAGACTCTTGGTAGCATTGGGAGGAATAGGGTCATATGTAGGAAGGTCAATAGGATTTTTGGTGTTAAAGGCCAGAAAAGGTTGCTACCTATCTATTTCTCTTCTTTCCTCTTGATATCTTATTTCTTCGACTTCCTCAACTTATTCTTCAATTTTTCCAAAACCTCCTTGCCAAGGATCTCTAAGTACTAGGAATGGTTTAGGGTATTGTTCTTCAAAAAGAGCCTCAGCTAAAGGGGCTTGATCGAAAGTCCTAAATGACCTAGTGAGGACCATGAAGTATAACATGGGAAACTTAATCTACAACCAAATATTGTCACCTTTTGGAGTCACCAAATGCTGGATTAAGAATATTTCTACAAGCTTAAGCCTATCAAGACTAGCATTCACCTTGACATGTCAATAATTTGTCCCACCAGGTGTGCTAGAACTATTTTCTCCAAATCTTGCACCCTAGAAGAGAGTGTTCAATCCTCTTCTAGATTTGGGCAATGTTGGAACATTTCTAGGCATGTGGATATGCTTATAGAGGAAATGAACCTCTAGATTTAAAGGGCTAGCTCCCTGAATGTATCTCTAAAAAACAACCTCTATCTAAACCAAATTGATTAAAGGGAAAAGAGTTATAAATTGTATAAAGAAAACATGTTATAAGAGTGGTGATGCACAAAGATTATCTTCCACATGAATGTCATACCCTAGTGCATGATATAGCAAAATACATAGACTATTTTCAAGCTCTAAAGATTCTAACATATGTATTTTAGTGTAGAGGTGAGATGTGTGAAATGACACAAGGAAAATGAACTAAAAGACAACCTGTACATTCCAAGAATAGTTATACACAAGCAAAAACTCAACACACTTGGATGCACTCTATATAACCTGTTAGACCCAAAACTCTTGCTCAAGCATGAAGGACAAAGGACAAAAGGATGAAAACCATCACTTTTTGTCACTATATGTCACACACTCATACAATTGCTCAAACCTTCAAATAAAAAGACTTGTACCAATGCTTAAAGGCAAAACATGACATCAATTTAGTAGGGCTTCACCATACACTATGTGGTTGTTTTTGCACTAGCATAAGGGCTATATATATATATATAGCAGAGAGGAAGTAATAGGGGGAGGCCTTTGGGTGTCAAAGAGATGAATCAATCTGTTAGGAGTCTCCATCTTTAGCTATAACCATCTTTGCTAATGATGCTCATTCGAGCCATCTAATTGATCTATGTCACCTCCCTTGAACACTCTTGGCCTACTCTCTCAAAGATGCTTCTCCAATGGTTTCCCTATAGAATCAAGATATTTTAAGTAATGGCATCAATGTGGTTATTACAAGAGAGTCCACCTATTGTAAATTTGTCTTGATGCGAACAACTTTCCATTGGCTTACTGAGGTGTATAATAGTGTAGGGGAGAGTCATTTTCACTCTATTAGTCTTGTCTTCCTTCTTTGATTAGTCATCAAAAATGACTCAGATCCTAATATGATCAATGGTGAGATGAGCCCTTCACTCTACTTTGGTGGATGCAGAATGTGAGCCCTTGGATGCTTGGGATCCTCTCATTTGAATGCCAATAACTAGTCCCTCATCCTGAAGTTGACGTCTATATAGTCGTCACTCTATTGGGACCATTTCTTCAGAGGCATTTCCTTTAGGCATTCTTTTCAAACAATTTTCAATGGGTATTTTCTCTAAAATAAATAACCTTCTAGACCCCTTTTGATTGGTCTATTTTGATTGATCCATGTCCTTTTGGGCCTTTTGGAGTGTCTCTTCAAAAAGATTGTTTTAGACAAAATATCCTAGACAATTCTTTTAGGCTTTCTACAAGTGTCCCTTTAGAAACTTTTTGAAGGACACTTCTGCTGAGAATAACCCTTCGGCATTCTCATGTTGCCTCTCTAAAATCCTAAACATGCCCTTCGACATTCTTGAAATGTCCATTTGGAAAGCCCAAAAAGGACACTTTCCCAAGAAAAGACCCTTCAAGGAAAGTGTGTAGGGCACTTTGCATAGAAAAAGACCCTTTAGAATTTTTACAAGTGTCCCTTCGGATCTTTCTGAATGACACTTTTGAAATTTTTATAGGGCACTTGCATGAGGAACAACTTCTTTCAGAAAGCTTGAAGTGTCTAATTATTTTGACAAAAATGAAGTGACCAATTCCCAAGAAAATACCCTTCAGAAATATTAAAAATGTCCCTTCTCTTGAGAAATGACCCTTTAGAAAGATTGTTTTGGATAAAAAGTCTAAATAATTCCTTCAAAAAAATGTTTTAGCCAATTCCTTCAAAAAAATATAAAGTGTCCCTTTGAAAAACTTGAATCAAACCAATTCCTTGAAAGAACAAACCCTTCAGAAATATTATTTTAGACAAAAAGTCTAAAAAAAATCCTTCGAGAATCCTTCAGATGCCTTTCAAAAACTTGAAATGTGCCCTTCAAAAAAGTTGAACTGGACCAATCCTTTGAAAGAACAAACCAATTTTCAAGAAAAGACCCTTCAAAAATTTTGAAAATGTCCCCTTCAGACTTTTTGCAAAGGACACTTCCATGAGAAAAAGACCCTTTAGAGTTTTGAAAGTGACCCTTCAAGATTTTGCAAAGGACATTTCAAAAATATTGAAATGGACTAATTCCTTGAGAAATATTGTTTCAGATAAAAATTCCAAAACAATTCCTTTGAGTCTTGAACAAAAAACCCAAAGTAAAACCTTGCTGAAAGAAATAACACTTGAGAAAAAGGACCAAAATAACACTTGAGATCTTGTTGTGGGGATGAATAAATAAGGAGTGCTACACTTAGCCAAAATGAAAGATGCAAAACTAGGTGTGAAAATTGGCTTACACGACCCTCAAACACTTTAACCACTTAGGTTTCTTAAGACTGCTTACTCAAGTTTTTGATTCTAAGTAACTACCCTTGGAAACCCTAATCCTCAAAGAGTTGGCTTACCCAGATTTTCGATCCTTCTCTACTTAGTTGGGTTTCCTTAACATAGTTACTTCCCCTATAAAATATGAAGTCTTAAACTTTGAGAAACCCATAGAACACTACTCAAAACCTACCTAGATTCTTTCTCCTTACTCATTTTTTCTCATCCAAGTAACTTGGTAATATAAACCCAAAGTCACGAGCTGAGGTAAACCCAAAGTTGTCTATGCATATCCCTTCTAACCTACCCATTTTTATAGATGCTTAGGACTTGAACATTTTACAGACCAACCCGAGGTTGTGAGACCCTATTACTTAAATAGAAATTACTTAAGGTTTTCAAGAATTTATGCTACTTAAAACCTGAGGCTTTCGTAGTACTATAAGAAAAATAAGTTGACTCTTTTCTCAAACTTTCTAAACCAGTTGGAACAATCACTAAGTGTTTAAAATCACTTATCAATTTCTTCAGAGTTAGTCAGAGCCAATGTCTGGATCAAAAGGATGAGGAAGATCAGAAAAAGTAGCTAAAGTAGAAGTGCAAGTAACATAAATTGAAGAAGTCCCAGAGTTGGCACTTGAGGAGATTCCAGAACAAAGTAGCAAGGGCAAAGCAAAAGCTAAGAGAGTTAAGTGACAAGAGCCCAAGATAAAGTACAAATATAAGGGATACCTAATTGAATCAAGCATCACTTCTAAGTTAATAGAGATAAGTGATATAGATATAGGACATGTGTCCATGAAAGAGCTATTAGAAAGATCCAAGGCCATAGCTAAGACTCCACTCATGCATGTAATGACTAGTGGTGAAATTCTGCAAGCTGTAGCTTTTCCAAGCTCAGCTCAACTTCCTGAATTTATGCTAACATTTGCCAAGTACTATGACTCCCTTACTAGGGTTTTGAGAGATGTTGTTGGTAATGTAGTTATAAGCTTTGATGTTCAACATCTCAACTACTGACTATAAATCCCAACATCACCAAAATTAACTGATGTAATAATGGAGAACGCTAATAAGCAATGAAAAACTAAGAGATCAGAATGTATTAAGATAATGAATACATATTACTTGAAGAAATTGAAATAAGCCTCAAGGTTCTCAAAGTAGATAGCAAGATTAGACTTTGTTCAAGAAGTAGATGACATCATTAAATTACTATGCAAAATCAATGGAAATAAGAATGCCAAATGTTTCTTACCTTGGATGTATGCTTATATGAGAACCATTGATGTCACCTGAAGCTCAGCCAAGATTGAGTTGGTAAGAATGATAAGTGACAATATGGATCAATAATTGAATAATGTATTACAAAATTTTGATTTCAAGATGACTTCATACCTTATATATGCAACAACTTCAAGTGGAGCCTTTTTAAGGCTAATAACAAAAGGCACACTAGCATCTATGTCAATATATGAGTACTCAACTAGTTCTTTTAGATTACTATAAACATTATATTATAGTAAATGATGGATTCTTTTATAAACTCATTTGTAAGTTAAATGTAGCTCTGAAACATAGAAGAGTATCAGATGAAGCATGGGATACAGTTTCACAATATGGTTGCATTTTCATTAAGTTCCTTGACTTTACATACATCAGGGTTGGAGGTTTCTCAATAACACTTGTCAAATTACCTAGATACCCAATTGACAAATGGATTCTCATAGAATTATTTAGATAGCTTGTTGAGTTACATGACTTGCATTCAAAGGCTCAATGTCCAGCCATCAACTTTTCCATTGTCATTGGTCATTACCATTGCCCAAGCATTTATAAGGCTAGAAATGTATAGAAAGAGATGTACCATCTTTACACCCAAACATATTTTGAGGCTAAATCCAATTTTTATTGTAGAAGGATGGCTTAAAATACTTCTCTAGAATACATGCATATTCTGGCACTTGAGAATTTTTGGACTGATTGCAGATATCAATTTTATGTAAGAAGAAGGGACAACAATAGATTGATTGTGGAACAAATTCATGCTTTTGATCTAGCTACCATCCCCAAGGATATGGAAAATGATGGGGTTGTCACTTGCGATGCTTTTTATGTAATAGGGGGGATAATATCCCACTTCCAGTAATCATTTTTGACAAATATCATGATAAGACTATTCCTGACAAAACTTCAAATGTTTTGGCAATGACTTCCACCTGGCTTCTTAACAAAGGCTACTACATAAAGGAGTTGATGACTGAGACCACTCATGTAGGTTAGAAGAGGAAGGAAATGGTATAGGGAGAAAGTAGCCAAATGCCTATGAAGAAGATAAAGTTCAAAATAAATGTTGATGATACCTATTCTATAGTAAAGGACAAAGATCCAATCCAGCCAGCTATTACCACATCACCATTGGTATCTTCTACTGATACTACTATTCCTAATGTTTCCACCATTCCTTCTATACCTACTTCCACTACACCTATCAAAAACTCATCAGTATTGATGCCACCCCCAAAGTCTCATGGCATCCAAGCTCCCAAGAAATCTATTCAAAAGGAGAATCCTCCTCCTTCTTCACCTTTTCCACCTACTTTTACACCTTATCCTTCCTCAACAAAGCAATTCACCATTGAAAAGGAGACTAAAAAAGTAATGGTCACAAAGGAAATAACCCCATCTTAGGATGAACTATAAGAGAAGCAGAAATAAGAAATAGAGCCTGGGAAAGAAGAGAAAGAAGTAGTTGTTGAATCAATAAAAAAATTTGAACCTAAAAAAGGAGGCAGTGATAGAGAAAGTTGCTAAGAAACCAAAGGAGAAAGAAGTAGTAATTGAAAAAGAGGTAGAGAAAGCGAAGGAAGATGACAAGGAAAAATAATTAGAAATTGATAAACATGTTGAAAAAGTTTTAGAGAAAGAGATCTAAAAAGAGACAGAGGCCTAGGAGGTTCCTTCTCAAGAGTTGGTGATGAGGAACAACCAACAATAAATGGTAACTCATTTAGACACCTCCGCTAATATAAAATCCTCATCTTAGTTGGCATTGCAGATAACTCTGGAGTCAAAGGAAGTGATTAATCTTGAGGAGATAGACTTAAAATTATTGAAAAGTTTAGATAAAAAAGGAAAGAAGCCCAAGTCTAAAAAATTAACTTCAAAGTTGATAATTAAATCTTTAGGGCAGAAGTTTGCAGAGATAGTAGTTCCACCATAGGGGATGAGCAAAGGAGAAGTCACTGAGAGTGACCTAACAATTTCAAAGATACCTCTTAGATAAGTAACCACTGAAGGTTTGAAGCAAGACACTTAGACCTTAATCAACACTCTTTTCAAGAAGCTAGATGAAGTAAAGGATGCCAAAGCCAAATTGAAGGAACAAAATGCACAATTATGTGAAATAATAGCTAAGGTTGCTAGATCTGTTCCACAACAATCTATTATTTTAAGAGATTCAATTGAGTAGCAAGTAATTATTAAATTAGTGGAAATTAGATATAAGGCAAAGGTTGTTGATGACTAGAGAAAAGATGCATCAAAGTGTTCAGAAGCTCTTCCCCGAAGTTCCAAGTATTCATACTGACATTGTAAATAAGTTATATGAGTTGAAGATAGTGATGAAAGAGATTGAGCTTGAAAATGAAAGTGTTGGGTTAAAACTATAAAGTCTACAAACAATAAGTAATTTGAATGAGAAAGTTTTGATTGAGAAAATATTGATCTATAAGGGTCCTTAAAGAAGATAAAATAGGAGGAATATCTCTTATCTTTTCGAATGCGTATTTTGAAGCAATATGTGAAGTAATGAAGACTTTGAAGGAGGAAGATGGTGATGAAAAAGTGAATCTAGAATATTACCTTTTTGGTCTTACTAATGATTGGTCTGATAATATTTCAAGAACATCTGAGCAGATATATGAGCAGTTCATGCAATTAATAGACAAAGTCACAACTCCTTTCACATCTAAATCTATTAAGGAGTTAATCAAATGTCAACATCAAATAAAGAGATTAGATCCAAAAATTGAAAAGATAAAAAGGGAGATGCTAAGATATGAGACAAAAATACAAGCACTAGATAAACTTGATGATGTAGCAATATAGTTGATGATGTCTCAACACATCAAATATAGAGAGAAAAGCAGATCTGAAGTTCATGAGGTGGAATAATTGTTGTTGCTTTTTCTTCCAGTAATTTCTTCTCCCTTCTCATTTTCTTACATTCCATTCATTCTATTTATAAAGTAACTTTGTTAAAAGAAATTAATTTCAAGTGAAGATGTTTAGTAAAGTTACTTGTTGAAGTATATTACTTTCTAAAATTGTAAAACTTAAGTAATTTGGCTAAAACACCATTATTTGAAGTTATCTTGTAAAGTTAAATTACTTAAGTAAACTTTGTGATGCATATAAATTAGTTGTATTCAAACCAAACAACAAGACCAAAGAAGAGCTACATGTCACTAGCTATTGCATGTCATAGAGGAGAATTTTGAGGAGGATGTCACTCAATGGTTTTTAATTTTAGCACAACACATGGGTATTGACGAACTTGTTTCCTAGTTAAATTTGGCATATGAATTTGTATAAATATAAGTGCAACCCTGCATTCCTGAGGATGATAATTTTGCAAGCAAGCAATTGTAACCAGTGTACGAGAAAGTTTAAGCAATCTAAAACTTTGTGTTTAGATATCTAGACTATTTTGTATGAATTTTGGTAAAAGCTGGAGAACTTTGTATCTAAGAGAATCATTCTATATGTTCTATGAAGATAAAATGGTAAACTTTTTAATATCTATTTATCTAAATTGAATTCATTGTTTTCTTGATCATTTGCTGAAAAGGTTATCACAATTATATGTTTATCTATTTGCACATATATAATGAACTCTACAAAACTATTTATTGTGAAGTGCATTTCTCTTGTTTCCCTCATTTTTCAAGTATTATAGTCATTTCTTTACTATCCAATCTATCTAAAATTATGTTCATATTCTCATAACTAGCTACTTACTTGCTGCAAAATCTCTTTATTATGGCTCATAAACGAAGTGATTAAAGTAATGCCTCTAATTAGAATAAATTGCACATAATTTGTATACTCTGTGAATAATTGTAAGTTGTAAGTAAATAGAAATAGATAGACATAAATGCACAAGAACTTCACCATTAAATGAAGGAGATTTAATACCATGATTACCTAGGTAATTTTGACTATTAACAAAATATCTAGCCAATAGTTGTGGTGAATGATTCCTGCGTCCGACATCTCTTGTACTATCTTTTCAATTTCACTTTTTTGGGCATAGAGATATTTGTATGGCCTAATGTTGGGTGGTGTACTACCAAGAATAAGTTTTACGGCATGATCATGTATGTGACTAGGTGGAAGTCTTGTCGGCATGTCACCAAAAATAACATAATGGGTGTCAATGACTTATAATAGATTCAGGAGGTGTAGATGGCTGAGTTGGCTGGACTTTAACGGAAAAAAAGCAAGCCACAAATCCTTTAGCACCCTTTCAGAGAATCTTGGTCATTTGATAGGTGCTAACAAGTTGTGGAGATTTAGCCATTAATCCCTTTAGCTCAAATGTCCTCTCCTCAAAATGAAAGCGCATGAATAATTCCTAGAAATTCATCTCAATAGTGTCCAAAGTGGTGAGCCACTGTACTCCTAGAACAATGTCAGCCCCACCCATGGGAATAAAAAACATAGGAGAATCTAATAGATAGTCAGCTTAATACTATGGCATTTTCTTAAATAGCTGACAATACCACCATCTACAATCATGACCTAAAATTTTAGAGAGAGATAAATGAAACTATTTAAACGAGCAGTCAACTTACAATTGATGAAGTTGTATGTACTCCTAGAATCATTCAAAATAATGACCTTCTATTTCTTTAGGAAACATACCACCTTAAGATTTTGGGGAGTAATAATACCTAAAAGGGCATGATAGGAAATAGTAGACTAAGAGTCTTCATATCCTTCTTCATCCTCACCAATTACCTCATCATCTGCATCCTCATTGGCACCTTCGATGTAAAATACCTTCTTTTCAGCATACTGATGTCCTTTGCTCCATTTGTTGTTGCACCTATAACACAACCCTTTATCTCACTTTTCCTCAATTTGCTAAGGTGTCAATCTGGTGGGTTGAGGAAATGATGGTGCTAGAAAGGTGTGATCATAACTAGTAGTGAAATTTTTCCATTTGACCATCTCTTTTTATTTTGTCATGCATGCCCTTGGGATAACTTATGATACATGTGATGGATTAAACATCCAAACATCCAATTATATATTATCTTTGAGTCCACCCAGAAAAAGATTAGTCAAATTTTTCTCAGTGATGTCTTCCACCCGTAAGGATATATTCTAAAATTGATGAATATAATCCTGTATAGTACTTGTTTGACACATTTTGGCTAATTAGCTAAAGTAGTTCTTAGAGACATTATTCTGATAATGGGCCAACAACTCATCAATGAAAATAGACCATGTAATAGGAGCACTATTATGTTTCTTTTGAGCACACAACCAATGATATCAAATGAACTGCTCAAGTTCCAGATACAAAGATGCCACTATCACATTCTAAGAACTAGGAGCTTGATGCAAATCAAATAAATTCTCAATTTGGGTAATCCAAGTGAGAGGATCCTTACCATCAAACTCAAGCATGTCCACTTTTGACAACATTGGTTTCACATCAAGATTGGAGCTGTTAGTGTTGAGAGGAGGACTCGAATGATGAGGTGGAGGGTTGTTTATCTGTAATTGAGATGAAATGGCAATGAATTGTGCAGTGATCTAATGCAATTGAGTGTGAACCCCATCAATCTCTCCATGCATCCCTAAAACATTAGTTTGAATTGCATCAAAGTCATCCTATCATAGCAAGCCCTTTATGTTAGCCTAAAGTTAAGAAATCATCACATCTAAAGTTTCAGATTCCATGTCATTCCTAGTTAAAGCTCTTAAGATTTTTCCCCCTTTTTTCCCCTGAGTAATAGGACCCACCATGCACAAATCCTAGGAGGGTTTTTGCCCCAAAAAAAGTGTACCGAGAGATGGTACCATTGTGATCAGCTTGCCAAGATGAATCTAATGACGACTTTTGTGCACCGGGGTGAAAATTTTTGGCACAAAAAAGTGTACCAATAAAATATACCATTGCGATCATCTTGTCAAGATGAATCTAATGATTATAGATGTGTAAAGGAAAAAAAATCTAGACTTTTTTTAATATAAAAATTATTTCGAACAATATTGCACTGACAAAAAAAATTAATTCTTCCTAGATTGCAAGTTATATTTTTTGCTCATTCCACTCACAGAAGTCGTGCCTCACTAGATCTCAAAAAAATGTTGTAGAAAACTTACCCAAATCAAAGCTTTGATACCACTTGTAAAGAAATTACTTAGATGTTCACACAGAATAATTATATATCGCATAGAATAATCAAAGATAAGAGATCACACAGTAATAATTGACAGTAGAGTAGAATACTAGATAATATAGCAAAGCCACTTCGAGGGGGCAACCTCCACAACAATTCAATAAGAGCAGAATACTTAATATGATGATCAAAGACTAACCACTACCTCATATATATAGTCTACTTAGCCATGGTTATTCCATAAACCGACCTAACTAAGAACATAGAGAAATGTAAAAAGAATATAAAAGAGGTATGTAAGTTATAAGTCGGCCACACATATCCCTAGACACACCAAAGGTTAAGGGCATAACAACGTGTAAAGATTTTGAATTCATAAGTAGATATTTACAAATCCAATGTTGTAACACATTTCGTTATAAGATTATTGTGTCATTGTGGATGTTGTACCTATTTTATCTCCTTTTGTTGAAATTTATTAAATATTTGAGTTATGTTTATGTATTTTATTGCATATTCCATTGTGTATTCTGCAAGCTACATGGTCTAAAGCATCTCTTAATTAAGACCCTTAACCACAGATTATATGTAATACCATCTTTAGTACATTGATATTTGAATTATATCTATAGAAACTGAGTGTTTACAGTTATGGGTATTCCAAATGAATACCCCATTCAGCCAGAGATAAATACTCCACCACCTCCACCACACCATGTTGTAAAACCTATACAAGTTTATCCTACAAAGGCAAATCAAAGATAGGTAATTGATCTTCCTCTAATACTAGTTATCTAGTGTCCATTACATCAATAGTATATTCAATTTTAGTAGGCATTACTTAGTCTATCACATCCTAAGATAGTTCTACAAGCTAGTCCACACAATCCAAAATGAACACCGACACATTCACTTAGTATACAATGAAATTCAGAAGTTACTATGGTTATTATAGATATGCAATATTAACATGATCATAATGACTATGATGATTATGTTGAATATTTTACATTGCATAATCACTTCTCTAATTTGAATAATGATACATATGTTGATCCTCATCCACAGTGTATGAAATTCACACTGATTGATCCAAGACCTACATTTGAGCATCTCATTGATAGAATCATATGATAGTAGTGACATGTTTTAAAATTAAAAATTAAAAACTAGGACCTATGTATGGCTTGTTTTTCTAGTATACATGATTGATTAATGTTATTTATCATATACATGGTAAATTACATATTTTATATGCACATATTTTTCAAAGTATATATGAGATGGATGCATGACATATAGGTTGCACATGATACATGGATATACAAATGCATGACATTCATTACACCTAGGGACTACCTTTATACATTGGGGGCATGCCTACACTAGAGGCATCTTGGTACTCTTTTCAAGTTATATATTTTTATGTCATTTTATTAATCGTATTGTGCTACTTAGACTATTTATACATGGATTTCTCTTATGTATATTTTTTAATGTGTTATTTTCTATGGATTTTATGTTTTTATATGTTGAATGATGACATTGATTTTATGGATCCTCTAGTCCATGTCATGGCCATGTTGTCAATGTTGGGTCAAACTTGAGTTAGAAAATGTCATGTCTTGAATGATTTTATGTTTCATGATCATGATATTATGTGTATGTGGTTACATATATGACCATTTATGAGCTTGGTGTCATGATTTATATCATACATTCTTCTATTATGTACAATACAATGATTTATATCGTGCATATACTACATTTCATATTAATGCATGCCTAATTCTATATATTTTTGGCATGACACTTGTATGCCCAATGCCTTGGATTATAAGTTTCATATTTGCTTAAATGATAAAATATTTATATAATGGCATATCATATCATGTTTGTATACATACGTTATATGATTACATTTCTCTATATAGCACACTGTGTGCATAACTCTTTCTTTGGATATGGATGATTCACATGTTTCTTCATTCACCTCAAAAGGGGAGCATATAATAGGATTGTCTTAGATATTTAGGCTATGACAAATATATAGTTTGTACTCTAGATAATATCATGTGATTCAGATGAGACAAATTGAATAAATTGAGGCATATGTGATGCATATATGGGACATTCAATAGTATTATGAGGAACAATTAGGATATTCTATGACATTCTAAGATAAATTATATAGGTCATATTCAACAAATATATTTAATTTATTAAAATAAGGGACATTCTATGACAATATAACAGACAAATTATGGTATTTTATATTACATTTTTAATCTAAAATAGATAAAACTATTAATTTTAGGTACATAAGGGTCAGATTTGAGGCATGAATGTTTTTCATGCAAACACTTTTTCTATTTCTATGATTATGTATTTATGGGAAATGATGGTACTACGTACAAAATTTAGATCTAGAATCTATGTGCAATAGTTGAATCAGAGTTTTAATGTATATATAGACATGTTTCAGAGTTTCAAAAAAGAGTTATGATGATGTTTGCAGTATTAAAATTGAGGTTTCAATGGTGCTCAACTCCTAGCACTTCTCTATCTCTAATGGGGGTTGAGGCATTTATACTTCTCAACTCATGTTTTTAGCAATGACATCTCCTTGGGGTATTATCACCCCATGGCATTCTCCAAACGAGTTTAACAAATGGTAGCTTGGTTCACAAACCCACATGTGTATTTATTCCTTAACTTATCAATATCATGTAATCCAATGATGTAGATTATTTCATATTTTTTTAATTTTGAGCAAAAATTGATCTATACATGTTTCAATGTAGGTTTTGTCTTGAGCAAGCTAGGACATAATTGTCAATACCAAGTGTAGTTAATCATAGATATTAGATTTATCTCATTTATCATTTTAATCTAATATTTTCAATATTAGACTAAAAAGGGACATTTGTAGACATATAAATTTGGTATTAGACACTTGGTAGAATCAATTTTCACACATTTTGGCATACTTAGACTTGTGTATACATATTTGAATCTTGTGCGCACTTTTTCATATTCATCTACCCACATGTTATCTTAGCCAACATAATTTACCAATAAACATATTCAAGGTCACCCTAGACTATGCAATAATACTATCTAATCATAAGTAAAATGTCACCATATTCAATATCTCTAATTTTTGTTTTTAGAATAGTACTGATAATAGTCAGACATTCATGGTTTATCGTAGGTCTCTGTGTCTACCAATAGTGTTTGGAGACCTTTAATGACTACTTTTCAAATTGGGATGTCTCCATTAGGTCATCCTAGACACGTTTCATAGGTCAATCATGGTGGGAAATATCAAAGAGCCTTCTATAAATAAAAATTGATCCTAAGGCCATAATCATTTAGCACTCATCTTGACAAGTTCTATCGAGCTTGAGAAATTCATTGGCAACCTCTTGAGATATTATCACAAAGGTATACACATCCAAATTTCCCTTAAAATAATATCCCTAGTGCTAAGTCAGAGTATAGATGCAAGACAAATTTGCATATTTTCAATTATCAAAAGTCAAACATTGCATTACATCGTACCATGATCACAATGATGCACACACACCTAGGTGAGAGGACTATGTGTGGTTTAATTCCTCTTTAGTGTATTAAAAAATAAGCAATGCTCTATCACTCAACGTGGAGTGGTTGGGGTTATCGAACCCATCTTTCTAACCCCCTTTTCCAAGTCAAACTTTTGTCAAAAGTGAAATTAAGGTTTCAAGGTGATGAGAAGAAAAGCAAGAATCAGTGCGTATAATGGAGGGAGTATACACATATAAAAATCACATATAGGTGTACGAACTGTGATCTGAGGTGGCACAAACTTTCATAGTTAACTAGTACAATACCAATAGAGTCTATAAAATACCAATCACTATAAGGCTCTGAGCTTCATCAGTATCATCTGCATAGGTTTTTGAGATTCTATTTATTGATTTGAGTTGTCATAGAGGTAATACAAAACTTTTGAGACACTGTGACACATGTAGTGAACAACATAAGACATAAAATCAACTGTGTCCATTCTCCTTTGTCTTGTCAATTCTGAATATTATAAGTGCAATATTTATCTATCTTTTACATTCAAATTTTTATGGTTAAAACCTTATTTTACATAATCATCATATCCATTATTACCACGACCATGACCACCATGCCCACTAGGGCTTCCATTTTCCCCCACCCTTAAGATCTACATAAATAGAGAAACTTGAATGTGAAAACCCTCAAAACTATCCTCATCGTACAACAAAAACAAAGCGTACCCATCAAAGAAAATACCACCATTACACTTATTTCAATTCAACCCATGGCAAGCACCCTTGATTCCCTAAATAGCTCCTCTGTTAGATCTACTAAACATGCCTCTATTTTTTACTAGATTGGTATTCCATATATTATGCTAGCTAGGTTTAAATTTAGACGTTATACCCTGTATTATTACTACTATTGATTTCTGTGGACAATACCAGACATAAAAATAAAAATAAATGTTTGAGTAAAAAAAATGGAGATGCAACATTTCACTTCTATTCTAAGCTTGAAAAAATGCAATAAAAAAATGAAATAAGTGCCAACATTCCTAAGACGTGGCTCAACAACGACGAAGATCCAAATACATGGAATCATACCTTAAAAGAGAAGCATACAACCTAAGAAATAATGGGATGTAGTAATTGTAAATCACATACAACTCATGAGTTTGAAGAAGGTTGCAATCAATGTGTATAGAATATATGACTGATTATTCAAAATAAAAAAGAGGTGATAAAAATGCTCACGTTGTATTATGTCATATGTGTAGTGGATAGGACTCTTCATTTAAATTTTGTAAAAGCAGATTTATAGTTGGATTCACATGATACAGAACATATACTTTTTTCTAATTGGCGAGCTAGATAGATAATAGACACATGAACAATGTGACATGTGAATGATTTATTGGAATACATGTAAAATAAAATTTATAATAAAAGCTCTTTCTCTATTACTATGTCAAGAGGTGTTCTATAATGTAGCATCGGGGTGGAGTATAATAGAGAGTTGTTAATTTTTATGTTGAATTTTAAATTTGCCATTCATTTGATCGCCACATAGAAATTTCTATCTTAAATTTGTTTGTCACAAAGAAATTTTAACTTTAAATTTAACATCCATTTTATTGTGATTGAACAATAGTTAAATTATAATATCTTAACCATATGGTGAAACTGCGGGACTTTTTTTCTCAGAAATAAATTTTCAAGCCTAACACATAGGAATAACTATAGAAAATTGGAGGTGAGTCTTTATTGTTTCCCTGTTGAGCTACTGTTATTGGGGACTGGATCCCTCTTGTATCCCATAACTTGTTTGGAGCTCTGATCTCTGCAAAAATTCTTTTTATTAAATTATGGACTCTCATCAAAACCTTCAAATTTACCCATATAAAAAAAAATTATGCAATAGGATATATAAACAATCTAAAATAAAAATCTTGAAAATATATTCTACATATAATTATATTTAAAATACATTAAAAAAATATAGCTAATATATGTATTTTAAATATATTTATATGTGGATTATATTTATGAGGTCTTTATCTTAGATTTTTCATATATCGTATTGTTTAATTTTTTTAGATACGAGTAAATTTGAAGGTTTTGATAAGAATCCATAACTTAATAAGAAGAGTTTTTGCAGAGACCGGAGATCCAAACAAGTTTTGGGATACAGGGGGGTCAAGTGCCCAACAATGCTAGCTTAACAGCGAAACAATAAAGTTAAGCTTGAAAATTTATTTTTGAGAAAAAAAAGACCCTTAATTCCACCAATAGTCAAGATATTATGATTTTGGGATTGAATTCTCTCATATTTAGGTCAATAAAAATTTAAATTGACTTTGCTAATAAAATGTGAGTGAATTAGTTAAAATAATTTGATTGTGTCTAATCTTATTCAAGATCAATTCTTAATGATATGTTAAACCGATTACAAAATTATGACTATGATGATGTAGAGCCCATGATACATTTACCAATAATTTTAAAAAAAACTAGATTTATCCTTAATAAATGAACTACTTAAATATTAAATCGATTTCATGCTAGACTATAATTGGTTAAATAGTCGGTAGTTTAATCACTCGATGGAAATCGACGGGTATGTTTCCCCGCTTCGGTATTAATTGCAAGGTGTCTATCCTTATTTTTTGAGAAAACAAACCCACGTACCAGTCAACTTTATGCTCAGTCCTTTAAAAATTAAAAAACAGACACAAGAAGGCCAGTCAATCCGAACATATTCGGAGTCAAAGACGGAGGGCAAGGGGAGATTTCTGTCCACTTTCCTCTGAATTGATAAAGTCAGATCAGTCTGTGTACCTCGTTCTCTGTAAAAATACTTTGCATTGCCCACCATATAATTCACTTGCAATTTGTCTCAACATGTTTAGCAGGGTCTAGTTGCAGAAAGGCTTCAAGGTTCAACCCATGTGGAAATAGGCTCTCGGGAGGTCAAGTATCATCATTACCAGAGGTAACCAATAATTTCAGCAGTGCCCATCATTATATTATGTCACCAAAGCAAATAAAAGTTTTTGAGCCTTATTTTTAGGGCACTGGATCATTTGTGTTAGGTTCTTGCATATTTTTTAGTGCTATTATTTTCAGTTTTTTGGTCAAGGGTTTGCACATTGAATCAGGGCTCAATCATTGTTTTGGGAGGTGGGGGGTTTCACTTTCTCACTCTGGTTAAGGTTTGTGGATTTGTTTCCTTGTTTTTTCTTTTAAATATATCTGCTCTGATCAGAGGTTTCTGCATTACATTTGTGTTTAATCATGCAGCAAATGCTTAATAAACGAATTTAATAACAGAGATGCTAGATCAGAACAATAATTTATAAAACACTCTAATCTGATATGGTTGAGCCAGGCCAGACCATCATAAATGTCTCTACAACTATTGTTTTTTTTTTTTTAATAATTTGAACAGTTTATTCAGGCCATATTGCCCTAGCTAGATTGAGTTTAAAGACCCTTAATTTCACTACCTAAAAGGAAAGAAAGTAACTTTGTCAATGTCCACAACTAACCCAAATAGGCCCACTTTGGATCCCAGTTGGAGGAAGACCTGGTTGTTTTTTATTTTGATTGTGATTTTGAGGTGAAGGAAAACCAGTTTGGAGGAAGGCCTGGTATGGTGCCAGAGCTTGGATGCCAACACAGGTAAACTTGTACACAGACTGCTTTCCCATGATTTGAACCTTGAGGACTTGATAAGCTTCGGCCTTGACATTTAGACAATCAGTTTTACTGGTCAAAATACCAATAGGGCTTGAGTTGTTTGGACTCTTTACCAGTGGTCAAACTTTAGTCTTCATCTCCTTGATGATGGGTCCAGTATAGGACTCGGATTTTAAACTTATAGGCAGTCTTATCCAGAAATAATTACACATTATCTTTTGTCTGCGAAATGAATCTTAAATCTTTAGTATTTCTACTCTATAAAATAATAAATAAGTTTTCTGGATAAAACAATGTAGAAAATTTTCAGATCAATGTTTTAGATCACACTCCATGATCCATCATCAGCATGAGAAAATAGTATGAATAGACTGCAGACTTAGGTTTCTATTTAAAGGTATTAACAATGAAGTGCTACGATGCTGGGTAGTTGGGCATAGGTAAATTTTAAATGAGGTAATTAATTAATTGTCTGATATTAAAATAAGAACATTAAATAATAACTTATTTTTATTTAATATTATTAATAAACTGAAAAACTACCATCCCAGAAAAACAATTGCAATTAAAATTAAAAATTAAAAATTAAAAATCTAAAATTGGAAAATAATAATTGAAGAATTGACATCTATTTACTTATTACACAAATGCGAAAATTAAAGATTTATTTTACTGTATATTAACAATATAGATCATCTAAATTAAAAATTGAAAGGAAATTAAAATATTAAAATTAATATTAATTAAATAAATAAAAATAATAATATTAAACATGGTAAGAACTAGGTACCTAGAAAAAGTTTCTACACCAAGAAAGATAAGCTATCACGAAAATCAGAAAGATAATCTTGAAAGAATCAGTCCTAAAATCTCCTGAAAACGCAGATGATCACCAACCCAATGGAAAACCCAAGAGCCTACAAAGGAAGCTGTCCAGGCCCAAGGCAGGGCTTTTTAATTAAATTAAAAATCGATATCCAGGATTGGTTTAATTCTATACCACCATCTCTGTTCAAGTTGTTATCATACTCACGAATTTCCACTACTTCTCTTAAACATCACTTGAAGTAGTGGTCCTCTATGGCCAAAAACCTTGGTATACTTGGTATAAATATGATGTCGAGTCTTGAAAGAATGTTCTGCCAAAGCTGACTTAATGAATTTTTCCCTATTTATACCAGCAACATGTTCATCGACCCTCGTGTTGATGGAGCGTGCAGTCTCTCCAATATACGACATCCCACAAGAACAATCAATTTTGTACACTCTACTTATGAGAATTGGTTTTAAATTGTCTTTAGACAACATGACCAACCTCCTAAGCTTTTTATGAGAAAGAAAGGTAATATGGATGTTCTCAGCATCAGTAATTGGAGATGCTGCAAAAAAATTGATAGGTGAAATGGATGTTCTTACTCAAAAAAATTGTGAATTCATTAAAAATTCCTTCAAGCTCTGAAGGTTTAGCTGGTAAGCTCATATTCTCAGGATTGATTCTTTCTTTTTCGATTTTGAGCTAGTACGGTTCAGGGTTCAAACCCTCACACGGTGCAAGACGTAGATTTCCTAGGTCACCCATCCCTGTACTATGCCAGCTGAAGCATGCTTGGGTTCTGATGTTGGCCTGCACTGGTCATCCATTCCATTCCCCAACTTATCATTCAGAAACTGGATGATGGGCATGTACTCTTTAATCGAAACAAGTGTTTGGATCCTTTGTCACGCCCTTAAAATGTTCACTAAACATACAAACATTTGTATGTTTGACTTGGTACTTTCTTCATTGAATGACCAATTGCGGGCAATCTATATTCAGTTTCCACCTTTTCTTTGGCTTGTGATTGATGTCTTTTTAATTTTGGGTTATAATTGCCACCTATTGCATTTGATAGGTGAAAACAAATGTGCCAAGCATCAAGTATTTGATGTGAAGCAGCACTTGGCAGGTAATTTTTTTTTCCGACTATACCTTTTCCTGGGACATCTTTCTGTTTGATTTGTAATTTTGGCTTGCATATTTTTATTCAAAATATTGTCTTCCCTTCTACAATGGGCTTAGTATTGCAACTATCTTGTAAATTCTCCAGTTTTTAAATTTCTCTCTCTGTGTTTAACTCTTTGCTTGATGTGTTTTTACGGGTTTCCTCTAATAAGCAATATCGATGAACATTTTGTGCAGATCAGGCCATTATCAATAAAAGAAAGTCTGTAGTTGTATTGGTTAAGATATCCCAAATGGCATCAGATCAGACATCACAAATCTACACATATGAAGCTCCATGGCAAATATATGGCATGAACTGGAGCACCCGCAAGGACAAGAAATTCCGTCTTGCAATTGGTAGTTTTCTTGAGGATTATAACAATCGAGTAGAAATTGTGCAACTTGACGAGGAGATGGGTGAATTAAAGAATGACCCCAGACTGGTGTTTGATCACCCTTACCCTGCAACTAAGGTAATGTTTATTCCCGATAAAGAATGCCAAAAGACAGATATTCTGGCCACTACTGGAGACTACCTTCGTATATGGCAAATTAATGAGGACAGGGTTGAGTTGAAGAGCTTGTTAAATAACAATAAAAACAGCGAGTTTTCTGCACCACTAACTTCTTTTGACTGGAATGAAGCTGAGCCAAGGCAAATTGGAACTTGTAGCATTGATACAACTTGCACTATTTGGGACATCGAAAAGGAGGTGGTGGATACACAGCTAATTGCTCATGACAAGGAGGTATATGATATTGCTTGGGGTGGACCAGGTGTTTTCTCTTCAGTTTCAGCAGATGGGTCTGTCAGAGTTTTTGATTTAAGGGACAAGGAGCATTCTACTATTATTTATGAAAGCCCGCAACCAGATACTCCTTTGCTGCGTTTAGCTTGGAACAAAAAGGATCCTAGATATATGGCCACTATTCTTATGGATAGCTCTAAAGTAGTTGTTTTGGATATTAGGTTTCCCACTGTTCCTGTTGCAGAGCTTCAAAGGCATCAAGCAAGTGTTAATGCCCTTGCATGGGCTCCTCACAGCCCTAGTCATATTTGTACTGCAGGAGATGATTCTCAGGCTTTAATATGGGAACTATCTGCCATTAACCAGCCTGTGGAAGGAGGTCTTGATCCCATATTGGCTTACACAGCGTCTGCAGAAATCAACCAGTTACAGTGGTCTTCTACACAACCGGATTGGGTTGCAATTGCATTTGCCAACAAACTCCAGATATTGAGGGTTTGAAAATGTTTGGGATGCCATTCCTGTTTGAAATTCCCAATAATAGACTTCTACATTTTCTATCTGAAGACTTTGATTTGTCATTTGAGCCTCTCTTGGTTTGGGTTTACCACATTGGTAAGCAATCTGACGAATTCTATGGCTGTAACATTTGGGATCTTCTTCTGCTTGTAGCCTCTTATCTCATCCATCTAGAGTACTCTTCAAAATCTGTTTTCAAATTTCCTTGTTTTCCATGCCATGGACTAAGAAGATTGTGACAAGTGCACATAGTTTGTATTGCCTCCTAGGTGTTTGTTTTACAAAGTTTGAGCTTGGAAACTAAATTATAATTTTACTATTATTTTGATGATAAATCCTGCATTCATAACATGACTCTTTCAAATAGAGTTCAGCCGAGTTTCAGCTGTGTTGCGATTCTTCTGATATACACTCATGGGCAGAGACATTTCAACCATGAAAGTGAGTCTACGGCCTGGTTTCAAAAAGGCATAAGAAGTTGGTTGCAGGAACTCATATGACCTCATTGCTGGAGGACCCGGTTCTGTCTCAAAAATTGTATTGTTTACTTATCCAAAGGCTGAATTGAGTTCCTAAGAAATACTGAAAATCCATTACAAATTAAAATCTATATTCTACTATGAAATTGAACGAAGTGATAATTAGATTAAGATGAAGTGATATTTATATTAAGATATTTTAGAAAGTTTTAAAAGAGATCTAATTGATGAAATAAAACTAGATGATTAGTACTGACAGTTGCCATGTAACCTCACAGATTACTAACTCAAACTGAATCACCTACATTATTAATCTAAAACTAATGTAAAAAGACCAAACTACCATATCATTATTTTTTGATTAATACTAATGTAAAAATACCAGAGTACTATATCAAAAAATTTACGATCTCGAAAGGTAAACCGGTGAATAATTTTTTAAGTAGTGTTGTCCTGTAATTTTTTTTAAGAATTTCCGAAACTACTTAAAAATGAATCTCTAAGCATCTAGTATGAGACTCAAGAATTCAATAATAAAAATCTGAACAATTTGTCACTCACTGCCTTTTCATGCAAAAAGAGCAGCAGTAAATGCAAAGGAATGGCAAGGCCAAGATAGGAAAATAAACATCTAATATTTATGAGTTGTTAAATTTACATATGATTGTATCATTTTTTGCAAAGCCTCTTCCTTGTCTTTTCAGTTTTTTTTTCCTTTGTGATTTGGATTCCTGTTGACAAAGATGTGATGTTTTGAAAAGGTACCAATATGCATGTCTGCGCTTGCCAATAAGATTTCCAAAAAGTAGGAGGAAAATTAAGTTTAAACTAGTGTCCTAGGGTAGTAGTCCATTTGCATGAGTCTTGCAAGATAGCACAATGCCGCATTATCTCTCAATGCAGCTTTTGGACCCTTGATGACAACTCTCAAACGTTGAAATTGAAATAATCAAGGAATCCCATGTTGCTAATTATCTTCCCTTTTTTTTTTCTTCCTTTTGTTCCTTGGGTTACAATCCTAACACATTTTACCATTGATGACTTTGAGCTCGTGTTTAGTGCCATGTTAATCTATAGTGCACTGTGAATTATTGTTGTTTGGTTATCATTGTTCCACGGTGCACAGCTCAGTTGCCATATTACTTGGGCTACCCTTATGGAGTGGTATGTTCTATACTAGTATTGGCTAAACCAAACATTGAAAGAGGCTACAAGAAAGTCAAGTGAAAGTCCCTGTCTCGCTAAAGAACCCAATTTGTTCTTTTCATGTGGATGTATATTTAGAAGTTATTTTCAGTCAAATCTATGACACAAACTACCATTCTATTGAACCAAGGTTGATTGTTATTTCCCAAGCACAAGTATAAATAATATTGTTGGGATTTATCTCTTCCATCTTTTTGTAGTTGTAGATATTACAATCCGGTCTTTAGCATTTGACAATGACAAGTTTGACACGCATTTACCATGCATGACTTGAGCACCCAAACAAGGTCTTAATTTGTCATCCTCTCCCACTTGCATATTATCTTATGAGTCAACCATTCCATTGCCTATTTCAAACCTGTTAAATATCTTGCATAGACATCTTCAAACCCTCAAAGTAGTCACTCTATACACGGGTTAGTTCTAACGGTGTGGTGGTTATTAGTAGTGGATAACGACTCGCTCCCAACGATGACTATTTTTTAAAACCAATTCATCCCTAGGGTCGGTTTATAAACCTAACGTGTAAGTGGCGTGACGAATTATTCCACTAGATCCCTATATAAATAAATCAAAGTTTCCTTCAAAAGGGGCTTGTCACTTATTTGTAATACATCTATACACTATTGCACACTGAACATATTTGTTTTATTCATCCCAATATTCATACCTATCACTAGAAGCAATCATAAGCCAAGTTTGAAGTACTCAAAAGCTAAGTTAAAGTAAGCATTGTCAAGCACCAAAGCCAATCATTAGTTGCATGCACATAATGAAATAACACAATCACACTATAGTGGAGAACTATGTGTGGCTTGATTTTCTTCTTTGAAGTATTGGACACACAAAGTAGTGGCCAATCATCAGATGAAGGTATTGAGGTCAACTTAGTGCATTACACTTCTCCCATTTTTGTAGGTTTTATACCCTCACAAGCACATCTATAATTTTAAGATAAAAGGGGTTGATTTGTAGATCTATGCACTTTATTAGGTGTTAGGATCGCGAACACAAAGCAAGCAAAGACAATCACAGGGGATTGTACAGTCACTATGCCACACTTTTGTGCAAGTTAGTAGTGACCAACATGTTAGTATCAACTGGTGATACTAACTTGATCCTACTGAACTAACCCAACACAAACAATATATTAGTACCTGAACCAAATGAACAAGAAGTGTGCTTATCCTTGATTTCCACCACCAAAACATAGTCATAGTCAAACAATCAACCAAAAACTTTAAGTATTGTAATCTCTTTAATGTTTTTCACATTATTGAGGAATCCATACACATATCGAACAATACAAAAACTTAGGTTTTCCCTTTGGGTTTTACATTTCAAAGGTTTCAGATTTCAACTTTAGGGTTACTAATTTTTCCTAATAATACATATTAATCATGACCATTTGAATGAACAATATTAGTTAACAACCAATGAAATTACTCTTTTCATATTGTTCTGTGTGGATAATATGTCTTCTTTGGATCAATTATGTAGACAAATGTGTAACAAAAATCGAGTCTAAATTCATTAATAAGGCTAAGATTATCAATGAACAATCATAATCCTTCATCCAGTCTAAGATACCGAATGTTACCACTAGATTCCAAAGGGCTTACTGACTCCCTTTTCTCTTCATACTACAAATTACACAATATATATACTATCCACCCTATCAATGGACTCATCATGAATATTGAGATTGATGATACAAATACCATGGACCAATAAAACGCCTTGGAGAATGAACAATTCATTGAATATATAAATATGAATCCACATCAGATTGATATTATATTATATATATCAAGAGATGAGTAGAAAAAGTTAGCTCAAGCCTCTAGATCAGGGATTCATACCACTACTACTAGTACCACTCTCTTGCCCACACCTTTAATGACTTATGTGACATCTACCCAAAGTATGGGGGCATCACAAGGCTTTCAACATACTTTGATGCCTATTCCTACATAGGTAACATTCACCCCATCTAGGATGGCTATGCCCATTCCATTACCAACCTCACCCAATGCACATTCCCTTGAGCAAGTTTTTACAACTCTAGATACCAAAGTGTTGCAATTTGAGCAAGGTGCATCAATAGCCAGCCATACATTCCATGGATTCACACACCTTCCTCCATAACCCATTAGTTCTTGAGATAACAACCTACCCTTTACCCATTATTTTTGTAGCTTCCAAGCTCCCATTATAAGAAGGTAAAGGTGATCCCGAACAAAATCTTTGATCATTCCACACAGCTTGTTTGGATTATGCATATAACGATAAACTATTGACCAAGTTATTTCTAAGAAGTCTTAAAGACTATGCATTGAGATACTTTTATGATCTCCCTCTTCAATCCATAAGAGTGTTTAACCTCTTGGCCGAGCAATTCTTACCACATTTTGCCATCAACATCAATGAGAAGTTATCCTATGCACAAATTGTCAAGCTAAAACAAGGATCTAATGAAAAAATCAGTGACTACGTACTCTGATACAAGACTATGCTAGCGAAGATGACCAATGTTATGGTTGATAATGACCTGCAATATATTTTCAAAAAAAGTTTTCTACCACCACTCCATGAATCAATCATATTTAAGAGATTCAAATCATTTGATGAGTTATGCCATACAATGAGGGGCAAAGAAGTTAAACTAATTGCTTTGATCAAACCTAAGTATAGATCAACTCCTGCAATTTCCTAAACAATAAAGTTTCAAAGCAACCCACATTATAAGGTCAAACTAAGTGATAACAAGAATGAGGTGAAGACTACAATCAATGCAATGTCACAACCTACAAACCAATTACAATTGATAGCTCCATCAAAGATGTAGTTTTTACGATTACCATCACATCCCCATGTGCTTCTAAAGAAGTTGCTTGAATTTAATCTTATCACACTCCTTCCTTCACAAGAACTTGACTCAAGTAGACCTGAACCAAGAAACTAGAACAACAATGCATATTGTGAGTGTCGTCAGATTGTAGGGCATTTAACGAACAAATGTTTTAACCTGTGATCTCATTGACAACAACATTATTGAGTTGGGCACCCCTTCAAAAGAATCTCAATTGCAACACAATGGTAATCAAAAGTTGAAGATTTTTAGTGATCCCTTTCCTAAACATGAGTCAACAGAGACCAAGGACAATCTAGAAGTACATCATGCATATAACATGCATCCTCCAACAATGACATATGACCATCCATTAGATACTAACAATGATACTTCACTTTAGTGGTTTGTGATTGCATATGACAATAGTGAGATAGTTGACAATGATTCAATTTTTAATGCATTTTTCATATGTGCCTACTTTGAGGAACAACCTATATACAATGTTATGATTGACAACTCAAGTGTGAATATTTGCACGATGGCATTTCTCCAATCTCTTGGATACACATACATGATTTGGAAGATACAACATGATTAGTAAAGGATTATATGGACAATGTTACAACCTCTCAAGTTGTACTTAAAATAATGCATTTTTTTAAAAAAACTAATTATTTAACATCCATTCACTCATTCCACAGTGATACTTAACAACTTAGTCAATCATATTAAATGATCACTAACTTAGAACAATGACAGTTTCAAATTTTAATATTGAATGCAATATAACATATCACAATTGCAAGGAAAGTAAATACATTAAAACTCAACCACAATTGGTTCAATAATACAGCGATTGTTGTTCAAGTACAACAAAATAATGTAATTATATTTCATTAGATATCTAGCCTTAATACAATAAATAAATACCAAATTCTTCGGAGCTCGAGTCGAACCAACTCGTGTAGCTCTGACAATCTCAAGTGTAGTATCCAAATAAGTACTACAGTGGGGAGGGAGAGCATCATCCGAGTGTTTTTCTACACCAATCACGAATCATCGATCCCCCACACAATCTCTTATCAGGGAATGGCCCTCCCTTTATGGATAGGTAGATGGGGATGATGTGGGAATCCAGAGAGACATACTAGTACCCCGTGTGTTGTAAAATTTTTACTATATGATGTGTACCATAAATAAAATATGTTTCTAACATGATATCGTATAACATGCAAATCAAACATATGAAATGCCAATATCTATCTCACATTACTTTGGTCAAAGTTTTCAAATAACATATGATAATCAGATCAATCAATTTCATACGCACCATTTGATCAGATTACCTACATCTAGCATTGGTGGTACTATCTAGACTAGTGAAGTCCATCTCATTACCTACTTAACATCATCAATACATTATATATATAACATAGTGTATATATATAACATAGTATGTATGTGTGTGTGTGTATATATATATATATATATTACAAAACCTATATAACACAGTGTACATATATAGCATAGTCTATAAGGAATATTTGTTCTTATATATTTTTATATATATATATATTTATTCGTTCTTATATATGTATAAGAATAAATATATATATATATATATATATACACAAATATATATGGATCGCATAGTATAAAAATTTAAAGATTTAATCAGAGTATCCCTATTAACAAAAATGGAAACATGTTAAGTATGGAAATAATCATATTTATACATTTTGTCCATCAAATGCATACAATAAATTTAATAACATGTTATTATTACATATATAACAAATATAATAGAATAAAATCCATACGAATCATATCATTCAAGTATGCTTCACACAAAAATCATTTTTTTTCAATTCCCACATGTAACATACTATTTAAGCAAACCACAGTTTCCGGTTCTAGTCACAACCAAGTTTATATTTGTATTCTTCAAATATAATATCAAGTTTGCCAAAAAATAATCTGTCTTTAATAAGTTAGACAACAGATCAAAGCATTTAATTTATAATTCTCTTTGCAAGTTTTTCATAGACATTCAAACATATACAATCATATTGCAAAACTGAATTCAAAATGATTTAAAGTATTTCCATACATACATTTTGAAATATATACATATATATAAATACTTTATATATATATATATATATATATATATATTTTGTCAAAAGATAAAATTTTAAACATACTTTAAAATATAAACTCCATATTTAAATAGAGACCATTGTTCTTATTTTATTCAACTAAGTACATGTTTTTATGTTTTCATCTAACTTATCAAATTTATCCAAAATTACTCTCTCTAGGATCTCTTTCAAATCTTTATCCAATGCATCAACACTCAAATCACTGTTTTACATTTTCACTTCTATACTTATCATGAATATGCACTCAGCAAAACATACTAATCATGATTATGCACTAAGTTGAACATACTAGGTTTCGAATGAAATAAAACAAGAATAATATTTTAAATCCTTTTAAATTTACAATTACTCTCATATCTTGGTGCATAATAATTATTTCCATTCCAAGCTAGCAGGGTACTAAACACACAGTCATCAAATCAAGTTTTTGAACCATATACAAACTATGCTTTTAGATACTAGTGAACATGTTAAGATCCTTTTAATATACCTCAAGTTTATAACCAGGGTTCAAAAGATCTTGTTCGAAAATCATTTTCCAATCAAAGCTATAGTATTCTCATGATTGGGTCCATATATAAGTCTAATACACAATAAGTAGTCCGTAGTCCATATATATGTTTGATATACAAAATAAGTATGCAGTCATATATATGTATGATGTACAAAAGAAGTATACAGTCATATATGTCTAATATACAAAAGAAGTACGTAGTCCATAAATATTTTCAATATAGCTCGTTTATATTAAAGATAGAATTTTGGTATGTATAAAGATCATTTACTTTTGGGATCGAAAATTCCAACCAAGGTTTTTAACAACTCAACCCAATACTTCAAACCTTCTCAACAAAATAGGTACCACAAAGATATTATGCCCAGCTACTACTCGACTTAACAACTGCAGAAGATTGAGTTAAAAAACTCTGGGTGCAGAGTATAAGTCGTGGTTATTCCTCACTCACACACACATATATGAATTGGAGATTGCGACCCATTGGATATATATATATATATATATATGCACCTAATTAAACATTTTTTACATAGTCGATTGGTATATACCAGTATTTACGAATCTATCATTATACAAAACAATTTCCAATTTTTCTAGCACAAAATTTAATTGAGGTTGAGCATAATCCCTTTTATTTCTAGGGTAGCTCAATGGTTTATATATATATGTGTATATATATATATATATATATATATAAACATTTTTTACATAGTCGACTGGTATATACCAGTATTTACGAATCTACCATTATACAAAACAATTTCCAATTTTTCTAGCACAAAATTTTAATTGAGGTTGAGCGTAATCCCTTTTATTCCTAGGGTAGCTCAATGGTTAATAGAAAAAAAAAAAAAAAAAAATCTCATTTAAGCCCTAAATTCTATCCAAAACAATACCACAAATTCCATTCACAAAGATTTTGAAGTGAATCGGTTTTCCAAAAATCATGACCGTGCTTGCAACAATATAGAGACCTATAGTATTGGTCTACACTTTGGGTTTACAGGATTTAGGCATAAGGTTCTCTGGATGGCCAAGCCATCCGCAGAGCCCTCCACTCAAACCCCTTTTTTTATTATCAAACCACGAAAAATGTAAAAACCCATTTCTATTTTCAAATAACATTACACTCAAAAATATAATTACAGAACCAACCTTTGCAAGATATTTGTCCGAGGGAAGATTTCGCCTTTGCTATTCTTGCTTCATATACTCTCTCAATTATGTCTACTTCTATCTCCGTTCCATTTTCCCCAAAACTTCAAGGACTTACTTCTTAAAACCTTTCTCTCTCCTATTTGCCACCACCATCCTCTTTACATGCCATTTACTTTCATAAATCAACGACAGAGAATATTGCTAAACTGAATTTTGCATGTCGAGTTCGAAGTAACCAAACTCTTAAGTTACAGTCAAATTCCATAATCATACAATCCCAATTCCAACTCAAAATCTCGAGATAACAATAGACTACTCGAGTCTAATTTAGGTTAGAAAAAACCTTTCCAACAAAGCTTCCAATTAATTAATCATTTTTTAATAACCAAACCATTCTATTCGAAGGTTGACTTCATGGAAAAAGTAGATAATCACATCAATTATTAATAATGCCAATGGTAAATAATACTTTGTAAGTCATTTAAAAAAAAAGTTATTATTTAAGCATTCAAACGTTAGCTAGGATAGTCCACATAGGAAATTAGCATACCAACTTAGCAAAAGTCTATTTATGAGTTTAATATTAGGATTGTCTAAGCCATTACCAATTTTGACCAAACTAGATACTATATTAAATGTTAACATAACAATAACTATGAAAACTATATTTCAAACATTTTGATGTTAAATTTATGAATTTGTTTATTGAATCTGCTTTATAGACTAATTTCAATGTCTTTAACTATCTTTAAAAAATGTATTAAATAATACAGATTACTAGTTTGCTAAGTAATAGCATCTCACAAACACAACAATCACAGCAATCATAAAACAATTATCATTTGAATCTATCTGTAAACTATAGAATAATAAAATCACTTATTTAAATGTATAACCTGAAATATGATCACTGTAGAAATACTTAAGCACTCAAAACCATACCAACTAGCTAACCATATCAAACAAAAGAGTTAACAAGTTATTCTACTATAGTGTGTGAGTTTGGGTCACTGACAGTTTCTTTGTCATCCTCCAATCATATCATCTATTCCATCCTCTTTGATCAATCCTACATCCACAAAAAAACTAGATAGTTAGTCTAACTCATCATATATATCAACTAATGATACAAAATTAACAAATATACATCCATAGTGTACAAAATAAGAAAGTATAACTGTCACATCATGTAAATAAATCAGCATGTTACTATCCCATAATCAATATATACCATAAAACTCAATTCAAATCAATAATAATCAAATGATAAACATATTAATCTATGGATTCTAAGTTATAAAACATAGGGTGAAATCAGGTTGTAATAGACAAAGACATAGTACATTGGGACACATAGTATTACCTCTTCAAGTAGGATCAACTACATTAACTACACCATTCCTAGTACTACAAAGTAATGAGGTATTCAAGATGTTGTTAGGATGCCCATGGAAGCATAGACTTCATGCAGTTCTATCCATAGACATCGATGCCTAGCAGAGTAGTTACAGTTTTAGGAGTACAATATGAGTATCCCCTTCGGTTAGTGATATCGCCTCCTCCACCCCCACCACCATTGTGATTGGTTGAGACACATATTTAAGATCATTATTCAGAGATAGATGGTATACATATTCAGAGATAATTGTTACACATATACAACATCCAACTATACAACTCGTTATTCCACATAGAGAGTTACTCAAAGACCATAGAGGGCACCATCTATTACAACACATGTTTAGTTAGTGCCATAGATAGTTCAACATATTACACAATGAATATAAGAAACAAGACACCATCATATTATATAATTGATACCATAAAACCTTCTAAATCCATTCATCATACCCCAACTTCCACACACATTGAACATAATAGACATGATACACCACATGACTCTATATCAGAGTCTGACTCATCCCTAATCAATACATCCCATACATAACGTAGTATCCCTACACCACTTGATACAAGCACCTCCCTTCTCTCATTGAGTGCATCATCGATTAGTGATTTCAAATTTTAAATATTTTCAAAAATACAAAAAAAATCAAATAATTAGAAAATGCAAAATTCAAATATTCAAAAAATCCAAAATCATGACTGAGCATAACATAGTAGTTGCTTATATTTATATATATTATTTAACACATGTTTAGTAGATGGCATATAATTTACATACATATGTGCATTTCATGATATATAAGTGTTATGCATGACATAGATGTTACATAACGGATACCACAAAACCTTCTAAATCCATTCATCATACCCCGACTTCCACACACATTGAACATAATAGACATGATACACCACATGACTCTATATCAGAGTCTAACTCATCCCTAATCAATACATCCCATACATAATGAAGTATCCCTACACCACTTGATACAAGCACCTCCCTTACTCCTCTCATTGAGTGCATCATCGATTAGTGATTTCAAATTTTAAATATTTTCAAAAATACAAAAAAAATCAAATAATTAGAAAATGCAAAATTCAAATATTCAAAAAATCCAAAATCATGACTAAGCATAACATAGTAGTTAGCTTATTATATATATATATATATATATATATATATATATATATATATATATATATATATATATATATATATATATATATATATATATATATATATATATATATATATTACTTAACACATGTTTAGTAGATGGCATATTCTTTACATACATATGTGCATTTCATGATATCTAAGTGTTATGCATGACATACATGTTACACAGACATACAAAAGTTGGTTTTCTATCTACAAATTGTTCATGATAATACTAGGAGTGTCTTTCTTGACTATTACCAGTTATATTTTTTTATAACCTTTGTACCATGTTGAGCCACCTATATTGCTTACACATGTCTTACTAGTTACTCATTTATTACATAGTAACACATGATATGTCATTTTAAAACAATATAACATTGATACATATGGATGGTGTAGAATAGTCTCTTGTTCTAAGCTCTAACAATGGTGTTACTCTTTTACATAATAGATAATTTTGTGTGTGACTATTGTGTGTAGCCCTTGGGCTTGATTGATGTGACATCCATTAATGACCCTTGTTTGAGACATTTGTCATGCCATCCTACATGTGGCTTTTTGTCTTGATTGTTGTGACATCTTATTCCCTCGTATGCGGCCCTTTTAGTCTATGCGTGATAAATAACACTTACATTTATTGCGCTTGCTGACATTAGGATCTACCATGATCTATATCATGCACTTTTACTTAATTTTTTAATTCAAAGATACTTATACTACATGTTTCACTGATACATTTATCTATACATGATGCTAACATGCCCTGCATTCCATATGTTATGTACATGCTTTAATTGATACATATATTACTATGATGACATATTTTCCACATGATCAAATGATATTACATGATGTAATCTTTATACATGACATTGTACAATTCATTTCTCTTTCGAGATGAGTGACTTACATGGTACATACCTCATCTCAAAAGGAGGTATTATAGTGGACTTGTCTTAGACAATAAGCCCTTATGACCAGAAAATCAAAACAAAGTACAGGTTTCACATATTATAGAGATTCAAATGGTTCAGATATCATATTATTTTAGATACATGACAGACGTTGGCACATTGATATATAGTACAGGGGCATATTTTATGCATATGAATTCACTTTATAGACACTTGAGCAAAGATTCATACACACTTGAATGCGTATACATGGGCTATGTATAAAAATTTATAAGAACAAAATTTTAGACTTTTACATGTTAGGTATTGAAAGATCCAATACAAATATTTATTTCATGTATTGTGCAATAGAGCTGAACACAAAAACATATTTAATCACACTAAAAATATATTTTTATTCACACACTTATAAATTCATATGAGTGTTAAAATTATATAGAAAAACTCTTTCTTATAATTGGGGAGATCATATCTCCACCAATATCTCTCACCCAAATACTCAATCTCTTATATGAGTAACATATAACAATATACTATCAACTATATATTAACCAAATAACAACTAACCTATAATTGTAATATTATTGTAACAATATTACATCAACTAATTATTGACCAAATATATCTAACAAACTAACTATACGTAATAGTAGATTATTACTCTTGTAATTATTCATATTATGATATACAAATTAATGCGAGAGCTAACTATTCCCTAACATTCTCCGCCCCCTTAAACCTGACATGATAATTTGTGTTTTACAAGACTTAATGAAAGTAAAGAAGGAACACATCAAATTCTTATCAACCATTCACTTTCGAGAACACATCAATCGAATTAGTTTAAGAACTTCGAACATGAACACCTGGCATCAACCATTCATTAAGGGAACCACATCAACCTATACACTGTGGGAACCACGAGCAAAAACTATTTATTCAACTTTCATTCCTACATCTCCTAAACACATTTTTTATGTAGTACACTATGTGGGAAAATAGGAAATACACTTCTTATTCATCACACATACAAACAAGTACAAAAAATAAAAAAATATTTATATGTGCCACTATAGCAGAAGCACACCTTCAATAGTGGGTAATGAGAGGTGTAAAAATTCTCCATCCTCTAGTGTCCTCCAACCTCCAACAGGTTTTCTACTCAATATAAGAAATCTTTAGAATTATAACCAATATCCTCATTCATTGGTTCTTCTTCATCATTTTCCTTTTCTTCATCAACATTCATGACATTCTCTTATAATTTTCCATCAAGCAAGTCCTGAGCTCTCTTTGTGCAGTTTATAATCAAATGGCCAGGTTGTTTACAATAAAAGCAAGTAAATCATTTCTTTGAATCCTTAGAAGTTGATCCTTATTTGAAAGCAAATTTAGATATTCTTTTATCATATCACTTATTCTCTTTGTTTTTATCATACAATACACTTTTAAATGGATCAATATTCTTATTTTCTTCATCTATCAATGAAGAAATTAGATCTTCTAAGCTAAAATTTATTATGTTTAGTGTAAAAATCATATTGGAATAATTAGTTGGCATGCTATTTAGTAAAACGTGTTTTGCATCATCATTAGGTACATCTACCTTTATTCCTGCTAGTTGATTTAGAATGGAGTGAAACTTATTTATGTGTTGTACCATGTCATTTTCCTCCATCTTGAGTCCAAACAACTTTTGTTTGAGAGTCACTGTTGCACTTCTTGTTTGAGATCCAAATAGCTTGGTCAATGTAGTCCAAATGAACTTTGAACTCTTTGATAGGTCAATATGATGCAAGTAAGCATCAGATAACCCTAGGCTGATAATTGTTGTTGATTTTCGATCTTTGCTCTCCCATTTCACTACTTCCTCTGCATCTTTTGGTTTCTTTATTTTTCCATCAACAATATCTCAAATATCCTTGTTGATTAGTAATAACTAGGTTCTTACTTGTCATGTGTGAAAATCTTTTCCTTTAAACTTTTCAATGTAGTTCAATTTGTCCATTATGACCCCCCCACAATTTAGACATCACGTACAAGAGATAATGCATCTAATTAAATAAATATAGACAATATTGACCTTGACAACTTTGAAACGGTGATTTTTTTTAATTTTTACAATTAACAAATGACTTTGATTAAAAAAAATGAAACTCTAGACTTAAAAAGTAAAACTAACTCTTTTGATAGAATATGGACTCAACCTAAATGGAAAGGAGACACAATAAATAACCAAGACTCATAATGAACTTTAGATGTGGCAAAGACATAATTAATTAAATTAAATTTGTAAAAAACTAATTACAAATCTTGACATTTTTAATACAAATTAAATTGAGACAATAAAAACATATAAAGACTTGACACACACAAATTTAAATTTGCACATATTCAATACCAAATATCTTTTCCTGCATTGTCCTTATGCTAACAAGTTTTGAAGCCTTATTTTATTGAGATTTGGTGTTTCCTGGTCCTTTCCAGAGGACATTTTACAGGCTTGGGAGCAATGGCAACCTCTTTTCAAACACACCATTCTTAGAAGATTGTGGAGACTTATCTTCCCTCACACACTTTGGAAGATTTGGAAGGCAAGGAATGCAGTAATTTTCAAGGATTGCAAGATTTCCTATAAAAAACTTATCAAAGATATCTCTATTGATGCAAAATAAAATGTTCTTAAGTTCAAGTCTCCTAAAAATCATATTTTCCCTAAAGATTAGGATAAATTACTCTCTTGTTGGAACATCATTATCGGAGATCTTCAAATCAGAACTCCCTCTATTGACAGATCTATTGTTCAATAGATCCCTCCTCCAACAAATTGGTACAAACTAAAATTTGATGCCACCTCTAAAGACAATCTAGGAGCAGCAAGAAGAGGTGGGATCATTAGGGATCACTTAGGCAATCTAATTGTTGCCTATGCGGGTCCTATGGGTATTCAATCCAACCATTATGCAGAGGCACTTGCTGCTCTCTAAGGGATCAGGTTGGCAAGAGATTATCATATCAAAAATATTATCATTGAAGGGGATTATTTGAATATTATCAATCACCTTAAGGGTTCTCATCCAGCTTGTTGGACTGTCAAAGACTTTATTCAGGCAGCTATTAGCATTTGTGGGGTCTTTTCAATTCATAAGATTTGTCATATGTATAGAGAGGGTAACCATGTGGCAGACTCTTTTGCTAACATGGGGGTGTCTAATAATCATCTTAAATTTTGGTATGCTCATGATCAAATTCCTCATAACACTCAAAAAATCATTATTAAAGAAGGGGAAACCAGTTAAGTTTAGCTGGAGTATGGATGACTTGATCTCTCATTTGAAGGATAATCATTCTTTAGATTACACTCACTTTCATCAAATTTTTATTTATTACTAGTTTTGGGCTGAGCAAAGGTGGTGTGGGGGCGATCTGTTAGCTACTCTTTATGTGACCTCAACCCAAAATCCTATTGTTATCGTCATGGGTGGATCTGTTTGTCATGTTGAGCTAATCTACGACCCAAATTAGAGGGCGAATGAAGACCTTTGAAGATTTTAAATGTGGGATGATTATCCAATTTCATTCAAATAATCAAGGGGCATGACAATCATATTTTGGTCAAGTTTGCAAACAAATGGAAGAACACAAAAGTCATTTATAGAGGTAAGAATCTCTCTATCATGGAAGAGATAATTGCCTCTATTACAAGTCTCGATAGGGATGGTCTGAAATTTTATAGAAACAAATTTGACAAGGCTACAGAGGAGAAAAGGCTCTTGGAGGTTCCTCGATTAATGACTTGGAATTTTTTTAAGATGGCATTGTTCGTTCCTCTCACCCTGCTCCTTTTGATGAGGTGGGTTGCATGCTAGTTAGGTTTGTCACATTGGAAGGTAGGTACAAAACACTATCGATTCATCATGTCATCCTCTTGAACCATTTCCACAAAGGCCCTAAAGTTAGTTTTCATTATTACATCTTGTAATCTTTGGAGGCTTCAATTCTTAATTTTTAGGTGCACAAGCATGCCCTACCCCTTCATGAAGGGGTTATTTTTCTCTTGCATCACCATTACAACATTATCATTGCTAACAATTTTTTTATCCTTCCCCTATCTGAGCCTTCTTATCAGAGTAGGGTTAGGTTTAAGAACCCTAGCCTTCATTCTTCACCTCCTCCCTCTCTTAAGAGGGTTCTCACGAGTAGAAACAAAGATAAGAGTTTAGATCCTAATTCTCATAGGAATAAATAAATTGACATAGTGGAGAGTCTTCTTCACATGAGGTAGGATGATATGGACTCTGGTCCCTCCTGTCCCAAGGATCCTGGGTACAATGGTCAAATTACATAGTTTAAGGAAGAAATCAGTGATCTCAAGAAGGAGATCACTCAGATCAACAAGTTTAGTGGAAAGGGAAAGAAGAAAATGGACAACTCCTCCCTATTCAAGACCAAAATAGAAGACATTCTCAAGAGAATGAAATACATGGAGGACACCATGAACCAGATTAGGAGTAGGAAGATGGATCATTTAGCCATTCACTAAGCCTTTCTGGAGTTTATTGAGTTTTAAGTGAAACAAGTGTGCACCATCAGCACCTTACATCCAGGTTTGTGGAAGGGAGGCATCGAAAATACTCTGGCTTTGGCCACCATTGATAAGATAGACCCTTCTCAAATCATGGCTCTCAATATGTTTAACGCTTTGGAGGGATTGAAGAATAGTTTTAACAAGTTTACTAAGTGATTCAGCTCATTATAACTCCCTATTTTGGCTGATCTATTGCTACTCGGGCACTGCTTTGGTTCTATGGAGTTGTTGAATTGTTGCTTTCGTACCCTTCACTGGCAAGTTACTCTTTATTGTTGTTATCTTTTGTTTCTTCTAGTTTTTGGACTTAATTGAAACAAGGGAGTTGTTCTCTCTTTTATTTATGTCCTAGATTGTACCCATGCTTTATTTGGATTTTGAACCTTCTTGTGTCTTGAAGCTTCCTTTCTTTTTTGGCTCTTGAGCCTCTTGTTCTGGGTATGGTCCCTTCAAAACCATTTACCAATAATAATAAAAATATTGAATATCTTTACATAAAAAATAATCCTATATTGACTTATAAAATCAACTTAAATTTAATTTGACACATAACTATTTATGAGACCTTTAAAACTAATAAACTACATATATATCTTGATGGACTGACATACCTATACAAATAACTTTGTGAAGGTCAAGTGGTAGTCCATGATTCACGTTTATCATGCATGCTTATTCTGATGAAAATGGTGGCCGAATTGAAGTCTGCATGTTGTGAAGATAAAATGACAACTCAGGTCATGTTAACAGAAACGTAGAGCTCGAACAAAAATAGTTGTTGAAAAACTACTAGTGGTGAGTTGAGCATGGAGGATAAATATAATTGCATGCATCAATCTTCAAGATAAAACACATCATTACAATGAATAATACATAAATCTAAGATTAATTTTTTTGTATATTTGTTATTGCAACTTTGAGCTTGAGATAGTTATACATTAGAATTGCATGAGCAAATAGTAGACAAACTAGATCTCTCACTAAAATACTGCATCATCAACAGAATGAACTCAATGTTGGCACATTAAAAGCTCCAAAATTGATCAGATGGTTGACATGAAACTGATAGGTTGACTACTCCAGACTACATGCTAAATAAATTATACCTTTCAATCCACACACAAGCAGGTGTATGAAGAGTAGTTGGGACTGCACACATAACACATTTAAAATAACTAACCCATCAGAACCTCATGCTCTTATACCAATGCTAGATATTGAAGGAGCCAATACAAAAATTTATTTCATGTACTGTTGAATAGATTTGAACACATAAGCATATTTTAATCACACTAAAAATATGTATTATTCACACACTTACAAATCCATACAAGTGTTACAATTATATAGGAAAACTCTTTCCTATAATTGGGGAGATCATATCTCCACCAATATTTCTCACCTGAATACTCAATCTCCTATATGAGTAACATAAAACAATATACTATCAATGATATATTAACCAAATAACAACTAACTTATAATCATAATATTGTTATAACAATATTACATCAACTAATTACTGACCAAATATATCAAACAAACTAACTATATGTAATAGTGAATTATTTATCTCATAATTATTCACATTATGATTTATAAATTATTGTGAGGACTAATTATTCCCTAACATTACATTCATATACATTTAAAATATAGGTTCTCCAATTCAACATATAGATGCATATCATTATAAATCAGTTGGTACATATTTAGGGGGAATGATAATGATTCATGCCTATATACACAACACATTTATGGTTGAATGACAAATGGTTGTCATTCCACTTCATACTTATCAGATCTACAATCATGATGGAGGCATAGACATGGTCCATTCTATTTTGATCATGAATTATATTTTACTTTAGATAATACTACATAATCAAAACCTACATACATGATGGGGACATGAACATTGTTCTTTCCTTTGTGATCATGATTTGTTGTTTTTACATGGATTGAACTTGATCAAACTAGAACAAAACAATGTATTTGAATATATAAGTCATTTGAAGTGGTTGATTCATTTTGAGTGAACCTTGTCTGATCGGTTCTCTCATTTAATTACGTAGTGATTTCCTTGAGTGGAACTAAGCCACATGGATCTTTCTTTTTTATGCATAGTTATTTAGGTTAGTAGATTGTGTACCTTTCCCCACATTTGTGAGGGTTGGGGCATGTTTCCTTCCTAACTCATGACATTTCAAAGCTATACAATTTTGGGGTATGATCACCCCAACTCTCAAATATTTCAACAAGGAAGCATCATCTCCAATAAGTTGCAAGGAAAACATGGTTTTACCAACAACCAAGTGTACTCTAACCCTCACTCTTTCAATTTCCAATTTTAGGTTTAAAATTTCACATATGACATTGACTACTTCATTCTCATGGAAAGTTACATGGAGCAAAGTTGCACATTTGGAGCCATCTCCTAAAAGGCAAAGCATGTTGTACACACTCAAATATATTTTATCTTTTTTCTCTAGCAAGGACATTATTAGAATAAATTGGGGGCATTTGTAGATACTAAAATTTAATCTTCAATTCTTGATAATGGCAATATCAATGCATATTTACCTCACATGACATGAGCACCTAAACAAGGTCCTAATTCAACATCCTCTCACTCTTGCATATTATCTTATGGGTCAACCCTTCCATTTTATTTTTATACACTTACAGGAACCTCACTGTCTATTTTAAACTACTAAATATCTTACATAAACATCTATAGACTCTAAGAGCAGTCCATCTATACATGGATTAGTTATGACAGTTACAATCATTATCACAAGTCAATAATGACATGCACTGGTCAAAATCAACTTGATCCCAATGACATTTATTTTATAAAATCAACCCATCCTTATGATTGGCCTATAAACCTAGTGTGTCAATGGCATGATGAATTATCTAAATGAATCCCTATACAAACAAATCAAGGTCTCATTCAAAAGGGACATGACATTTATCTATGATACATCTATACACTATTGCACATTGAGGAAACCTTCAATATTCCTCCCAAATTTGCCTACTTATCATTAGGAGTAGTGGCAAACCAAGTTTGAAGCACTCAAAAGCCAAGTCAAAGCAAACATTGTCAAGTAGCAAATCCAATCATTATATGCATGCACATAATGAAGGAGCACAATTGGACAATCACACTTGGTGGGAGAAGTACATGACTTAATTTGCTTCTTTGGAGTATTGGATACGTAAGTAATGACTAATCATCATACGTGGGTGATTAGGTTCAAATTATCCCATTACATGCCCCCCATTTTTTTAGGTTTTGAACCCTCACAAGCACATCTAAATTTCAAGGTAAAAGAGGATAATTTTTGGATCCTTGCGCATTATCAGAGTTAGGAATTGTAAATACAAAGCAAATAATGACAATTTTAGGTGATTATATAGTCACAATGTCTTGCTTTTACATGGGTCAGTATTGACCATTAAGTGAGTATCGATTGATGATACTAACCTGATCCCATGGAATTGACCCAACACAGGTAGCTGATTAGTTCTTAAACCAAACAAACCAAAGGCATGCTTATCCCTAATTTCCACTTTGAGAACATAGTCACAGTCAGATAGTTAACCAGAAAGCTAAGTATCATGATCTCTTTAATAATTTTCATATTTAGCATATGCCCTTTATCGAATCAAAATAATTAATTGCTAATATTTTAAATTCAAATGTTTACTTGAATGCCATATCTATTAATCCAAATTTTATTTCAAAGTTATATCTTAATCAGATTATTCTTACACTTTCATCCAAATTAGGGTAAAACAATAGTCTAGTTTATCTTTATTTCCTAGTACCTTCACTATTTATCTCTATTCATTAGGACCTTCTAAATAAAAGATTATATTCATATAGAAATGGCAGCAACATCGTTAGCCAACATATAGCTCTATATCACTAAAATTATCCCAAGTTCGCTAGAATTTGGTCTCTATATCCCAATTCAAGCCTTGGAAATTAGTAGCTTGACTCAGAACCCTAATTAACCATATTAGGATTTGATGTAGGTTATAGGTCATTGCCTCTTTTAAGGTTTTTTGGTTTGATTGTTTTGGTTTCTTAGTGTTTGCTTTGTGGTTGTTTTTATGATAGGTTTGTCAAGATGTGTGTGTTTTTCTTTATGTGTCTTTTAGGGTCTCATTTGTCACTAGTTTTTTCAGCCATTACATGAAATTCCTATTATTTTATAATTTCCATATTTCCTAATTATATAATGATAATATTATGCTAATACAAAATAGGTAGGTTGTATTGCACCAAGGCTCTAAGGGAATTTTATTTCTAGTTATTTACTTGTTTAATTTCATGTGTTTTCTATGGTTTTTTATTAGAAATTAGTTGTGTGTTTCCTCATTAATCATAAATACAAATTGGATCTAGTAGAAGATACATGTAAATGACTTTCCACTTAATGTTAAGTTGAAAGCTTTCAGGAGAAATTTCATTATATATTAATTTTTAATAGGATATTTTCTCATGTATAAATGACAATGCCTAAATGACTTCCAACTTGCTAAAATTTCATGGTGTGTAATTGCAATTATATAGAAAGAGGCGGTAAACTTTATAAAACATTGAACAATGCTTCACATCGAAAGGCTTCAAGTACTTAACAATGGATTTGAAATTTATTGGATCTAGTTTCAATTCTCCTCTTCCAACCATAATGTTAAAGGCTAGTGATTGCCTTACATATTCATGCTTTTTAAGATTTAGCAACAATTGGTGATTCTTCAAGGGCTAAAATTTTATGTTGAAAATGAAGTACATGTTATGTATTGTATAAAATCAAGATGTCATCAAAGTACACTATCATACATTGTTCCATGAATGATATTAACACATCATCCATCATCCTCATTAAGGTTGTGTGTTATTTATATCCCATATGGTATTACAAGTTGCTTGTACAAGTCTTGTTTTGTTCTAAATGGGGTCTTTTATAGGTCCTCTCCCAAATGAATTTGAATGTATCCCAATTTCAAATCCAACTTGGTTAAGTATTTGGAATGTTTTAGTTGATCTAAGTAGTTGTCTATCCTTGGAAAAGAGTATTTATTATCAATAGTGATCATGTTCAAAGCTCTAAAATCTATGCAAATCCTTCATGGTCCATCCTTCTTTCAAATTATCATGATTTGTGAGCTACAAGGTGAAGTAATTGTGCAAATTAATCCTCTCAAAAAATCTTAAATTTGTTCCTTGACCTTCTTTTATTCCAAAAAGGTTGTCTATACAACTTAATATTGGGCAATGGTGAATTAGGTAGCAATGTATTTTATGCTCCACCTATCTCTTTGGTGGCAAATTTATTGGGATTTGGAACAATTCTTGGAATGTGTGGATGAATGCCATTTGATTCCTTTTATCTCTTGTATAATTTTATTGTGGCCTTCACCCCTCATTGCTCATATGTCAAGAATAACAACACAAATTACTTGTTTGCATTTATGATGTGAATTGATTGACTATTCAGTGGATGACACACTAAATTTTAGAAACTTAATGTGTTATGAATGCAATAAACCAAAGCAACGGAAATGAACCCAATAAATAAATATGATATTTCATTGTAAACATATTGTAAATGCAATTAATGTACAATAAGTTAGCAATCTCTTAGAAAAGATATGAAGCTACAACACTATTATTTTACAATTTTGATAAAATTCCATTATAGATATTTTGAGCAAGAAATGAAAATTCTTAAAATAAAAGGTGAAACTATTCACCTTAAATTTTAAAAATATATGTGAAAAACATTCCCCCAAGAAGTTGAGAGGATCTATTGCGACATGAAACTCATCAAAACACAAAAATTTTGGTTTGCTGATTTTTTAAGAATTTTCTAGATTTTTATATTTTATGATTTTTAGGCCTTTTAAAGTGGATTTACAAGGTCAATTTTTTTGGAAGTGATTTCCACTCCCTTTCATCATGTTTTATGCATATTAATCTTTTTAACACATTAAATGCATTTGACTTCGAATTTGAATCAACAATAAAGGAATTATGACTCTCACACCCCCTTGCCTACCCTTGGCAACCCCTAACAAGGTGGCCTATTGGTTTTGAATTTTTTTTCTCAAAATGTTATTCCAAATTGATACATGGATCAAATTATGTGGTTTTTTATTTTATTATCCATATCGATGTGATCCTAGACTTTGCCTTGTATGCACTAATGACAAAGGTCTCTCAGACCTTGACAAGAGGTATTTTTTCCTTCCTCGTGGAGAATGCATCACTTATAAACATCAAATGGAACCATATCTATCTCCACCTCATTGATGAAGTTTACATTTATATTAAATCTGATTTTATATTGCTTTGGGGGAAAGTGCATAATGATGTAGATGTTTACATCTCTAGCCCAAGCTTCTTTACCATTTTTTTGGAAATCAAGCTTGCTTGAGAACCAAAATAAAATATTATACCAATGTTGGACATTTTTATTTGAGTTTTAATATTGAAAATCTTACTCACTAATTCATCCACTTTAGCTTCTCTATTACTCATGGCAACTACCTTTTACATGTTGGTGCATCTTACCTTCTCATCAACATCAAAATTACATCTAACCTCTTTCTCATCAATTGTGTTTGTCTTAGTCTTGGGTTTCTCTTTGTTATAATCTCTGGGACCTATGTCCATAAAATACCTTGGGTATTCACATCTATATTGAAATGCTTGCAATCATTATTGACATCTTTGCATTTTTGAATCATAGTAATGTTCTTATGACCTTTATTACTAGCCATTTTCCTTTGCTTATCTTCTTTAAAGTATCTTTCTGATTGGAATTATAAGAACTCCCTTGTTTCCCCTTTTATTATCCATCCCATTATTATGTGTGTGCACACAAGCTTTGGCTATGTTCTTTGGCTTTCAAAGTAGAACATGCATCATAATATGTTTACGAATTTTTCTAAAGGCACTTGAGCGTCACGTCTTCATCTCTTGGAATTTATTCCAAAATTCCATGGTGTATTCTTGTATGCTTTTCCATTGTCTTTGTAACAATTATAAACGTATAATTATATGGTTCTATTTGTAACCATTTTATTAGAACTGATATTTATTCAACCTCTTAAACTCCTATTGTGTAACTTGCTTAACCTTAAGGCATCCATATGACTCCCATCTTGTGAGTACATGACCAACCAATTTAAATTTTTAAAATGCCATTTTTTGGTCCTAACCTACATAATGCACAATCAAGTAGGCCTTTAACTTATTGAAGTCAATGATCTAGCTTATCCACATCTACTTGACCCTCCTAAGGCTTAATTTCAACATTTCCTTACACCTTGAAAGTTGGTTGTAACATTGCATTGTTTGAATTCTTTCCTTCAATTATATGATTTTCTTCTTTGGGATCTTTTTTCCCCTTATGTTTAATGGGATAATTTAAAGAAGCTCTAAACTTCTCGTTGAAAAACACCACAAGGATCTTCACATTGAGTAATGCTACGTTTATTTATAAATGTTGGAGCCATGTTTTATGTGCACATCATCCTCATGATAATCTATACCTAAAGATCAATATTTTATATTTCACTCCTTTATTATAATATCCTATTTCAAATGAAATAATTCTCTTTGACCCCTTCCTTTCTCTAACTAGGTAAGGGCATAGACCTGGAATCCCCTTTCTCTAATAATGTAAGGACATAGACATGAAATTACCACACAAACCAATGAAGAGTGTGATTTGATACCAATATGTTTTGTAATTGCTCATTATATTCCTATGACAAATCACCAACACGAACTTTTAAAAATAATTAATTTTATACTTGTGTTCCCTTATAATGAATGGAAGAAATTGAAATCATTCTCTAATTAATCATAACTCAAGCTAAAGTAATTGGGAATTTAATAAACAATGAAGGAAAACATACACATCATCATATGAACAAGATTGACACCATGTTCACCCTCAATAGTATTGTGTTGGTGTTACCATGTTGTTTCCTTCAATGCTTCATACAATTTATACATTACAAAGGAATAGCTCTCAAAAGGAGCTATGGATCTTTATGGCTTCAATTTGGAATCTCCTACAACATCTCACTTTTTTTCAATTTTATCTACAAACATCCTCTAATACATCCTAATTTATCCCTAAGAATGTCAAAATAAACCCCTTGTCTTTGTAGAGGCAATGTTTTATGTGAAAACATGATGAAACAATGTCAGATTGAATTCAAAATGCATACTAGAATTTGGGAATGGAATAATCTTAACATATTCTCCCAACATATACAAATTTTAAGATTCCTATATTCACTCTTAGAGAAGTTTATTACAAAAAAAGTATTATACTAAATTTTTACCTCATTTCCCTTATGTCAAATACTTGATTTATTATTTTATTACTACTCTTAATGGATTCACTGTCTAGTGAATCCATATTAATGCCATTGTTTCTAAATTTTGTTTGGATTTGTAGCATGGTTCTAAAGTTCCCTTGATTCCATAAGTATGGTGGATATGATACTTAAATTATGGTGATGCAAGATTGTAGATTCATAGTTTAATTACTTGTCTTGTGCCACATATTAACGTGTGTCATTGGTGTATTGGTTAATTATTCAATGTCTTAGAGGTTTGATGTTTTTCATACATTATTCAGTCTTAATCTATTTTATATCTTTATCTACTTATGATCTACATGTATTTCTTATATAAATACTATTTTGATTGATCCCTCAAAATTGTGACCTGTTTATGTAACAAAAACACTGGAGAGAAGAACCCATAGTGTCAAACTTATGAAAAGTATTTTTGTAGATGTGAGTCATTGAATTCATTCAAATTTTTGATACAAAAGTACTAGGTTAAAACCTATAATCTAGTCTATTAATATATTTTATAATATATCTTTTAATATAGATCATAGAAGAGAAAAACATGGAAAAACTTGCTATTAAAAAAATAGGTGATATTAAAAATGATGATGATGGGGGCATTGGAAAAGGTAGGATATTCATTACACGTACATATCATTGTATATATGATATATTAACCTTTTTGATTATGTTGTATTCAAATTCCACTATTGGTTCACTTGCTCTTAGCTCAAAGCCAAATATGATCTCAACAATAGAGGTTTTGAGTCTCTCAGTACAATTTAAATGATAGTCCTTGATGATGCCTTGTATATACTTGGTCTTAAATCCCCTTGCCATTGGTGGAAGGATCAGAATTGGAATGTGGCTACTTCTTTACTCTAGTACAAACCCCAATTAGATTATCAATGGGTTTCACCCAAGATGGTTCTTTATGAGACACTCAACAATCATTAGAATATCAATGTTTCCTCCTTACATAGTTGAGTTAATTTTTTATTGTTTGGTTGATGGTTGCTGAACCTAATAAAGCTCAATTTTCTTTGTGTATTCTCCAACAATGGTTTTTTGTGGGTGATAGATTGTTGCATCTAGGTAGCCCTAACCCTAAATTGTGTCATTTAAACACATATTTTGGTTTTGTGTTTGAGTACAATGGCCTTGGATATGGATTCATTCCTTATTCAAACCCTTCATTTAAAACAATCTTACTTGGGTATTTTGCCTTTATATCTACAAAATTGAAGCAAATTTCACATATTTTTTGCATTGAGGTTTTATTTCAATTTTAAAGAGATTAAAATTTAGATGGTTTTTATCATGAAGTTTTGGAAAAATATTTTATTGTTTCTAACATTTTTTTTGAGATATCTAATATTATACTATAGATTCAATTACAAGCATAAAAGGTGCCCTTGAAGATTGAGCACCTTCGAACCTTAATTGGATACTAGGGTAATACCCTTTATATTATAAGTAGAGTTTCTCATGACTCCCCCAAACATGATTACCCTAGGTGAGGACAAGGTCAAAGGGAATATGGTAGCACTTGAAGCAAGTTTCACAATCATTTTCTATTTTTCACACCTTTTCCATTTTAATTTTCATTGATGACTAATCATGGAGGTTGGTCATCCCCAAAGATGGAGGATATGGTCTGATTTGTTAGGTGGATTCAAAGAACAATTTGGGAGATATTCATCACCTTTTGTACATCATCTTTGATAGAAGATTCATCATATAAAGGAAGAGAATCCCAAATAAATTGTGTATCTATATCAAATAATATTCATACTATATCATGCGAACATCTTGTGAATATATCCATTTCTTTATTCCCTTTCTATAATCCCATTTTATTAAGATCTAATAATCACATCATAAGATTTTTGTAACATCTTTTCAAATTTCATAAGACATTTGCTTGACTTTGCTTAGAAGATAATAAAAGTGCAAGAATGCTCCAAAAAAGGCTAAGAGAAAAGAAGCAATTGAATTGAATAGTTTTTTACAAAATTAGTCAAATAAGTCATCACTTTTCCCTCCTTTTGGAAAGCTAAGATTTCAATCTTGAAAATGAAAGATAAATTTTAGAGCATTGTTCTATATTAATATTATATACACACAATGAAATGCTCTCGTTATAAAGTTGTATAAATATATTATCCAATAAAGAAAAGGATGCCTCAGTTATATGTTTGACCTCAAAGTTATATCTTGTTGAATATATAGTATAAAAATCCCCATCTAAAAACATTAAAAAAAATTAGCAACTATTATTATGTAAAAATTATGATGAACCATTTATTAGAAAATTTCCATTATAAAATGCTTCACCTTGATTTGCTACTTCATTGAAAAGTTATACCCTTTGTCCCACAAGGTTGTTTATATTAAATATAATTAACTAGCTTTAATACCACTTACTCCATTATAATTTCTTACATTTATGTGGTTGTAAGGGAATAACTCCACTTGCTTTATTGAGATCATTTTAATTAAATAAAATATTGAAACTTATTATGAATGTTTAAATTTTAATTTAATAAGATATACATATAAATGATCTAAAAGTTCTTAAATTCTGCATGCAATTAACAACTTCATTTATTTTCTGATTATGTTTACTAAAATAATAATGTGACAACTTAGATGATATGATGCATTAAAGTCTTACAATTTAAATTATTTATGACATTCTCATATTTTTTTTAGATTTGAATTAATCAACAAACTAATTGGCCAAATAATTGCCTTACCATCGAGCACAGTAGCCACATTCCTATTGTGAGAGAGTTAAAGTACTTGTTACACCTAGGGCATTTAGTTGAATACATAATTCCCCCCATTGAAATAATATTAAAACATGGCCTATGTATTCCATTAGTGCGTCATATGTTTAATTATAGATACTTGTATGAGATACCAAAAAACACATTTATAGATTTTTAGTTATGAGATACCAAAAAAACTTGTATGAGATACCAAAAAACATATAAAGGTGTGTAGCAATTTCTCCTAGACCATATCTTTATGAGCTTCTATTATGAATTCCTACTATGGTGATAAAATACCACATATTTAGAAAGATTGTCCATTTGTGCCCCCTATTTGTAAATTTCTTCATTAACAATTTCCATCTAATAATTATAAATGTATGTTTTTCGTGAAGACATCTCTTTGGTTATTGATAGTATCATGTATAATAAATATGAATACATGTAAAATATCACATTAATTTAATATGATGAGCCAAAAAATGATCTTAATAAGTATGCATGACTTCATATATGAAATAAAACTATGTATAACTTTATTTGGTTCTATGGTTCTCAAATCTATCTTGTTGAATAAGTTTTAAATATCATACATAAAGTGAGTCCATGATGAAATAAAAGTCTTGGTCACCCAAATTTGTCCAAACTAAAACCTTCTCCTTAGTTTTGTAAGTCTTATTTAAATACATGGAGTCACGCATGGCATAGAAGTAATTACTCTTCTTGTAATGTAAAAAGGAAAGGAAAATATTTTTTAGGTCCATGACTCCAAACACCTTATTTAAGGTCTGTAAGGTGGATTACAACATATGATACCATCTTGTACTCCTAGTATATAGGAGGCACCTAACTCTACTTTAAATATAAAGTGTACATACATTATCCTTGTAAGATTTGAACTTGTGACCTCCCTTTCAATTGCACGAGTTATTCACCCCTAGACCAAATCATGTGTACTTTAAGGATATCCAGGTTCTTCAAGAATTTCTAAGGTCTTTTCTATCCTTCGTTGACATAATGCTCAGTGGTAATCAATTTGTGATGCATCAAATAAGAATTTTCATGATGAATAATGCTCAAAATATCTACTCTATACTTCATTCACATAGCTTAAGGATAAACTCATATTATGTAATCTACCCTAGAATTTAAAGTTGAAGATTTGAGGGTCAATTTTGATATAAGATAAAAAAAATAATTAAAATTTATGTTCTAGCATCTACACATTATGATTTTGGTAGTTTTAGTACCTATCATGCCAAAATCATTAAATTTTCCAACATGAGTAGATAGTTACATATAAAATCCCCAATGCTTCTTGAAAAAACTTAACAATTTATTTTCACGTGACTAGTTTAGTGTTTGAAACTCCAATCTAACCACTTATTTGGCATTGGATCCCCTGCCCCCTCCTTATAATTTATGACAAAAATGGTATTCCCCTCTCTAAATCCTCATCTTCTAGGATCATTTCTTTCAACACAATCACAAGATCACTCTCTATTTTGATTTTAGTTTCAATATTCTTAGTATTAAATCCCAACTTGTGGCAGATTGTAACCATCTTCTTTTCTAAATAAATGTTTCTCATGTTTGTGATTTTTGTAGTTTCCATATGTTTTATAACATGTTCATAATGTGAAATCCTGTATTTCACATGTTTGCATGGATGGATAAAGTCTTGCTTGCAATCAACAATATTTTTTAAACACTAATCAACTAAGAAATATTCATAGTACCTAGTCTTGAAGTGGACTGCTCTAGGTCCTTCCTCATCTGTAGCTCACAATCTACTAACACTCATTCACCCAATATTTTAGATAATTTTACTCTAAAAGGATTAGTGGAAGCCCACTACAAAAACTTGTCATATTAAATGCCCTCAATGAACGAGCAATCCCAAAAATCTAATGCTTATTTATTTATCATTCTTATGTTTTTTGTAGGCATTAAAATATGGTAATTGATACTTTTAAATGCTAGTTTTGACTTAGCTTCACCTAGCATGACTTTTGCATACAAACATGAATCTCATTCACCATTCTCCCACATCCACATGTTATCTATGGGTCTAATCATTATAAGTTATCATCAATCACCTACATGAATTCCCCTAGTTTATGTTAAACTAGTAAATTATCAAACTCATACATCTCTAAATCATAAAATCAATATTATTATCTCCCAGACAATAATTTTAAACTCATGACATACCATCTGATGGTTTCACCCTTCACCCAATAATGGTCATATTTAAAAATCACATCATTCTTGATGGTTGACCTATCTGCGTAGTGTATGATGTGAGAAATTACCCAAAGAGTCTCCTGTAAATGAAAAATAGGCAAATACCTATTACCTATCTTGCACTTGTCAAACATATGTAAACGCTTGCACATTCAAGAGGAAAACCCTATTATTCTAAAATTACCAATTAGTCACTAAAATTAGGGCCTTACCAAGTCTAAAGCATTCAAGAGGCAAGTCAAATTTTTCAATTGTAAAGTATCAAGAGCTAAATCATAAGTTACATACTTTGAATGAGCATAATTTGACTCATTCACCTAATAGGGACAACTACTTATGGTTTGAATTCTATCTTCATAGTATGGATATGTAGCTAGTACTTAACCCTTCAAATGGGTGTGGTTAGATTTAGATCAACCCACTTTTCTTCCCCTTTTGTAAGCCTAACTCTATCATTGCAAGTATACCTAGAGTTTCAAGTGAAGGATACATATTTATGTGAGTCGTAAACATAATCATACCTCAATATCACACACAAAGTCAAAATATAAGTATACACACTTGACTATATCAAACAGAGGAGTAAAATATGAATAGATAAAACTATTGGACAAGGAACACAATGTCTAACGATACCAAATTAAGGTTGATGGTATAGTCTGGGTGTGCAAAAAGGTCCAAATTTTGATCTAAGGGACCTAAAGTCCAATTTTCTATTTGTAGTTATTAAAATTTGGGTTTTTATACTTGATAATGATAAGCTTGACACACATTTACCATGCATGAATTGAATGCATGAACAAGGTTTTAAATTTCCATTTTGTCACACTTGCATGATACCTTATGAGTTAATCCTTTTTTCTACTTTTATACACCTACATGAATATCACCATATATTTCAAAGCTACTAAATATATTGCATAGACATCCCCAGATTCTCAATTCATTACACCTCTACACAAGTCGGTTAAAATAAATATAGTTAGTATCCCCGATCAATATTAAACTAATCTAATTAGTATTGACCCATTCCCAACAATGGATATTTTTTTAAAATCAAATCTCTCCTTAGTGTTAGCTTATTTGCCTAGTGTGATGGTGGCATGGGAAATTATCCAATTAGAGTCATATATAAGTAAATCAAGGTCTCATTTAAATGGTTTTTAGAACTTATTTGGAACACATCTATAACTATTGTACATTGATAACATAATACCATATTCTTCACAAATTGTAAATTTATCACTAAGAGTAGCCACAAGCCATGTCTAAAGCACACTAAATCCAAGTCAACGCAAACATTATCAAATATCAAATCTAAATCATTAGTTGCGTACATATAACTAAGGATCACAATTGCACAATCACACTAGGTGTGAGAAATACGTGGCTTGATTTCCCTCAAATTATCAGATACATAGGCAATGGTTAATTTTCAAATGGGGGTGATTGGGATTAGCTCAACACATTACACTTTCCTAGTTTTTGTAAGTTTCTAGCCCTCACAAGCACACCTAGTGTTTCAAGGCAAAGGAAAATCATTTTTGGGGTTGTGCACAACATCAGGGTTCAAGATTGTGAATAAAGAGTAAGAGAAAATAGGTGCATGTGGCCATACAATCAATGTTTCTTATTTTTGTATAGGTCAATATTGATTAACACAAGTCAATATTGACCAAATATATTGAGCCAATCTTATGAAAATGACCCTACACAGATAGAGAATCAATTCATGAACCAAACAAACAACATGATTGCTTTATCCTAGATTTCACTTCTAATATATAGTCACCGTTATACAATAAACTAGAAAATCTAATTATTCATCCATTTGTTGTACTTACTATATTTAGCATATGTCACTTTTCAAATAATTACAATTAATGCCAATATTTCGCATTCATATGTATGCTTAAATGTCTTATTTTGATATATCAATTACATTTTAATTTTCTATCTTAAATAGATTAAGTAAGTCATCTTAATCAAAATTTGAGTAAAACATATTGATGAACCTATATGCATATCAAACAATGTAAAACCCTAGGTTTACCTCAAAATTTCATCCTTCAAATGTTTCAATTTTTTTGTCCCACAATTTTAAATTTTTGTTTATGATTTCTTTACATAAATTATCATAGGGTTTAATGATCTAATTTTTTATTTATATACACAAAGAATCTTTTCACCTTCAACATTAGATATTATTAGGGTTTCATATTTTAGCTTTATAGCCTCTCAAACTTGATTCTTACACATTTATGCTTCCATTAATTTTAGGGGTTATACTTCCACTTGTACTCATTATTATTATAGGCATTTGTATGCTTTATATGCCCAAATACCCCCAAAACCATAACCATTCTCCTATGGATTCTTTTACTATTGTTTCTGCCTCTCCTCAAGGTGGTGCTCACTACTTTTCCTATATGGAGGTCCATTGTATCACTATCCCAAAAGGGTAGGAGGCACCTCATGGATAACCAATACATGAACAACACTACATCTAACATGATTTTTCAAGGTAATATACAATATCTTACAAAAGATATTGAATATTTGATGCTAAATATTTAAACACTTGGTAATGAAATTACTTGTAGAATAAAGGACACAAATATGACCCAATATGGTTTCAAATTTAGATGTTTACAACAAATGAGATATACATGATAAGTATTATGGAAATGTGCACAAGTCATTATTCACCCCATCCAAACATATACTCAAAAAATATGTCAGGGTTTTGGATACAAATTAGGTTTAGAAACTAATAAATCAAAGACACATTGATTTTATAAAATAAACAAAATAAGCTTGTGTTGATTATCCTAACACACATATGTCTGACACTCTACAATATTAATATATTCATGATATCTACATCAAGAGAGAATTATGAAATAATGTAGATATCAAGTATACATTTGGTCAATATGATGAATTATTTATCTAGGTTATGATATCACATAAGCTCATCAAACAAGTTTTTATTTATGCTAAATTAAATGATTTTTTTTGTAACATGTCATTCTTTTATACATTAAGGATCGATATGCAAAAACTAAACATATCATATCACATCATTACTAAATCAAATCAAGGGATATGGACACCAATTGGCACAATTTCAATGGAGGTGATACTAGGACCAAAGAAAGTGCATTCCTTATTTCAAGTCACACTCCACAATACACATTACAACCCATTGTTGACCCAACCTTGGATACATACTATGAACACAATACCATCTACATTACATATGTGTGTTATATTTATAGGTGGGGGACATATATATACATGTCAGGAAGAAAATAATCCTTTCAAGTATCATAATTTGTCACTACCTAAAGCAACACATGGAAAAGAAATAAAGAGTATAGTCCAAGTAGTATCACAACCTACTAGTCAATTCAAAGTGTTAGCTCCACCAAAGAGGAAATTTTCATGACTGCCATCACCTCCTCATGTAATGATAAAGAGGCTACTCAAATAGCACCTTATCACACTTATTCTTCCATAAAATCTTGATCTGAATAGGGATATACCATAAAATTATGATAACAATGCATAATATGCATATCATTAGAGTATGAGACATTCTATGAACAAATGTTTCAAATTGAGACACAAAATACAAGATCTTATTTAAAAACAATAGTATTTATATTGGCACACATTTAGGATAACCTAGATCACAATTAGATGAGAATCAAAAGTAATAACCTATCATGATCATTACAAATAGGCAACATATCTATGAGAAACCTAAGCATGATAATAATAAAAAGTATCACACATCACATTATAATTGCGATTCCTCTAACTTATTCCTCCTTATGATTATGTATTTGATCATCATGAATACTACTATCACTTTGATTCCTATTTGATCCTACCCAAATATTTGGAGAGATCCCCATACCATTGTGCACCCCTCTGAACCTTCCCCACACTCTATTATAGCTCCAACACCTTGCATGACTTTCCATGCACCCTGAAGACCCTTTTAGAGGATGGATAGCATAGGTTATGGAATTTTGAAAAAACCAATGGCATAATATGTGCATTTTTGCCAAAATTCAGCAGCCTAAGCTATAACTTTTACATATTATGGCTTTTTGTGTTATGTCTATTGCTAAACAGTAAAAAATGACCATTTTTTGGGAAATCTGAGGCTTGGGCTGCCCTATATGACTCCAAATAATTCATTCCAACCACTCTTATTCACTCTTTTGTCTCTTTTGACCTTATTGAATCTATCTTGATTCATTCTTGGTGATTTGAGCTTCCATTGTGATAGAGGATTACCTACACACTTGTAGACTAATTTAGTTGCACCGTTGCTACTCCCAGTTGTTCTTACTTCATTACAGATTCTACCTAGATATTATTGTTGGAATTGAACCTAATTTATGTACTTGTATTGGCCTCAACACTCCTGCTTATTATTACTTCACCCTCTCTCCTTAATTGTGTATATTAGATTGGACAAAGGCTCTCCACTACAGCCGAGTCTTCCTCCATCTCTAAAGTAATTTGGACTCATGGTTGGTAGAAAATTTTTCATTATGTTTTGAGATTGATCTGAGGGAACCTTACTTTCAAGTTGAAACTAATTAGTAAACATAGAGTAGTGTATGCTAGGGTTTAGTGTTTTTATGCTAGTTTATCTTCATTTGAACATGTATTAGCTTATATTTCTAAAATTTATGCATCCTCTTCCTTTGAAAATGTCTTTTGCCTCAAAATCATTTTTCATTTACTAGATTTACATGCTTTTTTATTGTATTTTATTCATAGTAGTGCTTATTTTTTCAAATAACATAACTTTCTTTCTTAAATTTCATTACTTTACCCCCTTTACAACTCATTATTCTATGGTTATACCCATTAGAGATATTCATGCCCTTTGTGCACTCAATAGTGTTATCCCTAACCTGGTTTGTAAGTCCACCTATAGCTTAATACTAGTTAATAAATTAGATAGCTATCTTAAACTTCTAGTAGATTTATGCATGCTTCAGTCGAGTAAGTGTTTACTTAGTACCCTTGATACCTACTCTACCAAACCCTAACATCTCTATTTAGATTCTTGGAGCTACATTCTGGTTCATCAATAGTCTTTGTAGTCATGGGTCTTGGGTTGCTTCAACTACCACCATTAGTGTAGATCACCACTGAATGGTGCAACATGATGGGGGTCAAGGATGCAAGACACCATTGTAAAATAGCTAGCTTAACATGGTGTGGAACAGGCAAGATGCACAAGGGAGATGAATAATGTGACCAAACTATAATCATGGAGGTGACCAATGTTGGCCATAGTGATTTGTCAAAAAGGGTGTTAGGAGGCATGTGCAAGATGAAGACTAGTTATAGAAGACTAGGGCAAGTCTTGAGTAACTGTAACCATGAACCTGCATACCTGTAGAGACTGACCATGAAAAAAGAGGAAGAGGGAGTTAGTATGGGATTAACTAAAATCAATAAAAGAGGCTACCAAATAAAAAAATTGCATAAATCTACTTCTATCCTAGCTGCATCTGAGGAGTATATATGCCAAAAAGGCCAAAAGACCTAAGAGGTTCAAGAGACTGGGATAGCCTAAAAATATGCACAAGAAAGTCCTATGGAGCAAAATAGAAGTTGCCAGTATGTCTATAATGGGAAAAAACCCTTAAGATGAAGGTCTAGAGGCCCTCCTAACAATGACAATGAACCTACCCATAAAAGGTCCAAAAAAGGACACACAGAGAAATCGAGAGGATAAAAAGAGTGGAAAAGCTCTTTTTCAAGTTATTTTCACCTAACATTGACCAAAAGAGAGCTTAGATATCCCAAAGAACCATGTCAAGGAGATTTAGATACACGAGATCACACAATGAGTGAACATCATGGTCTGAGTAAGTCTTCTAACTATCAATTTGCATAATTTTTTTGTTTTTATGGGTTTTGGGAGGCCATGCAGGCATTTTTATCAGATTTTTCTTGAATCCATGAATGGATGGAGGAAAAATGCATGCTAAAATGTTTGAAAGGGGGCCTCATCTTTGGGGATATATGAGAAGCCGAACCAGGCTTGGGTTATGGGCATTCTATCAAGCCTCAGGTCTTGCTTGAAAACCCACAACCCAGGGCATGGATTTTTAGGCATAACATGTAACCTATCCATAGGCTAGGCCATGGGTTATTAAAAACTTGTGGCTAAGGCCTAGTAAAGGCCAAAAAATAATATAAAATCTCATGGCATGAGTCTAAAAAGATTTTAAAAAAAACTTGAAATAGTATAGAAAGATGTCTATAAGCCTATAGGGGGAAGTAAAATAGTAGGTTTACACTTGTATTTGACTTGGTTGCATGCACTAACATCCTATTTTAGTGTGCATGAATACAAACATGAGGAGGAGATAGTGCACCTAAGGTAGGAGAGTTATCTTAACCAATTGATCTACTGCTAGTAGTGCTACCCATGTACTGCAAGGTAGACAACTAGGAGAGAGTGCCCTCATGGCTAGAATTCAAGGTGGATGCACTATTTCAAATGGATCAATAGACACATGAGAGGTATAAAAGTTATCAAAAGAGGAGATACACTTGTGTGCCACCTAAATGAGGGGGAATAACCCAGTGTTAAGGATGTTTCAGACTATGTCAAACTGAAACACAACTAAAAGTGAGTTGAAGAATAATTACTCATGATTGTGTGATACTCAACACATTTTTCATCTCACTATTAAGAAGAAACCAACTATAGTAAGATCGTGCTCTTATGGGTCATGAATAGTCCAAGCTATAGTTATAGGTCTTGGGTTGCCTTGACTACCACCATTAGTGTGAGTAACCAGTGAGTGGTTCATCATGGTGGGGGTCAAGGGCATAAGACAAAACCATGGAAGGACTATCTAGGCACAAAAAAAACCAATAAAGTTGCACAAGGGAGAGAAAGAATGTGACAAATCAATAATTGTGGGAAAGAGACCAATGCCAACTATGGTGAGAGGTGAAGAGGGGTGGTATATGCCCATACAATATGAAGGCTAGTCAAATAAGACTAGAATAAGTCCTAAGCAACCATAACCACTTATCTGCACCACCTATAAATAACTGATGAGGAGTGGTAAGAGGTCTATTAAAGATGAATACCAATCAAATAATACTAGTACAACTCTTGAATGACCACAACCACTAACCCACACCACTTGTAGAAAACCATGGCGAAGGAGAAAGGGATTTAATAAAGGACAAAGTGCAATCAAGAAGTATCAATGCTAATTTAAAGAATAAAAAGAATTTGCTTCTATCTTGAGGTGCATTTAAGGAGAAGTGTATACTAAGAAGACCTATAAGGTCTGACGAAAGATGTCACAAGAGGGACAATCCACCAAATGAGAATTGGGGAGGGTGTTATAGCAATCTTTGGGGATTACTAGGACATTACAGGCCCAAGTTGAGGCTTGCCTCAAGGGCACATTACCGCTTAACCCTAACTAGTGGCTTACCCTTAAGGCACATCACTTCTTAGCTTCTTAGGCCATGACTTACCCTTTTGGGGGCTAAAAAATCCTCATACAGACCTAAAGAAATGAAAAATAAAAGGCAAATGGTGGGAGGAATAAAATGAAGCATTTGTATCCTTAGGTTCACTAATCATCACCCAAAAGACAAGAATTCTAGAGGTAGAGTCATTATTGGTGAACGAGATCCCTAAACCTAGATGAGTAAGAGGGTGGTGGCACATGTGATGTGTTGTCATGAGATTCTTGTAATCCCTCCTCTAATTGAATAGGTTGTGTGATTTAACATGGATGGAATAACACTCAAGATGAGATAAAAACTCTAGTAACCTCAGTGGGAGAGGCATTTAGAGTATCAATGTCATGATGAGATAATCATGACAAAGGGAGAGGCTTGATAATCAAATAAATATCTCTAAAGAGGTCTTCAAAGAGTGAAGATCTATATTGATTCTTAGAAGGAGGAGGAGGTGTTAGAGAATAGGTGCAAGAGGAGTGAAGACTGAATGATACTTAGTAGGGTCAAATTGTTAATCATTGAGAAAAAAAATTAATTGCAGGAGCCTTAGGTGAAACCATAGGGCCCCATGAGGAGACCACCAAAGCCTCATCTTAGGGATTTTTCTTAGCACATATTAATGTCCAGGGATCTAGGTCTACCTCCAAGGTGTGAACCTCACCTTCATGCACAAACTAGACCATACAAAATATCATTGTTGTGATAGCTTGTATGGCAATGGTTCAGGGATGGCCAAAGATCATGTTATATGAGAGATCTAGGTCTAACATAAAAAACTTGATCTTGATTATCTTGGGTTTGAACTTGACCTGAAGATTCACATTTTCAATGGCATAATTGTTTCTTTTTTAAAATTGACATAGTTGTGGTGAGACTCGTAGAGTTTCTTATGGCTAATACCTAATTCATTAAACACTTACATTGGCATGATGTTTAATACAAATTCCTTGTAAATTATGCATATCTTAATGCAAAAATCACTAACCAAGGTCTCAATGTAGAGTGGGAATTGATCCCTCATTGCTAGAATGGAAGGGTCTGGTAAAGAAGTAGTGTAAAAGGATAAGGCAGGCAGGTGAGGGAAATTGAGGATGTCTTAGTTGAATAATACCTCAATGTCATCCCATAGTAGCATCCTACTAAAGAGACCAAGATCATTAAAGATGAGGCCCCCTTGTTCATGGCAAAGGTGGAGAAGGTCCTAGATGGATATTCTAGTAGAGAGGGATTATAACTCCTTTACGATAGAGTAAGGGTGATGCCTAGCCTGGGGAAGGATATTATGTCAAAAGTCAAACTTGACTTTAGGATTCCTTGCCTTAGTGTGTGGGCCTATGAGACCAACTCTAATAGTCTCTCCAATGGGGTTAGTTGCCTAACCCAAGCCTATTTTGATAAAGCACTCATACCCAGTAGAGGCTATGTCAATATTAGCAATGACCTTGCTACTCTCATGCTTAGCCTTCCCTTTCAGGTCAATAAGGAAGAGGAACCATAAGAAGTAAAAGATAAATAAGGAGAGCAATGGGCCTTATCATTTGATTTCTTATTCTTTTTCTTCTTTATCTTCTTTTCCTTATCATGGTCAAGAAGAGGCTGCTTGAACATATTCAAATTTTGATTAGGTTTTGAAAGTGGAGAGATCTATGGGGTAGATAAGCTCTTGGTACTAGAATTTTGGGCAACACACTCCTTGTCAAAATGGCCCTTAACCTAGTGAAAATTTTAGAACTTGATGATATTGTAGGGATATGTTATCCATTTCCCTCTTCTACTCTTTTCAAAGGCCTTCTTTTTAGTTGACCTCTTACTTAGAGCATTGACATCATGGCCATCCTTATTGTCCTTTTTTTCTATAGGAGAATCAATGAAATTGTCACTAGTCATATTATGGTTATGATTGCATGAGGAGCATGCCTTTTGAGTTGGTATAGGCTAAATGCCTGCATGCACATAAAATACCTCAATATTTAGACACTTGTTAACAACTTCATCATAATAGGTGGGTTCATGCTTTAGGAGCTCAAGGTAAAACTCATTCCTCAATGCTCACATGAACATGTCATAGAGCTAATCATCTGAGAACCTTGTCCTACACATATAGACAATTGAATTCCACTTATGTACAAAGTCAAAGTTAGACTCACCCTTGTCTTGAACCATGGAGGTGAGTGATTAGATGTCCAGGTTAAATGGTTTGTAGATATCAAAGTATTGGAGGAAGTCATCTAGAAGGAGTTAGAAACTATAAAGAGAATTTGGCAATAGATTTTGGAACTAAACTAAATATTTATCTCATAGGGAATGAGTAAAGAGATTTAACACCATACCTTCATCTTGCTCCTAATACATACACACCATCATAAATGTTGTGATATCATCCATGGGACTAGCATCTTGAGTCTCATTGAACTTGGGTGATTCAAGGATTGGAGTAGGAAGGGGAATAACATTTACCCAAAGAGATAGAGGATTCTTTTAAACATCCTCATAGGCATGGTTGATAACAGGTTAACAATGAGATTTATGGGAGGCTCATAGGGATCAAGATGTTGCCTACTTAATTAGGGATCACCATGACATTGGGCATGCAGGAAGTGAGGTCACAATGAATCTCGAGGTGAGAAACATGTGTGATGAGTATCTTCCCAAACATTTAGAGGTGAATGGTTGTGGGAAGGATATCATTCCACACAAGGATGATATGATGACATAACATACACAGGGGAGCAATCACGATGACCTAAATCCCCATGGTATTATCCATGTGTGGTAAGACAGGGTTTACACAAGGGAGTAAATGATCATGATAAGCATAATATGGATCCTTAGTCTATAAATGACAGTTGAAATCAATGGGATTGTCTAAAACACTAAAGAAAGGACTAGGAAGATGGGAAGGCTCCATGGGAAATAGATGTCGAGTCGAGTTAGGATGTATGTGTCTTTTAACATAGATAATAGGAGTTTTCACTATAGAGTCCCCTACCAGGAAATAGGTGGGGGGCTCATACGATAACTAGTTAAGGCACCCAAACCCAAAAGGGTGATATCTCTATCTCTAGAGGAAGCATGCCACCTATTATGGAAGAATTATGCTTTGTATTCACATAAAATTGCCTATGAAAATAGTCAATGATTGTGCGTAACTCATTGGGCCTCAATCTATAAGGGGGGTATCTTCACCCCTCATAAGTGAATGTAAATTCATTTGAAGATGAGGGGAAATATCCTTGGATATTTGAAGCTCAGACTACTAGGAAGATGAGTGATCCTATTGGTTATACACTTGCTAATCTTGTTCCTTGTGGAACATTAACATGCCTTGGTCATCGAGATGGGGTGGGGTGACATTTTGGACCCTAGGGTTTCTATGCCATTCTATTACAGCTTCAACTTGCTCATGAGTGAGTTCAAGGATAAGACCTTGGATACAGTAGGAATAATGTCCCATATGTGGGAGGCTAACCATAGAGGTAGTAAACCAAGAGCAACTAGGAAGGCAACTTAAAAGGCAAATTATCAAAGAACTAATAAGGAATAGGATACAAAACCAAAGTAAGGTCAAACAACTTAAAAGAGTGCCAAATAAATTGAAAACAAAGCTTCACATCTATCAGTGGGAAATAGGCTAGGAGAGCTCTAAACAACCTATAACTAGTGTGAAACCTTGTATAAGATCCCACCAAGCATGATATAATGTAGCTTTAAGAATCTCAATAGAGCTATTAGGGTTTGGCAAGGGGGTAACTAATCAAACTCCTACTAAGCTCAAAGACACTATGAGCTACTAGAGACCTATATAAGCTATCTAGTTTATCAGCATGCACCACGCTATAGGTGGACTTTCAAACTAGATTAGGGTTAGCATGATTGAGTGCACAAATGACATAAATATATCTAATGGGTATAACCACATAACAACAAGTTGTAAAGGGGGTAGAGTAATGAAATTTAAGCAAGAAAATTATGCTATTTGACTAAATAATCACTACTAAGAAGCAAATATGATTAAGAATCATGTGAATCTAGTAAATGAAGAATGATTTTGAGGCAAAAGACGTTTTTAAAGGAAGAAGATGCATAAACTTCATAAATCTAAGTCAATACATGTTCAAATTAATCTAAACTAACATAAAACACTAACCCTGACATATCACTAATATATTCTAACTAATAAGTTTCACCTTAAAATCAAGGTGGTCTCAGATCAAACTCAAAACATGATGCAACTGTTTTACCAGTCGTGAGTCCAAATTGCTTTAGAGATAAAGGAATATTGTGGTACAATAGAGATACTTTTCCCAATCCAATGTCCACAAGTAAGGAGAGATGGTGAATTAGAAACAAGTAGGACTGTGAAGGCCAACCTAATACATAAATCAGGCATGATGCCAATCGTAGGAGCTAGGAATAAACCACAATGAAGTAAGAACAACTAGGAGTAAAAATGGTGCAACCAAATCAGTCTACAAGTGTGTAGGTAATCTTCTGTCATAATGGAAACTCAAATCACCAAGAATGAATCAAGAGAGATTCAAGAAGGTTAAGAGATCTAAAAGAGTGAAGAAGAGGGGTTGGAATGAATGATTTGGAGTTATATAGGGCATCCCAAGGCTAAGATCTCCCATAAAGTGGCCACTTTTGACTGTTTGGCAATATACATAACATAAAAAACCCTAATATAGAAGAGTTGTAACCTAAGTTGTAGAATTTTGGCAAAAATGTGTGGCCTAGGCCATGGATTTTTTTTCAAAATTATGCAGCTTATGTTTTCTATCCTCACAAAGGGTCTCTAAGGTTCATGAAAAGGGTTCTACAAGGTGTGGGGAAGGTCCAAAGGCATGCACAATAGAAGGTATCTCTCCAAGTGTTTGGGTAGGATCAAATAGGACTCACATTGATGGTAGTATACATGATAATCAAATATGTAATCATTAGGAGGAGTAGGGTTATAGGAATCACAATTACATTTACCAATATATTTTCCCTCATTTTTTAGGTGTTTTAGCTCAAAGATCCTAAGTACCCTAGAAAATAGGATGTTCATCACACCAAATTTTTATGATGGGTGTTAGTGGGAGGCAATATTAATGTATATATATATGTGCATCTTTTTCTAGTACACTTATTCAGTGAGAGAACCATCAATGTTTTTTGTAATGAGAACATCTGAGAAAGAGAGGGATCAGTTTGATTCTAGCTCCATTGTAAATTGAACGTGTTCTAAATATACATTTATGTGTTTTAGAAATGCCTCCAAAGATTCCTTACCATGCATCTAATCCAAAAAAGTGTCATCCACATAGCAATACCACCACTTAGGTTTTAACAGGGGATTTTCTAGTGTGACACAATCAAAATTTTCCATAAATAAGTTTGCCACAATTGGTGATAGAAGAGAGCCCATGGTTGCTCCTATTTGTTCAAAAATCTCCCATGAGAAGCTAAACTATGTAAATCTTACAAAAAATTCTACTAACATAATAGTCTCCTCATTTGTGACCCCTCTAATCACTTTAATTGTTTATCTAAGGGGATCTTTGTAAGAAGATAAGTCACATCAAAGTTGACTGATAAATTAGTGTAGTCAAGTTTATGCTTTATAAGTGTGTCAATAAAAGTTACAATTTTTAATGGTGGTGGTGTTCCTTACTAATGGTTATGAATTTTCTACTAGATAGCTTGCTAGGTTGTAGATAAGCAAGTTAATGGTATCCATAATAGATTTGAGAGGGACCTCTGGTTTGTGTATTTTGGGTGCTCCATAAGTCCTAGGCATAAGAGCCCCTGATATTTTAAAATTAGCTTACATTTCATTTCACTAGTAAGCAAAGATTTATTTATTAGTTTCATCACCTCTCTTGTAACTTTCTTTAATGGGTTCTTATTGAAACTATTATTTAGGTGGTTGCTTATCTTTTCTATGTAATAACCTACATTTAATATTATTTTCACATTAACCTTATTAGTGTTAAGTATAATTAATTTATTTTTGTCACTAAATTGCTTAAAGTGCCCGTTGTTCTTCTAAGATACCTCGAATAAGGTTCATGGTCCCAACTTCTAAGAAAAAATAAAAAAATCAAGGGACATAACACCCAAAAGTTGTTGAAACATGAAAATTACCCAAAAAAACACAATCCAAAATTCATTTTGAGTTAAAAAGTTAAAATAATTGTTAAAATAAAAAACATGGAATATACACATTTACCATCAATTATAGACCAAAAAAATGCAAATGGACAAATAATGGGCATGCATACTTATATATACCACTATACTCCACACCAAAACTGCTCCTCTGAAGTTGCTCAAATGAATGAAGAGGAGATAGAGGGTGGTGGGATAAAACATTCCACACTAGAGAGCTAGGACAAATGACTAGAAAATAATGAGGGGAATTCATTATGAAATTATAAGGGTGGTTAATTAAGGTAGGAGGGACATTGAGAGTTAAGTGTGCATGTCCCCATTAACAACTTGTCTAGGTGTGAGTTAGAAAGGGGAACGAGGAGGAGGAAGAGAGAGCAAGGGCAAGAGGGTGGGAAGGAGAGGGGGTGATAAGGACATGAAATTTGAGATCATAAGAGAAGTTTGAATCCTCTTCAAAATTATCTTCGAGTCCCTTTCCATTTACAACTTTTCCCACCCTTTCTCTATTGCCAATGGCATTCCTCTTTATAAAGCCTTTGATTTAACAACATTGTTTGTTGTATTTCTTAGTGTTTCAAAATAGGCCAAAACTAATTCTCTTTTGTTGTTTTTGAAAATCTTGCCACTACTTTTCAATCCATGATTGCCTTTGAAAGTGCTATTGAGGTTTAGTTTTATTCCCACCTTCTAGAAAGAGGACTATATGCAACTTCATTTATTTTTTCTATTTTTCCAACCCTATTTTTAAAAAAAAAATCACCTCTTTTTAATTATATTTATTTTGTTTTTTTAAGTTTAGAAAAACATAATTATAGTATTATATTTTAACACACACACACACACACATTTAAATATAAAATTTTCATTTTTTTATTGGAAAGGGTAAATGCTTTTGACCAGAGCTATGAATCGGCTTTGGGGCACAACCAGGGGCTTGGTCCCTACAACAAACAAAAATGCTAAAGCAATGACAAATAAAATAATGAACATAAAAGATGACAAAACACCTCCCATTAGGGGGACAAACCTCTAATAAGATAGGAAAAAACAATTACAAGTTGCCAAACTTCTATCAAAAGGCTAAAGACCAAAGAAAGAAATCAAGCCAATTCTGCAAATCTTTTACCAAACTGTAGTAGAAGAAACTTAGACAAAATAAATCAAGAGAAGAAACCAATTAAAATAATCCCAAACAAGATTTTTGTGACCCCCAACCATGGGATAGAGCATGTCTTCTCTCATTCCTTGAAATAAGGTCCATCATCCATTGAGAGCCATCTCTCACCAATTCTTCTGCCTCCATTCTCAAACTTTCTACCTCAGACCATCTACCTTTATTATATATAGTGGTGCCTATATCAGATTTGAGTTTCCTAGCTCACTTAGGGGGAGGGACAAGAACCTCCACACATGCAAGCAAGAGGGGGGTCAATGAAGGATAAGAGACAGACTACAAAGGGGGAGATTTTTGAGTAGGGGAGGAAGACTTTTTGGGTGAAGGGGGCAAAGGAGTGGAAGTTGAAGCCTGTAGAAGGTTTCATGATTATGTATTGAGAAGTTTTGTCATTGATGTCAAGATGCTTCTGGTGAAGATGCATGGTGAGTGGTCTTTGATGTATGAGCTTGTGTGCTTGATGTGATAAGAAAGCCATGTGACAAGAGAGAATTTGAAGGCAACCGAATGTCTCTGGTCTCTCGAGAGAATTTGAAGGCAACCTAATGATTCTTCTATTGGTTGTTTTCAAGGTTATTGAAATGGTGTAATATTTTTTTCTAATGAATGTTATTATTTGATACCATCATTGAGGTAATCATGTTTGAGTACTAGTCCTTGAATACAAGGTGTCTTGAGAAGCCTGGTCATAACAAGCATAGTCATATCATGAGCATGTGCATGATGAACATGAAGAGGTATATGTGGAGGTATGACATTTTTTTAGGAGAATATAATGCATGTGATAAAGGTCTAGAAGTGTCGTGAAGTGTTTCAAAGTTACTTGTCAAGTTTCAAGTGCTTGAGAAGCCTAGTCATGGCACTAGTCATGGCATGTAAAGTCCTAGTGAGAAGGTTTGAGCATGGTGGCTTAGTGAGATAGATGCATAGAGGAATAAAAGGTTGTATTAGGCTTCTTGAATATGTATATGAGGCATTGGATCACTCATGTGAGTCTTAGGGTAATCCTATAGGGGTAAGACCTACATACCCAGTTTACACCTAGATGACTTCTAGACCCTATCTAGCCTAATGAGGTATAATGGTCTATTGTCAAGCCATGTGAAGGATGTATTGTTGTGTATAAGTATGAAATATGTTTTTTGAGTATGTGAGTGAGGTGTATATCACATTTAAATTAGTATAAATGTCAATTTCAAGGCCTAATGTGGCTTGCAAGTCAAGGTTTAAGTAAGCAAAGAGAGAGAGAGTATGGCCTAATGGGGTATGAATTTATGTTTCTAAGAAAATTATGGATAGCTGAGTGTTTTTAGAGGAATGATATGTTATTTCAATCATGTTCATAAATTTTTAGGTCATGGTTTGTAAGAAGAGGCATGAAAAGTGGTTTTGAGATCTCTCGAGTGCACAGAATGAAAGGTTCTCAACTTGAGAAGGATTTTCTTATGTTTTTTAGCTCATCAAACCTCTACATGGAAACCTAAGATATTCATTACATATGGGGAGAGGTCCTAGCTCAAAATTCCTAGCATTAGTTTTTGGATTCAGGGGATATGTTTTCTGAACAATCATTAATAGTATAAGTGTATTTAAACCCTCTTAAAACCCTAACAAGAACCCAATGTTGAAGATGTTGATAAAAACAACACATAATGGTCTCAAATGACTAGAAAAACTATTTGAGATTATATTTAACTCTCCCAGGCAAATCCAAGTGTGATTGAGTTGTCAGGTGTGTGAGTAGACCCTACATGAAAGTGCATATTTATTTAAAATTTGTTGTAGCAATCAGATTTGACCAAGCCAAAGTATGCAAATCATTAGATGGATAAGGTTTATCATTTTATTTGATGTATATGGTGGTTTTTTTATATTTTATATCCCTCAAGTATGTTAAATAGATCATCCAAATTAGCTAGTCGCTAACAAGCCTAATGGTGGAAACAAAGAAAAACCTAGGCAATAGTGAGAAGATGATTAAAGATGTGTTATCATGAAATAGTGATGAAATCAAGTGCATGAATATGTTGTTAAAGAGTTTTAATACATGATCATGTTTGGTATAAGTATTGGAGGTCATTTTTTTTAACGAAAAAGTTGCTCACAAGTTGACCTATATAGTGCAAATGAGACAATGAGATGTAAAGTCATGAGATTAGTTTGTAAGACCAATATTTGCCACTTGAACATGTTATCTTTCTATCTGATAATTTTTTAAAGATCTCATAAGATCATTTAAATACATTTAAAGTCTTTAAAATTAGTCATATAGGTGTTGAAGGTCATTATCACCATGATTGTGCTTTAAGGTAAACTGGCAGTTTTGGGTAAGCATGTTGCAGTGATGAGTTTGAGGCTCTATGCCATGAGTTAATGTATCTAATGTTGGGTGAGTATTTTGTCACCGGCTAACTGATGGGAAAAATAGGTTGTTTCAACCATAGCATAAGGAGATTGATCAGCCAAATGTGTGGGTTTACCACATCAAAAGGGGACAAATCTCTCCTCTCATCAAGGGGAGGTTCCCTATAACTATGAGGTACTATAAACTATATATATAAGCAAAAAATAACACTCAAGGTAGGATAACGCCATCCATCTCTCTTTTTTTAGAGATGATGTTCACAGATCAAAGGAGAAATCTTGGGTAATTACTGAAGGTACTTCTATTCTTTCAAAAGTAATACTCAATCAACAGCCAGATTCCTTCTTGGGTAGTAAAAGTAATTGGACACAGTAACACAGCAGGATGAAGTGTAGCACAAAGTCTCCACCTCAACTACCAAAGAGTGAAATATATGAAAGACAATGGGGGCACAAAGTCATCTGAAGATCCTTTACACAGAAATAGAAAACAACACACTAAAGACCGTTGTGGCAGCACAAAGTCTCTCCACAGTCAGCTTCAGGACACCTTCCTGATTACTTCCACTAGTTCTACTTGTTAAATTAAATGGACAAGAATGCTTTTAGTAAATAGACATAAGAATAATTTTCTAAATAACACAAGCTATTCTATTACAAAGTCTGAAAGGTCACTTATTTTCTCATTCAAATAAAGAAATATGATTAACAATCTGAGCTCAAAGTCTCAAAAAATGCCTTTCAATTTAGGCAGAGTTTTGTTTCTATAACAGAGAGATCTCCTTTGCATAAAATAAGAGATTACAATATATAGCACTCTAAGAAATACTTAGGCACTTTGTTTCATGGAATGGCCCATGCTACATTCAATGCCTTGAATGCATTTTTAGTTCTGTCAAGGGGCCATGCTGGAACAGGGTATCGGCCTTAACTGTGGCGTGTCAATTCATCTCAAATGTCTCCTCCAAAGTATAGGCCACCTGGTCCTCTTCCTGATATTTATGTAGCTATCCACTTCACCTTTATGCGATAGAGAAAAATAGGTTGTGTCCTTGAGTGCTCACGCTCTCTGATGTCCACCTAGTGTCTGTTTCACCAACTAGAAATAAATCTTGTGCAGATATTTTTAGTCTTTCCCTCTTGTTCCCTCTTCTCTTAACGTATTTTATCTCTTCCTCATGATCTGAGCTCTCAGGCTATCTCTTCCCTTTATGTTGGCTCTTTCGACTTCTTCTTTAGCTGGTTGCTGAGTTTGTTCATCAGGTTTCGTGCCATATTTGAAAATAAATAGGCATTTCATTACCCTAAATTTGACATCCATGGGGATGTCATTGGTCACTTGGTCGTCTAAACTACTTTGGACCTTGAACCTTTGAGGTGCATCAGTTTAATGGTTCAATAGTTTAGGTGATCCTATCAGCTCCTTGGTTCAATCAGCGCCTTGGTCCAATCGGCTCCTTCGTTCAATCGGCTCCTTGGTTCAATCGGTTGAACCATTTCTTTGAACTTGTCTCTGGAATCTTCCATTTCCTTCCTTCGCTTGAAGCTTCCTTGTGAACTTTGAACTTCTTAAACTGGTTGAACTCTTTGAACCATTTTGGTTCAAATTTCAACGGTTCAATAGTTCATTCTCTTTCTTTGGATCCTTTTATTCTTTAAGTCTTTTAAATTTTATTAAACTTTTGAACTTTGAACTCTTTTAGTTCGAGGTTCAATGGTTCATTATTTGCTCTTTGAATCCTTTGTTCTTCTAAGTCTTTCAAACTTTATTCAACTCATTAAACCTTTAAACTTTGAATTCTTTTGGTTCAAGGTTCAACGGTTCAACAGTTCAACCTTCAATCTTTGAAGCCTTCTTTTTTTTAAGTCCATCGAACTTATTAAACTTTTGAACCTTGCTGAAGTGCTTAACTCTTTAAGTCTGTCGATGTCATTGAACCTTTGAACCCATTAAACTTTTGAACCTTTGGAGGTGGGGTTTAATGGTTCAATGGTTCAATCTTTTGTTTGAAGCCCGTCGATAAGTCTTTTGATTGAACTTCAGCATTGAACCAGCCTTGAAATGCCTAAGTGTTGGGAACTTGTTTCTTTGTGAGAGCTCGCCTATTGAAGTTGTTGACCCTATTGAACCTACGAGTCCCTTAGCTGATAAATATTGAATAATTGAAGAATTGAAATGCTCAAAACATTTTTTGAGAAGGGAAGAGAGAATTTTGGCCTATAGGACCAAAATAGTTGATATGTTGTCCCCAAAAATGAGTGACAAATTTTGGGAACAACAACTGGCTCCAGTTGGAGAACTTTCATCAATTGTAAAAATAATCAGAGGGAGTAGAATCTAAAATCTCTAGTGCCTTTAAGTATGCCATTGGGCTACGGAGTCATGCTACTCAAAATGAAAGGTGCTAAAAAGAAATGAAAATAAACAACACAAAACAAGCTAAAGACCATACAAAAACTATACATATGTACAAATGATCTTATATGATACTTCAAGAATTGATATGCTTCAGATGCTACCCATTGTGAGGCAGAGAAAATGGTGTGTCATCTTGATACTTCAGTAGGAAACTATTTTCATCATTGAGTTGATGAATAGCAAACAAGGCTCTCCATAAGGAATCAAATTTATCATGCATTCCCTTTAGTTCTCTTCTCTTGTCCCATAACATAGCTTGATCACCAATCTAAAAATCATGATTTTTTGATTTTTGGTCGAAGAGCTTCTTCACCAAACTTTGATGCGTAGCAATTCAGTCCACTACCATAGTTCACTGCTCATCTAGCTTAGTCAAGCACATGATCTTTTTGTCGATGGAGCTTTCATATGTCTGATCTTCAACCGCCTTTGCCAATTTTAGTGCTGGAAATTCTAGGGTGATTGGTATCTCTGCAATGAGACCATACAAAAGTTGGAATGGTGACATACCTATCTCCCTCTTGTGTGTAATTTTGTCTGCCCATAAAGCATCAACCAATGTTTTATGCCATGTTCATTGGTTGTCATCCACCAGCTTCCTAATGATGGTCACCAGGTTCTTGTTGCTCGATTTTTCTTAGCCATTCCATTATAGAAAATAATCAGAGGAGTGGGAGAGGGTAATCCCATAAGAAAAATATAACTGAGTGATCTCATGAGAAGAGAAATAGGTTGCATTGTCTGTCACAATTTTGGTTGGAACCCCAAACCTAGAAATGATGTTTTTCTTGAGGAAATTGCATACTACTTCTGAAGTAGCATGTTTGGATGGAATAGCTTCCACCCTTTTGGTGAAGTAATCTATGGTTGTGAAGATATAATCATGTCCAGTGCTTAAAGACGGGTTTACAGCACCAATGAAATCGATTCCCCATTGCTGAAATGGCTCTTTTATTACCACTGGCTTAAGAGGTAAAGCAACTAACTTGGATCTTTCAATGAACTGTTAGCACAGTTCACATCTTTGTACCCATTTATATGCATCTTGGAATAGAGTAAGCTAGTAATACCTGGCTCACATAATCTTATGGGCAGTTACAGGCATAAAAAAATATCCTCCACAGGTCAAATTATGAAAGGACTCCAAAAGTTGGTTCTGCTGCTCTTTATCAACGCAGAGAAGGAACACTCCATCGAGGTTCCTCTTATACAGGCCGTTTTCCCACAAGACAAAATTGACAGATTTTAACTTAACAGTCCTCTTTTTTTTATGAGATTGGTGAGCAAGACACTCACCATAAGTAAGAAAATGAGCAATACTCGAATACCACTCATTCATGGTGGAGACAAAGAGGATTGTTGGCGTGTCTTCAATTTCTGCTTCTTCATGCCCTATTTCTTTTGGTTTGTTATTAGTAATCAATTAATAGAGACCCCTTCCCCGCACAAGCTTCGTTGGTTTGATAATAAAATCAAACTCCTAAATTTTAGCAATCTAATTGCCCCTTTTGGTTCCAAACTCTTGCTGAGTTAATATGGACTTGACTATTGCATCAGGAACTAGGGCAACAACGTGGGAATTTAGAATGTAAATCAGAAATGCTTTACTGCCTTTACCACTGCATAAGAATGCTTCTCCAGATTTGAATATTTTAGTTCATGAGCTTTGAGAGGACAGCTCATGAAGGATATGGGAGATTCCACACCTTCTTTGTTTTGTTGAACCAGAATTGTTGAAAGTGTGTGCTCAGAAGCATAACTGTACATTGTGAAATCTTTGGTATAATCTATACAAACTAGAATTGGGGCATGGGTGATAGCTATCTTGATGTCCTGAAATGCCAATTTGCCTTCTTCAATCCAGCCGAAAGTGGCATTTCCCTTCATCATGTCCACAATGTGGCGATTCTTCTCTATGAACTCAAGGATGAACCTTCATGAAAAATTCACCTTTTCAAAGAAAGAGTGAACTACAATCTTACTTGTGGGTAGAGTAAGCTCCTAAATGGACTTGACTCTTTCTGAGTCAATCTTTATGCCTTCTCGGGATACAATGTGTATGAAAAGTTTCCCTTCTGATACCCCAAAAATAGACTTCTTGGGATTTAGAAAAATGTCATTCTGGGGACATCATTCCAACACTTGATGCAAATGTTGCACATGATCAGGACAATGCTTGGAAAAGACTGTTAAATCGTTAAGGTACACCATAATGAACTTACCTATTTCATCTTTGAAAGCAAGGTCCATCTCTCTCTGAAAAGTGGTGCCAGCATTTATCAGGCTAAATGGGATTCTTCGATACACAAAGGTGCCCCAAGGTGTGGTGAAGGCAGTCTTATGTTGGTTTGCTTCGCCAACTTCCACTTGATTGTACTCTGAGAAGCCGTCTAACATTGATAACATCTCTGAACCAGTCATCGTCTGAAGGATTTGATCCATGATGGGTAGAGGGTAATTATCCTTCAGGGAAGATTGATTCAAATTCTTAAAATCCACGTAGAGGCAAATTTTTCTATTCTTTTTTCTCACAAGAACTATGTTTATAATCCATGTGGAATGATGGCTTGAGAAAATTATTCTAGCGTTTAGCATTTTTTGTATTTTAGACAGAATAGTACCTGATATCTTTGGATTGTATTGCCTGTATTTATGCTTGTAAGACCCTGAATCACTATTGAGAGGAATTTCATGGTGAATTTCTTCAGGCCTGAGCGACTTTAGATCGTCATAAGAGTATGCTAGAACATCTATGTAATGGTGAAGCAGGGCAGTAAATTTGAGCTTCTCCTCTGGAGTTTAGCACTTTCTAATGTTCACAATCTTGGGATTTTCCTTAGTACCCAAATTAATTTGATCAAACTCATGGGAGGAGCTTGAATTTATTTGTTGTTATTTGATGAACATGCTGTGCTTGTCAAACAACTTCTCAAGGGAAACCAATCCTTTGGGAATTTTACTCCCTTTTAGCTGTAGGAATTTTTTTCCTGAGTTTGAACTTGTTTCTTAAGCTGATTTGCGTTTCTGAGGCTCACTGCCTTCAAAGTGAAGCTATTCAAAGCTATCTTTTTATCACCATTGAACACTTGCTAATGATTAGCATTGTCAGGCACACTTAGTCAAAAGACCAGTTCGATAGTGTACGTTGTCTCCCTTAAAATTTGGGTGAGAAACTAGAAGAGTTACAGAAATAGCTAATGCATCAACTCGGTCATTGAATTCCCTGGGTACTGTAGAGATACTAAAAGCATCAAAGCTTTCATTTTGATCTCAAACTAGATTGCGGTAATGGCACAATCTCTCATTTTTGGTTTGGTATAGGTTCCTGACCTGGCAAACCACCAGCTCAGCATCTCTTTTAGCATGAAAGAGTTTGATGCCCCTGTCTCGAGCAACTTTTAATTCGAGCAGTAGTGATTCATATTCAGCAGTATTGTTGGTGTTTCTAAACTATAATTTATAAGAAAAGAGGAAAATATCTCCTTGAGGAGATATCAACACAATTCTGCCTCCTAAGCCGGTAGAAGAACAATTGCCATCGAACTCGAGAATCCACACATTATCAAAAACTGACCTTCCCTTAAATTTTTCTTTGTTTGGAGGGGAGGATTCCTGTGGGCCTACATTGTGTTTTATTAAGTCTTATGTTGTTCCGTTTGAATGAATTTTTAGATTGTCATTTTCAAAAGTTTTATCATCTAGGATAGGAACATCCTCTATAGTCAGGAAGTAAGTATCCACACTTAAAGACTCAAACAAAATTTGAGCTTCAGGCATTGATGTTTGAGTGACAACATATTTTGCTTCCTTCTCAGGGAGTAATCTCTATATGATGCCTTTAACCAGGATCCTTGCTTCAAACAAGTCCATACTTAGCTCGCCACCAACGTCCTTACAAAAATTTCATCTAAGCAGAATGCCATAAGAGGCTGGAATGATGACCACCATGACTATCATTTTAATTCTTTTTTTTGGGACTGCTGCAAATGCAAACTGGGCATCCTTGATTTGTCCTAGCAAAGGTACTTTTTTGTTTTCCATGGAGAAACATCTCCCAAAAGTCTTGGTCAATGTGAGGCCAAAAGATTCATTTACTTTGGTAGGCATGATGTTGTCAGATGCACTTGAGTTATGATGCAATTGTTCAGCTGATGTCCATTTATCAACAAGGAGACATAAAATGGTTCTGTCTTCCCAGGGGTAGCTGGAAGAGTAATGACAAGGTTATTCTATGTGGATGTGTTCTTGGGGGGACCAGGAGTTACTTTCAAAAAATTTTGTCCTGCAGGGACGGCTTTATCCTTCACACATTCCACTAATCTATCCAACTGCTCAAGATTGGATTGCAAGAATTCAAACTCAGTCATTTGAATTTTGGTCTTCTTGACATGGTCGATTATATTAAATGACTGGAAAGAACTGGGAATAGAGGAAGGAAGTTTATCCTTCTAGTTTTTTGGGGGTGCGGTACTAGTCTAAGAATTTGAAGCAAAAGGTGCAGGAACATTTGGGGTACTTACTTTTTTAGTGATTACCAGGTCCTTTGATTGAAAAGGCAGAGTAGTCCCCTGTTTAGTAATTAAAATTACTAGTTGAGATCCTTCCCCTGATTTTCTCTTATCAGCGTGTTGAGCTGACTGGTTATGGGCCCTGGTAAATACAACATTAATCCATCAAATGCTTTTGACTTGCTTTTAGGTTCATCTTGGTAATTTATAAAACCAATGTTAGAGTCACCAACTGATTCATCTTGGTCTTCCATAAAGATATCAGTGCCATCTTCCTGGTTTAACTCAGATTGGAAAGAAAAATTTGATTCAGTTTCAAGGTATCCAATTGTTGAGTTGGCTGGAGCTGCCTCAATGGCAAGTTTCCCTTGTGGGGGAGGAAGACGATTTGGCTACCTTTGATTCTTGGCAGCATTGCCTTGGTATGAGTGATTGGGAAATGTCCTCCTTGGTATATCTCTGTATGAAGGAGGAGTAGACATCCCTTGTGTCATTTGATTTCTGAGAGCTAGCAACTCAATTTCTAGCTTTTGCACCATTGGATCAGCAGTGCCTGTAGATGGATATCCAGAGGATGAAAAATATTTACCTCTGGTAGAATCTCTCCTTATCTTCCCCGCCAAGATGAGATCATCTTCTACCTAGTAGCCAAAACTTGCGCTGCAGCAAGGTCTATGTGGCCAGCACATCTCAATGGAAAACTCACTTCAGGCAGCTGAGAGTTGATGAAGAAGCATTTGAGATTCTCAGTAGTTGGTTAAGCAATTGCAAGAATCCTATTCCTCAGCTTGTCGAACTTGGCTATGAAATCTCTCATTGGTTCATGAGGCTCCTTCTTCATTTGTGTGAGCTGAGCCAGCAAGGCATGCACATCTTTGTAGGCTTGAACCTAGCTTCAAATTTGGCTTTGAGAGTGTTCCAGTCAGTCACTAATCGAGCCTGTAGATGGTAGAACTAGTCTACAGTAACACCTTGTAATGTCTCTATGAACAACTTGACTGCTACATCTTCATACTCCATACCTATCATGCTACAAGCTATGCTGAAGGCTATAATATGTTCATCAGGATGAACTCTCCTATCACCAATTTTTTTGGAGAAATTCTTCCTTGAACTGTGAGGTAGCTCATGTAGAGATGGATTTAGATTGAGTGGACCAAAAGAGTTACCCCAGGGGCCTTGAACTATCATGATTTGACTACTGAAGGGAGGGATAACAAATGTCTGAGGGGTATGTATTGATAGAGCTTTGCTAACAGTATAAATGGACGCTTTGCCTGGTAATGAAGACCTGACTTTTATAGGAGGAAAACTCCTAGTTCACTGAAGGTGAGATGGAGAAGGAAATAGGTCAAAATCACTTTGTTGTACCAACTCGAATACAGGGTCAAAAATACCTTTAGATCTTTGGCTTCTTGTATAGTGTGGAGCTTTCAAATTGTAGAATAAAAATAGAAAAGAACTAGCCATGCTTCAGCTTGGAGCTTGATTCTCCAAACTGCTTGTTCTTCCCCAACAGAGTTGCCAAAAACTATTGGGTGAATATTTTGTCACTAGCTAACTGATGGGAAAAATAATTTGTTTCAACCACAACATAAGGAGATTGATTGACCAAATGTGCAGGTTTACCACATCAAAAGGGGACAAATCTCTCATCTCATCAAGGGGAGATTCCCTATAACTATAAGGTACTATATATATATATATATATATATATATATATATATATATAAGCAAAAAATAACACTCAAGGTAGGATAATGCCATCTATCTCTCTTTTTTCAGAGATGATGTTCACAAATCAAAGGAGAAGTCCTGGGTTATTGTTGAAGGTACTTCTCTTCTTTCAAAAGTAATATTCAGTCAATAGCCAGATTCTTTTCTAGGTAGTAAAAGTAACTGGATACAGTAACACAGCAAGATGAAGTGTAGCACAAAGTCTCCAACTCAACTGCCAAAGAGTGAAATATACAAAAGACAATGGGGGCACAAATTCATTCCAATATCTTTTACATAGAAGTAGAAAACAACACACTAAAGACCGTTGTGTCAGCACAAAGTCTCTCCACAATCGGCTTCAGGACACCTTCCTGATTACTTCCACCAATTTTGCTTGTTAAATTAAATGGACAAGAATGCTTCTATGAAACAGACATAAGAACAATTTTCTAAATAACACAAGCTATTCCAGCACAAAGTCTGAAAGGTCACTTGTTTTCTCATTCAAATAAAGAAATATGTTTAAATCTAAGCTCAAAGTCTGAGAAAATGCCTTTCAATTTGGCCAGAGTTTTGCTTCTATAACAAAGAGATCTCCTTTGCATAAAATAAGAGATTATAATATATAACACTCTAAGAAAGACTTGGGCACTTTGTTTCATGGAATGGCCCATGCTACATTCAATGCCTTGAATGCATTTTTAGTTTTGTCAAGGGGCCATGCTATAACAGGTATCATCCTTAATTGTGGCATGTCAATTCATCTCAAATGTCTCCTCCAAAGTATAGACCACCTGGTCCTCTCCCTGATATTTGCGTCATTGTCTACTTCGCCTTTACTCGATGGAGAAAAATAGGCCGTGTCCTTAAGTGCTCGCGTTCTCTAATGTCCACTTGGTGGACTGTCTCACCAACTAGAAATAACTCCTACGTAGATATTTTTGGTCTTTCCCTCTTGTTCCCTCTTCTCTTAATGCATTTTATCTCTTCCTCATGATCTGAGCTCTTGGGTTATCTCTTCCCTTTTTGCTGGCTCTTTTGGCTTCTTCAGCCGGTCGCTGAGTTTGTTCTTCAGGTTTTGTGCCATATTTGAAAATAAATGAGCATTTTATTACCCTAAATTTGACATCCACAGAGATGTCATTGGTCACTTGGTCGTCTAAACTACTTTGGACCTTGAACCTTTGAGGTGCATCAGTTCAATGGTTCAACGGTTTGGGCGGTCCTATCAGCTCCTTGGTTCAATCGGCTCCTTGGTTCAATCGATTGAACCATTTCTTCGAACTTGTCTTTGAAATCTTCCATTTCCTTCCTTCGCTTGAAGCTTCCTTGTGAACTTTGAACTTCTTAAACTAGTTGAACTCTTTGAACCATTTTAGTTTAAAGGTCAATGGTTCAACAGTTCATTCTCTTTCTTTGAATCCTTTTATTCTCGAAGTCTTTTGAACTTTATTGAACCTTTGAACTTTGAACTCTTTTGGTTCAAGGTTAAAGGGTTCATTCTTTGCTCTTCAAATCCTTTTTTCTTCTAAGTCTTTCAAACTTTATTGAACTCGTTGAACCTTTGAACTTTGAACTCTTTTGGTTCAAGGTTCAATGGTTCAACAATTCAACCTTCAATCTTCGAAGCCTTATTTTCTTTAAGTCTGCCGAACTTATTGAACTTTTGAACCTGTTGAACTTGTGAGTCCCTTCACTGAGAAAGCTTGAATAATTGAAGAATTGGAGTGCTTAGAACATTTTTTGAGAAGGGAAGAGAGAATTTTGGCCTGCAGGACCAAAATAGTTGATATGTTGTCCCCAAAAATGAGTGACAGATTTTGGGAACAACATCTAATACTTATGGTGGTTTTTTTTTTACTTGAAATTAGTGCTCTTTATTTTTGAAAGCTTTCAATTTATTATAAGAGATTGAAATTTTGAAGCCAAAATGGCTTGTCTCGTTTTGGATTAACTATGTGTAGTAGGGACAAAAGATTGGTCTGTAAGACCAATATTTGACACTAGACCTTATGATATTTGTATTTAAGAGTGGTATATAGATGTAAAATAATCATTTTAACGTATTATTTGTCATGGTAAGTTTTATTTCAAGTGTTGAACATCAAGTTATTCATGACTGGATTTTGGAGTGTTCTTGCATTTCTGAGTGGGCTATTTGTAGAGAAGGGTTTGAGTCCTTTTGCCCAAACTTGTGAATTCAAAAGTAGATGGTGATGACCCAAAGGTAATTTAGTTACTTTATATGTATTTTATTTTCATGGTTGATTATTTAATTTTTGTTTAATCTTTACTAGTTCAAGATAGACTTTCTATAGGTTCACAAGCCTAATTGTGAACAGTGCTAATGGTGTGCTTCAAGTGGTGGTTGGAGATAAAAAGTGTCATGGACCTAATATGAGATAAGTGGGGTCTATTATAGTGGAATATTAAGTGTTAATTCCATGTGTGGAGTTTTAAAATGTTCCAAGAAGATCAAAGGATAACGTGTGCTAATGAAGGCCTAATAAAATTAGGTCTCCTTAAGGCCTAAAAGAGGTTTTGGTCCTATATGTTGTGATTGACCTATTGCAATATTTGATTTTTATATAAAATGTGTTATAAGACATATTTAAAGGGTAATACAAGTGTTCAAGTGTTTATGGGTGACCAAGAGGTGTATGAGCAAGAGGCTTATATATATATATATATATATATATATATATATATATATATATATATATATATATATATATATATATATATATATATATATATATATATATATATATATATATATATATATATATATAAAAGGCAGTTTTGGGCCTATGGGCGTGTGTAGTGAGCATGTGAATAAAAATAACATATTGTTGATCAAAAGAAGGTATTTTGAACCATAAAATAAGTGTATAGGATATGTGATGAATATTTTATATAGGTTATGTATATGAAAATCAAGGTCATATGACCTAATCAAGTCAAGAAGAGGGCTAGTTGAGCGAAGAAACCTAGAAGACAGTTTGAGAGGGATAAAAGAGAGAGAAGAGCTGAATATCATGATCATAATATATTGTATGAGAAATAAGGTGTCTTAAATGTGATCAAATTTATCAGGTGAATGAGTTGGTGTTGATTCATCTAGGGGGTTGGTGCCTCCTTGCAAGTTGGTGCTTGTTAATCCTAGCTAAGTTGGTGCTTAGCTAGTTGGGGTTAGTGCTCTATGTGAAGTTGGTGCTTCAATAAATTTGGTGTTTGAAGTATAATATTGTAGTTCATTTGAATATATTAATGGTTTTTCTTTCCTTTAAGGGTTTCTTATATATGTGATGTGTTCTCGTGTTTCTTGCTTATGTGGATAGGTGTTTATGCTTGCTAGATTTATATGCTTGTTTTAATGGTTCATAATTGCTTAAAGAAAATTGGTAAGAAATTTTTTGAAGACTAATTCACACCCCCTTCTCAATTATTATGCTTTCAATATTTGGTATCAAAGTTGGTCCTTTGAAGTAGGCCTAATAGCCTAAAGGAGATCCTAAAAGCAAGTATGGCTAGTCAACAAGCTCAAGGTGGTGTCTCTACTAGTAAGGCTCCATTCTTCAACTAGACTAATTATGCCTTTTAGAGAATAAAAATGAGGACACATCTAATTTCAATGGGTCATGACATATGACAGTCATTTGTGGATGGATACAATCCACCTCCTACATCAATAATTGATCCAGTATGCAAGAAGCAAAGTGAGAGCAATGAATGCCATTCTATGTGTCCTATCAAAGGCAAAGTTTGTGAAGGTGATGCATTATGAGTCAACCAAGGTGATATGGGATAAATTTAAGACTATCTATAAATGAGACACCAAGGTGAAGATGGCCAAGTTGAAAACCCACCAAAAATAGTTTGAAAGTCTGAAGATGAATGAAGATGAAACCATTGCATCTTACCTGTTGAAAGTTGATGAAGTTGTCAATATCATTAGAGGATTAGGAGAAAAAGTGAAATAGTCTATAGTTGTTCAAAAGGTCTTGAGATTACTAACTCATAAATTTGATTCTAAGGTATCTATAGTAAAAGAGATGTAATATTTAGACAAACTGGAGATGGATGGGCTTCATGGCATCTTGACTACTGAGATGAGAACAAATGAAAGAAGACTACCAAGAAGGAAGTGACATTCAAAGCTGAGAATAAGTTAAAATCCAAGGAGGTCAAGGATGAGTAATGTTCAAATGTTTATGATGATAAAATGATATCCATATTTGCAAGGAAATTGAGGTTTGGCTCTGGTAAGTACAAGGGTAAGTTACCCTTCAAATATTTCAACTGTGGTAAGATTGGTCACTTTGCATCTAAGTGTCCTAACAAGGATAAGACTGAGCATGATGAAGAACATGATGAACATCATGGATATGATAATATGATCTATAAGCCTGAAAAAAATAAGAAATATTTTAGGAAGTATGAAGGTAGAAAAGGGTCATTCAAGAACAAGAGAAGTTTCTCTATCAAAGAAGATAACTCATCTGATATAAATGACACAAGCACATTTGATAGTGATGATGAGAGCAATGAACATGAACATGCCAAAAATGAAACCTTATTCATGGTTATAGAAATATACAATGAGGGTTGCTCAAATGGGAAAGGCTTTATGGGTGATGAAGAATCAAATGAAGAAGAAGTTGAAGTAAACCTTGAGACAAAATTGGTGAGTGCTCTAGGAGTTGAAGTTTCAAAGAAGGAAGAATCATAAATTATGAACATTAGTTAAGGAATATGAATATAAAATTAGTAACACATCCAAATAGTATGATGAGATCATCAATCAGATTGAAGCACAGATGGAGATAGTCACTATTAGCTTAAAAGCTAAAGAGGAAGAATTCACCAGGTATAGATCTGAAATAGAATCCTTGAAAGTTGAGTTGGGTCAATCATCTAATAATTTGAAGACCATTTTGAATTTTGAAATAAGCACTGGGACTCTAGATGACATCTTGAGTAGCCAGAAGTTTGTGAGTGATAAGACAGGTCTTGGTTTCAAAGAAGATCAAAAGGAGGAAACTCAAGTCATGGAGAAAGCTAATAAAGATAAAAAAGTCAACATGAAAATATAAATTAGACAACCTAATGCTATAAGGTATGTTAATTCATTTAATGGTTACTATTATACATTCAATCAATTTGGTCATAGAGTAAGAGAGTGTAGAAAACCCTCTAAAAATGAATATATATGGGATTATGAAAGGAATCATCAATCGAGAAGTACGTATGAAGTTGTTTTATATAGTTGTCATAATGTGGGACTGATCCAAATGGATCCATGTACCATTATATTTTGAAAAAGTCTTTAAATTCAGTTCAAATCATTTTCACATTGTAGTACTCATCGAGAGCTTTCTGACGCTTTTCACGGTTCGAAAAATGGACACCGTATGCAAAAGTTATAGGCTGCTAAAGTTTTAGTTTGATAAGTAAAAATTTGGTGTCAAAAATGATGTGGCACAGTTGCAGAATACCAAGTGGACCAATCTCCATTTGACATGTGGCAAATAATTAGGGGGAAAAAATTTGGTTAGGTGTTATTTATCACATGTTATTTGAAATTTTCAAGCATGCCACGCCACCTTGCCATGCCTATCATGCCACCCAAGGAAATTTCAAAGTCCAAGGTGCCAAAAAGGAGGGAAGAAGAAGTTAAAGTGTTCAAACTGCATGCTTGGCACCTAGGGAAGAGAGCTAGGAGCCTAGAAAGGAGGAGGGAGTTTTGAACTTGAGACCTGGCATCTAAAAGGCTAAGGTCTTGACCGCTTCAGCCACAATGGCTGAAACATTATAAAAGGGAGTTACTTTTACTTGTATTGACACAGATTTTTGACTATGTAAAGAGAATTAAGAGGATTAGAGCCTTGTTTTTGCCTTGTACGGCCTTGGGCTTTTGTTTTTAGGTCAAGGAGGAATATTTATAGGCATATAAAGATCAGAGAAGGCGAAATTGAAGATTTGTAAAGGTTTTGAAGCCATTTGTTGCAGCATTTTAATAGAACGGTCCTCACCATTGGGAGGACTTGGAGATGTAGGCTATTGAAGCTGAAATCTGTTATCAACTTGCTGGTGTTATCTTTGATTTTTTATGATTATTGTTTCATTCTAATCTTCATTTTAATTTTGATTTTACTTTCTTTATGAAAAATTAAACACAAGAAAGTGAAAATTTGAAAGATCTCATAAACATGAACAAGTGATTTTTGAATGTAGTACACTTGTATTTTTCAATTTAAAAATCAGATTTTTGGTATCAGAGCAGTTGTTATTTAATAGTGCTTGCTAGTGTATGTTGACAAGGTCTAAATCCCAAAAGGGTGAAGGAAAACTCGTTGAGTATAATCCAGAGATTGGTTCAAGGCGTGCTTCAAGGATGGCCGAAGAAGAGGTGGAATCTGAACATGCTTTTCGTCGAGCTTTCATAGACATGAGAAGCATGGTTGAGGAACTATACCGTGACAAACAAAGGAAATCTGAGAATGAAAAAGAAGGTGATTCATGAGAATCAAAAGGTATAGAAACCAAAAAACCTTCTCCATCAGATGACGGTAAAAAAAACTGTGGAATCTCTCCCTTCACTAAAATTGGATATTAAGTTTGAATTACCAATGTTTAATGGCAAAGTTAATGCCGAAAAGTTGGATAATTGGGTCAAGCAGATTGAAGTTTATTGCAGGGTCCAAAAGATTGCAGGGGATGAGTCAAAAATTCATTTAGCTACTCTTCGTATGGGAGGTACAGCTCTCATCTGGTGGGAGAGTAAGTTGAAGGAAGCCAAGGTTCAAAAAGGTAACTCGATTTCTACTTAGAATGAATTTATTGAAGAACTCAGAAAGCAATTCTATCCTTTAGGCTATATGCAACAAGCCATGATGGATTGGCAAAGTTTCAGACAAGGAAAAGACCAAAGTGTTCAAGATTATACACAAGATTTTAAGAAAAAAGCTTTACTTTTGAATGTTCCTCTATACACACAAGAAACATTGCTAAAATATATAGGTGGGTTGCATAGTTACTTAAGACATATGATTCTTATGTTTAATCCCACTAATTTAGATGTAGTATGTGTTCAAGCCACTCATTTAGAGGCTAGAGGAAAACAATCAAAAGAATATTTTTCTAAAATAAAAAGTAAGCAATCTAATGTTAAGCATTCCAAAGGGAAAAGTTCATCAGGAAAGGGTAAACAGAAATCCACTTATACTATTAAAAAAGAAGGAAAACCATTTTGTAATCATTGTAAGAAAAATCATGATGAGTCTAAGTGTTGGAAATTACATCCTGAGTTAAGGCCTAAGAAGTATCAAAAGAAAGAAAAGAAGGCTAATGCTATGGTTCAGGACTTAGGATCAGATTCAGGTGATGAAACTAAGATCACAACTATGGGTTTACATAATGATTTTTCTCTTTCAGTTTATAACACTAAGTCATCAAATGATGCATCTTCTTCTAGATAGAATTTTGTGCATGTTGATAAGAAAAGAAATGAATTGTTCCAGATTAGAGTTGTTTCAAAGCATACTAAGATTGACACTCTATTTGATAGTGGTTCACAAGCAAATTTAATTTTTGAAGAGGTTGTTTAGAAGCTAGGCTTACAAACCAATCCCCATCCGAAGCCTTATCCACTAGGTTGGGTGTGTGACAATGCGAATCTACAAGTCTCACAAACTTGTAGGCTAAGGTTTGCCATCACATCTAAGTTCATAGATGAGGTTGAGTTGGATGTTGTTCCATTGGAAATATGTGGGATTGTTTTGGGAAGCCCATATCTTTATGATAGAAAAGCAATCTTCTATAGAGAGGAGAATAAGTACTTGCTTGTTAAGGATGGCATTGAATATATAGTTAGAGCACATCACATTAAAACACGTCTTTCCTTGGTTACAGCAGGGCAAATGAAAAGACTAGTTAATTCAAGCAAGACTTTTTGTCTCATGTTGATTAAGTCTAAGGAAAAAGAATATTCTCAAGCTTTGGAAAAGTGTGATCCTAGACACAAGAATGAATTGGTTGAAATCGTTTCTACTTATAATGATGTATTTCAGGATCCTAAGGGCTTACCTCCTAAAAGGGGAGTTCAACATGAAATTCAGCTATTGCAGGATTCTCCTCTCCCTAACATTGGCATGTACAGGGTATCAGTGGTGGAAAATGAGGAAATCAAGAAACAGGTAATGGATCTATTGGATAGAGGTGTTATTCATCCAAGTTCATCTCCTGTTGGTTCGCCAATTATTTTGGTGCCAAAGAAAGATGGCACTTGGCGAATGTGTGTTGATTTTCGTGCTTTAAACAAAATTACTATTAAGAATCGTTACACTCTTCCTCGTATAGATGATTTATTGGATCAATTAAAACATGCTATTTATTTCACTAAGTTGGAATTGAGAAGTGGATATCATCAAGTAAGAATTAATGAAGGTGATGTATGGAAAACTGCCTTTAAGACAAAACAGGGATTGTTTGAATGGCTTGTTATGCCTTTCGGGTTGTGTAATGCCTCGGCTACATTCATGAGATTGATAAATGATGTTTTTAGACAGTTCCTTGATGATTTTGTTATAGTTTACTTAGATGATATATTGATTTTCAGCAAGTCATGGGAAGAGCATGTGATCCACATTAAGAAAGTCATGGATGCATTACAAAGGGAAAAACTCAATCTTAAAATGTCAAAATGTGAATTTGGCAAGACCTCTGTGATATACTTGGGTTACATTGTAGGATATGGTAAATTAAAAATTGATCCTGCAAAAGTGGTAGTTATTGTTAATTGGCCTACACCCACTAACACAACTGAGGTTAGGAGTTTTCTTGGTGCAGTGCAGTTTTGGAGGAAGTTTATTGCTCAATTTTCATATATTGCATCACCTTTGCATTCTTTGACAAGTGTGAAATAGGTCTTTCAGTGGGGAGGCAAACATCAAAAAGCCTTCGATACTTTGAAAGAAAAGATAAGTACTGCTCTGGTCTTGGCACTTCCTGATATACAACAACCATTTGAGATCGAGACAGATGTAAGTGAGTATGTTATGGGAGCTATTTTAATGCAAGGTAAGAAACCAGTTTGTTATCATTTTGAAACCTTTACAAGTGCAGTAAGAAAATATCCAACTTATGATAAGGAATTGTATGCATTGGTTTAAAGTGTTAAAAAATGGAAACATTACTTAATGGGCAAAGAAACAATAATACATACAAATCATCAGCCCTTACAATATCTACAATCACAAACTAAGCTACAATAGTCTAGACATTTTCGTTGGATGGGTTTCTTACAACAATTTCATCTTGTGATAAAGTATAAAAAAGGTATTCAGAATAAGGTTGCAGATATGCTATCTAGGCCTCCTATGGTTGTTGCATCTATTCTTTTACAACATGGTTCTTTATCTCATGAAAGTTATAAGGAACAATATGTGAATGATCTTGATTTTCAGGATGTTTATAAAGACTTGATGAGTAGTAGACAAGTAGAAGAATTGGACTATCATGTGCACAATGATCTTTTGTATCATTTGGGTAAACTATGTATTCCTCAAAATGAGAGGGTGCACATGATTAGAGAAGCACATACTTCTCTTATTTCTGGTCATTTTGGAGTTGCTAAAACGGTTGCACATTTGAAAATATTATGTTATTGGCCTCGTAGTAGGAAAATGTTGCTAAATATATAAGGGGATGTACTCTTTGTGCCACAAGTAAACCTAGTAACAGGAAATTGGGACTTTACACTCCTCTACTCGTTCCTACTCGCCCCTGGGAAAGTATCTCTATGGATTTTATGGGGGGATTGCCTATGACACAAAGAAAACATGACTATTTATATGTGATTGTGGATAGATTTAGCAAAATGTGTGTTTTGATTCCTTGAACTAAGCAGATTACTGGTGAAGGCACTGCATATTTATTTTTTAAACATGTATGGGTTCATTTTGGTTTGCCTACTTCAATTATTTTTGATCTGAATTCTCGATTTATCGGGGAGTTTTGGTCAACTTTGTGGGGACTAATGGACACTAAATTAAAAAAGAGCATTGCATTTCATTCACAAACTGACGGACAAACAGAGGTTGTGAACCGCATTGTGGTACATTTGCTTAGGGGTTATAGCAATAAAAATCCAAAGTTATGGGATGAACAATTGTGTTACATACAACATGCATATAACCGGGCACTTCATTCTTCTAATATGAAATCTCCATTTGAAGTTTGTTATGAATACTTGCCTAAATCTCCTCTAGATGTTTGCTATGGATAGGATACAGCTGTTGGTGAACCAAAAGAAGCCATTCGAGCCAAGAAGTTCATTGAACAAATACAACTCATTCATCAGACTATTCGTACTCAATTGGAGAAAATTCAAGCCAAGTATAAAGCCAGGCATGACAAACATCGTATTGATCACCAATTTGATGTAGGTGATATGGTATGGCTTCACATTAGTAAGGAAAGACTGACATGTGAAGGTAAAAAGTTGAAACCAATCCGGTATGGTCCTTTTCAGATAACGAAAAAAATTGGCACAAATGCTTTCCGATTAGATTTACCATCTTACATGCAGATTTATTTAGTTGTAAATGTGGAAAATTTGAAATTGTATGAGCCTCCAATGATCATTGATCATGATGAAAGTGTATCCATTCCTTTCGTTGATGATTTTTATCTTGAATATCTAACAGAATTGCAGGAAGATACTATACTTAACAGGAATATGCGGACTTCGCGAAGAGGTAATGTTGAATATCTTTGTGTTGGTCTCAAAGGGATGCACCCAAGCAAGGTCAAATGGATGGAAGTCAGAAAGGTGAGGGAAAAATACCCTCACCTCATTACCAATTAATTTTAACTTTTGGAGGTCCAAAAGTTCCCAGTGGAGAGGAATGATCCAAATGGATCCATGTACCGTTCTATTTTGCAAAAGTCTTCAAATTTAGTTCAAATCATTTGCACATTGTATTACTCATCGAGAGCTTTTTGACGCTTTTTGCGGTTCAAAAAACGGACACCGTATGCAAAAGTTATAGGCTGCTGAAGTTTTGGTTCGATAGGTAAAAATTTGGTGTCAAAAATGACGTGGCACAGTTGCAGAATACCAAGTGGACCAATCTCCATTTGACACGTGGCAAATAATTAGGGGGCAAAAAAATAGTTAGGTGTTATTTATCACATGTTATTTGAAAATTTCAAGCATGCCACGCCACCTTGCCATGCCTATCATGCCACCCAAAGAAATTTCAAAGTCCAAGGCGCCAAAAAGGAGGGAAGAAGTCGTCAAAGCATTCAAACTGCATGCTTGGCGCCTAGGGAGGAGAGCTAGGCGCCTAGAAAGGAGGAGGGAGTTTTGAACTTGAGACCTGGCGCCTAAAAAGCTAAGGTCTTGACCGCTTCAGCCACAGTGGCTGAAACATTATAAAAGGGAGTTACTTTTACTTGTATTGACACGGATTTCTGACTGTGTAAAGAGAATTAAGAGGATTAGATCCTTGTTTTTGCCTTGTACGGCCTCGGTCTTTTGTTTTCAGGTCAAGGAGGAATGTTTACAAGCATATAAAGATCAGAGAATGTGAAATTGAAGATTTGTAAAAGTTTTGAAGCCATTTGTTACAACATTTTAATAAAACGGTCCTCACCATTGGGCGGACCCGGAGATGTAGGCTATTGAAGCCAAACTCTGTTATCAACTTGTTGGTGTTATCTTTGATTTTATCTAATTATTATTTGATTCTAATCTTCATTTTAATTCTGATTTTACTTTCTTTATGTAAAATTAAACACAAGAAAGTGAAATTTTGAAAGATCTCATAAACATGAACAAGTGATTTTCGAATGTAGTACACTTGTATTTTTTAGTTTACAGATCAGGGACACATTGCAGTATTCTACCCTGATAGAGTTAGAAGGTCATTAAGTCAAAACAAGGGGTTTGAAGCTCTTAGAGTGCAAGAGAGAAGGTAAATGAATGTGGGGTAACCAAAGATGGTAAAGGTGAGTCATGATTAATCTACAAGTTCAAGTGGACTATTTGCTATGGTAAAGCATATTTCAGATGAGAAATCAAGTCAAGAATGTTTGTTATCAGCTCATATTGATGAAAAGGTCAAGCCTATAGTGCCAATCAAGCCTAAAAGGATACTGAAGGATATCCAGTCTTGTGAAAGCATGAAAATCTGGCAATATCTTAAACTTGTGTTGTTTTAGTACTCTATGAAAAGGGGTGATTATATTAGTCTTCATGGAGACACTGTTCAGTCAATAGAAGCATGATGGATGCTTGGTTTGAGGGGGAACTATTCAAGTTTAAAATAAGCTCCAAATGTAGTTATTGACAAGCATAGAAGAGCCCAAGTTATGAAGATAAAGGGGGAGCTTGGTAGATCTGAGTTATTTTTCAAGTTTTTATGAATAGTTTCCAAAAAGGGAGAATGAGTAGTTCCAAAAGTTACAGTGTGTATGACCCTTTGTCATTAATATCAAAGGGGGATAAAGTTCAAGAAGGGAGTTTGACCAGTTTGGGGGAGATGAGAGTGATCATATTGAAAAAAGTTTTTTCATCAATGAAAAAGGGGGAGTTTATTGAGAAGTGTTGTCATTGATGTCAAGGTTGATGTCATTGATCTCAAGGTGCATCTAGTGAAGATGCATGGTGAATGGTCTTTGAGGTATGAGCTTGTGTGCTTGATGTGACAAGAAATCCATGTGACAAGAGAGAATTTAAAGGCAACCTAATGTTTTTTATATTGAGAGAGGATTTGAAGGAAACCTAATGATTCTTCTATTAGTTTGTTAATATTGTTATAGTGATGTGAGAATGTTGTCTAATAAATGTTCTTGTTTGATAGCATCATTGAGGTAAGCATGTTTCATTACTAGTCATTGAGTACAAGGTGTCTTGAGAAGCCTAGTCATACCATGAGCACATGCATGATGAGCATGAAGAGGTATGTGTAAAGGTATGACATTGTTTGAAGAGCATGTAAGGTATGTGAGCAAGGTGTAGAAGCATCAAAAAGTGTTTCAAGATTATTTGTCATGTTTCAAGTGCTTAATAAACCTAGTCATGGCACTAGTCATGGCATGTAAAGTCCTAGTGAGAAGGTTTGAGCATGGTGCCTTGGTGAGATAGATGAAAAAAGTCATAAGAGGTTGATTAAACATGTATGTGAGGCATTAGAGCACTCATGTGAGTCTTAGGGTGAGCCTACAGGGGTAGGACCTACAGACCTGGTCTACACCTAGACCACTTCTAGACCTTGCCTAGCCTAATGAGGTATAATGGTATGTTTTCAATGCATGTGAAGGATGTATGGCTATGTATAAGCATGTGATAGGTTGCTTGAATATGTAAGTGATGTGGAGAGCACATGGAAATTGGCATGAAGGTTAGTTTTAAGGCCTAATGTGGCTTGCAAGTCAAGGTCTAAGCAAGCAAAGAGAGAGAGTATGGCCTAATGGGGTATGAAGTTCTATTTCCAAGGAAAGTATGGACAAGTGAGTGTTGTCAAAGGTATGATATGTTGTTTCAAGCATGTTCACAAAGTTTGAGGTCATGATTTGTAAGAAAAGGCATGAAAATTAGTTTTGAGGTCTCTTGAGTGCACATAATAAAGGGTTCTCAACTCCAGAAGGATTTTCTTATGTTTGTTAGCTCATCAAACCTCTACATAGGAACCTAAGATATTCATGGTAGATCGGAAAGGGTCCTAGCTCAAAATTCTAGGCATTAATTTTTAGATTGAGGGGTTATGCTTTATAAACAATTGTTAACAATGAAAGTGTGTTTAAACCCTCTTAGAACCTTAATAAAGACCCAATGTTGAAGATGTTGCTCAAAATAGCCCATAATGATCTCAAATGACTGGGAAAACTATTGCAGCTTGTATTCAACTCTCTCAAGAACCTCCAGTGTGATTGAGTTATCAGGTGTGTGAGTAGACCCTATAGGAAATTCTCAGAGATTTGCTATAGAAGTCAAAGTTGACTAGGTAAAAGTATGCAAATCATTGGATGGAGAAGGTAAATACTTTTATTTTATGTCCATGATGGTTTTTTGATAGTTTCTATCCCTCAAGTATGTTAAACTAGTCATCCAAGTCAACCAATTGCTAACATGTCTAATGGTAGAAACAATGAAAAACCTAGGCAACAGTGAGAAGATGATTAGGGATGTGTTATCATGGAATAGTGATGAAACCAAGTGCATGGAGATGTTTTTTAGGACTTATAAGACATGATCATGTTTGTTAGAAGTTTTGGAGGTCAGTGTTTTTAGTGAAAAAGTTGCTTGCAAATTGACATGTCTAGTGCAGATGAGACAATGAGATATAAGGTCATGCTATTGGTTTGCAAGACCAATATTTGCCACTTGACCATGTTATATTTATATATAAGAATTGTCTAAAGATCTCATAAGATCATCTACATGCATTGGAAGTCTCTGAAAGTAGTCATACATGTGTTGAAGGTCATTATCACCATGACTGTGTTTTAAGGTAAATTGACAGTTTTGGGTAAGCATGTTGCAATGATGAGTTTGAGGCTCTATGCCATGAGTTGATGTATTTAATACATATGGTGGTGATGTTTGTGACTTGAAAGTAGTGCTCGTGATTTTGGAAAGCTTGCAAGTTAGTATAAGAGATTGAAATGTTGAAGCCAAAATGGCTTATTTGGTTCTGGTTTAACTATGTGTAGTAAGGACAAAAGATTGGAATGCAAGACCAATATTTGACACTAGACCTTGTGATCTTTGTATTTAAGATTGGTCTAGAGATGTCAAATAATACTTTAAAATTATCAGTGGTCATAGGAAGTGTTCTTTCAGATGTTGAAGATCAAGTGTTCATGACTAGATTTTAGAGTGTTCTGGCAGTTCTGAGTGGGCTGTTTGTAGAGAAGGGTTTGAGTCTTTTTACCCTGAGTTGTGAAGTATAAAGCATATGGTGATGACCCTGAGGTCATGTAGTTATTGTATATTTTTTTTATTTCCATGGTTTTTTAGCTAATTTATGTTTAATATTTAGTAGTTCAAGATAGACTTTCTGTAGGTTCGCAAACCTAAATGTGAACAATGTTAATGGTGTGCTTCAAGTGGTGGTTGGAGCTAAAAAGTGTCATGGACCTAAGATAAGCTAAGTGGAGTCTATTGGAATCTAATATGAAGTGTTCCTATCATGTTTAGAGTTTGAATGTGTTCCAAGGAGATCAAAGGGTAACATGTGCTAATGAAGGCCTAATTGAATTAGGTCTCCTTAAGGCCTAAAAGAGGTTTTGGTCTTATATGCTATGACCAACATATTACAATGCTTGATTCTTGTATGAAACATTTTAGAAGACCTATTGAAATGGTAATCCAAGTGTGCAAGTGTATATGTCCAACCAAGAGGTGTATGAGCAAGAGGCTTGTATATTTACAAGACAATTTTAGGCCTATGGGTGTGTGTAATGAACATGCAAATAAAAATAACATATTGTTGAGCAGAAGGAGGTCTTTTAGACCATTAAAGGAGTGTAGAGGATATATGATGAAGATTTAATAAAGGTTATGTGTATGAAAATCAAGGTTATATGACCTAATCAAGTCAAGAAGAGGGCTAGATAAGCGAAGAAGCCTATAAGACAGTTTGAGAGGGATAAAAGAGAGAGAAGAGCTGAAGAAGGTGATCATCATCTGTTGTATGAGCAACAAGGTGCCCTGAAGGTGATCAAAGTAATTAGGTGGCTAAGTTAATGCTAAGTCATCTAGGGGGTTGGTGTTTCCTTGCAAGTTGGTGCTTGTTAAAGCCTAGCTGAGTTGGTACTTAGTTGGGGTTGGTGTTCCATGTGAAGTTGGTGCTTCACTAAATTTGGTGTTTGACTTATAGGACCGTAGTCCATTTGCAGATATCAATGGGTTTTCTTTCCTTTGAGGGTTTCCCACATATGTGATGTGTTCTTTTGTTTCTTGCTTATGTGGATATGTGTTTATGCTTGCTAGATCTATATGCTTGTTTGAATGGTTCAAAATTGCTTAAGGCAAATTGGTAAGAAAGTTTTTGAAGACTGATTCACCGCCCTTTCCCTCACTCACGCCTCCTCCCGCCCCCCTCTTAGTCATTCTGCTTCCAACATTGTGCCACTTGAAATCCTAGTCAAGAGGTCCCTCCTTCTTCCTCCAAGTCAACATAGAGGAGAAGGGGGAGACGAACGGATATTAAAAAAACATGCTGCCACCTTATGACCTACGTGGTTGTATCAAAAACAACGAAATGGAAGGCCTTCGTAGTTGAGGAATTGAGTCCACCTACCCTTAAAAGAGTGACAGAAGCACCGAATGAAAAAGAGGTTTGGAAATGTTGATGAGGGCGCAAACTCTCACAAATCTACCAAATAGCGAGCTCCTATTGATTTGCACAAAAGAACCCACTTTGTTAATCTTTCCTTGATAAGTTCATCCTTCCTCAAGACCGGTCGCAGATGATAAACTCTGATCCAAACGAAAGCATAAATAATCTTTATCTCAGCAGGGTCGAAGAAGGAAAACCATAAACATAAGAAAAAACCAAAATTATAGAAAAACCCAAAACCCAAAAACTTTTCTATTTATAATACTATTATATATATATATATATATATATATATATTTATTTATCAAAATTTTATAAAATAATTTAATATTTTAACAATCTTATATTTCTAATTTATACTATTAAGAATAATACTTCTAAATATATATATATTCTTAACGTCACATACCACTTAAATAATTCATTATCTAAGGATAGGACCCTTAACTAGAAAAACAAAGTGAATACTTTTTTTTACACAATTGCTTTCCATAAACATTATTTCCAATGTAACATTTGTTTTATCTACCGTCTCCAAATGGGGACATGCAAAGGCCATTCATATGTGGGGACTGGAAGGATTCACCGCTAGAGTGTTTTGGCTGGATAATGGATTCCCCTACTTTGGCTATATATCTCACTTGTAATAATTGTTGTATATACCACCATTTGTAATAATTGTAATATTTGCCCTTTATCTCTGGTCATATCTTAATTCAATTCAATTCAATGGCAGCTGCATCCCTCCTCCCCCTGACTCACAGGCCCTTCTTCGACAGAATTTCCCCCTCAGCCGAGCGCCCTGTGCTCGTAAAATGCAGACAACACCATGCCTGCAGATTGGAAAAAACATCACCGGATGAAATTGTTGGCTTCGAAACCGCCATCTCACAGAACACAAGACCTCACCCTGTTAGCTCCAGAAGAAAGTTTGTCGAACGGGGTTGTGGGCTATTAGCAACTACCATGATCATGACAATGCAAACCGAAGCAGAAGCAGAGGAAGAGAAAAAAGATGAGGAATCTTGTGAGCTCACATTTGCACCCTCTGGGCTTGGATTCTGTGACGTAGTTGTTGGCACAGGGATCGAACCTCCTCAAGGCGAACTTATTCTGGTACCTTCAACTCTATCTATCTGCATTGTATTTGAATTATTTTAGGAGGCATTTCACAGTAGGTAACAGCAAATACATGTTTTCTTGTTTTCTTACTGGCCTTAAAGGCTCTCTAGACTATATCTAGACCACATTTTAAAGATTTGTAAACACGTGCCATTCTGTAATGTACTTTATAATCATAACCTCGTGCGTCCTCACAACCACACCCAACGTTTTCTATAGTCATTACACCCTTAGCTCATCATATGCACTTCATAATCGTCACATCCCAGCCTTGCCACATGTATAGTAGAGTTATGCGTTGCCTTATTTGGATGGAGAATTTGAACTTGGGTGATGTTCTTATGAGGATCCCCATTACCATTACACAACTCCTCCTTAGACATTGCAAATACATTATTAAAACCTCCTCCTTATGAGAATTGCTCCAAAGTAATGGACATTGGAGAAGTGATTCTATCCTTCCAATGCACTATGAAAATACACGAGAAATATGAGGAGAGAGGGAAGATTGTGAAAACAGACTTATCTTTCTTTTGGGCTAATACACCCAAGTTTAAGCTCTCACGTAAATTGCCAGTATATTGGGGAATATTTCAGCGTATTCCCGTTGACCGTCCACAAGTTAACATAAAAATCCATGCCAAAAGTGTTAAATATACAAGGTCTTTAACCGTTCACCGCCCCAACATGCCAGCATTTTAAGTTGTTCCCAAATTTAAATGGAAAAACAAAAGGGAAATTGTAACTTATATATTGTTTTTTGCTAGGTGATAGCTTTTGACTGGAGCATGGACTGGTTTAGGACACAATCGGTGGCCCAAATCCCCATGTGTTTATTAACCACTTGAATATCATTTGTATACCAAATATTACTAGATGTATACGAACTATTACCAATAGAATAACCGATGCCCATTAACAGCCCAAAGAATACAACCAACGGCCACAACCGGCCTTATATACCTTCCCTGAGATTTTAACCCTGAGTGGTGCTTCAAACAACCAAACCACTTAACCAAGTTAACCACATCTCATTGGCGAAATTGTAACTTATATTGAGTTAATACTTTCAGCCCATATTTTCAGTTATAAATTACTATACATTCTCATGCTATTTTCTGTAACAAATTGTATCATTTCATGGGAGCATTATGAAGAGAAATTTGTCAATTGACAAGCAATATTAGTTGAAGCTTGGAAATGGTTTACTTCAATTGACTGGGAATATCAAGTGCTTGACATCTACGGGGTAGCTCTATTTGGATAGTACATGCATTTATCTGTATTTTTCAACTTTTCAAGAAGCTGAGGTGGTGGTAAGATGGAGTGTGGGAAAGAGATGTTGGCGACTGGAAATAACTCCTCAAGAGGATATGACTACCCATCCATGATTATGGGCATTGCATATCTTTGATTTGTATACATATTAGGAACAGATAATCTTTTTCATCAACGTGAGGTGACTATTTGTTCATGAGTAAAACCTAAATGGGATCTGGTCTGTTGGGTTTGTATCTACATGTCAGAGGCTTAAAGAAGCATATCTGAGACAAACGGGACCAAACCAGAACTTTGAAAATATTTCCCTACTTAATTCTTGAGGGTGGCTGGCAATACTAAGTTAGTATTATATGATGGAGCTGCACATGACTGCATGAACTATAACCCAAATCCTTCCATCCACCTGGCCATAGAAACAGAGGCATGTCTCCCTGCTACAGCTATTGTCCCCTATAATACTTCCAAACATGATATTAAAAAAGGAAAAGACAATGTTTCCTTGTGTATTAAACCCCATCAGAATACTCTAACCTTTATTAAAAAGATCAAGAGCAAGGTCCACTAACATAACATTTGGACGAGTCAGAGCCAGTCAGGACTGTGGACTTTCACTTTAGCCCTTCCAAAACTGACCATTTATCATGGAATTGAAAGGAACTGGGTCGCAACCACTGTCAAAATGTTGCAGAAAGACTAATTGGGAATGACAATCCTATGGTTGTGTAATTTCAGGAAATGAAGTCCCAGCTAGAAGAGACGATCATTGCTTCTCAGAGAACTCGAGAAGAAAGTAGCTTCGACGGAAGAAATTACCAATTAGATTCACAACTAGCCAATACATTCTCACCCTTTGTCATTCATACACCAAGGGAAAATAGTATGGTGACGCTTTAGCCAAAAATGGCTCCTATGGGTAATGATAATTTCATCATACTTGATGGGCGTGCGATTTACATTTACCTCTAGCCTTTTGTTAGCAAAGTTAATTGACAAAGTAATTAGCAACAACATTCACAGACAACCACTTCAAATTTTATATTACACACAAAAACTGGCAAGTACAAGAATATCTGATAGAGCTAAATGTCTATTTACACAAGCAAGACAACATAATACCATTTCTTATCTAGCTAATCAAATATAAGCCTCAAAATAATTATAAGCAAGATACCTCAATGGCATTTGGTGCGGCCATTATTAGTACTAAATTTTAACACAATTTTACATGGATCAAGCATGTTATTAATTGCATGGGATGGGGTATACATTGACGGCCACAGTATACACTAGAATTAGTTATAAGGAGGAGGCATTTGTAGATTGTGCTAACCTGTATGCAGCTTTACTTATCTAGTGTATCACATACCCTTATCATGATTTAACATGGATATAGCCTTAGAGATGGGATGTAGGGCATAATCAGGCTCCATAGATCAAAATAGTGAGGGATAACAATGCTTTTAAATAGAGAAATCAATGTAAAGGCCTCATGGCACTTTGATTTGGTGTAGTTGTATTACATGCTTGTTGTATGAAGCCACGTATCCAAGCCAAATCATTCTACTGACTTGTGTAAGAGGGATAATTTTATGTCATATTTATCACTCTTCATTTTGTAAATGGTGTTCGTTATATACTTAGTAACACTCAAGTATCAAAGTTTTAATGTCCGATTATGCGAACTATAATGCTAATTTCTGCTTTAGATACATGTATATATGTGTTATTGCATAGAAAGCGACATTGTCATTGGAGACTATTGTGATGCTTTCCAAGGAACAATGTAGATTGCTTAGGGTGTTGTGACTGTGAGAAGGCCTTTGCTACTGGAGAAGCTATTATTGCATATTCAACTACCAGAGGAAAACCAAAAACTCAAGACACAATACACAACCCAAACGAGAGTCAAGAAGAGTTGATGATATCATCATAACTCATATAGAACCTCATGATGACATTATCAATGCATTTAGAATGAAACTTATGATCTCTTGAGTAAAAATGTGTCTATTTTCTCCTTCCTAGCCAATTCGGCCATTTTGACTGTATTAGTTACCCTTGTACAACTGGCTGGGTTAACTTTTCCGATGTCAGTCATAATAAATGACATTATAAGCATATATATAGCAATAACTTCATTTAATGCTCAATCAAGTCCATGTTGTTTCTCCATCTGGCCAGTGATTAAGGATCTCAGAACAGGGGGTTATGGGAGGTTTTGAGGTGTTGATGTCAGCACAGTTCACTGTGAAATCAACGAGATGGAGTGGATTGGCCAAACTGTTGAGCGTGTCGTTTGACTGCTTTTTGAGCAGAATATGTGGTTTGAACATGTTCTGCTTTTTTACTAGAATTGGTGATGGCTGTAAATCATCTTATTATGGTCATTTGGCTTGTCCCCAGAAATGTACGTGTAAATTGTTCCCTTAGGCTTGGACATCTGTTTGTGGTCTCTTGTGTACATGATATGATTAATGATAGCTTAGATTTTTAACTATTACGAATGTTTTCCTTCTATGGAAGTTTTATGGCTTAGGATTCTGGGGCATGCCTGCCAGGTTTTGAACCTGGGTCTTCTTTGTGACAAGGCCCTACCTTACTGCTAGACCACAGCTTGATGTACTCGTAATGTTATGAATGCCAATAAAAGATTTTGATATATGATGGGTTTTGGGCTAGATGGTAAAGTTCTGTTGGTTGGAGTCCCACATTAATGATTCCTATTGGCAATAAACATCAAAGGATGACCATCTTCAGACGTTGTTTGGTGATGTTTTTGTGCATTGTAAACCTGTTTTTTTTTTCCTGCTTAAGTACAACTAGGGGAGGGCCCTAGCCCCATAAAGAGAAACCACATAGGCTACCTGAAGTTAACACACTTATTAACAAGCCCACAAAAATCAGTATAAACCAAAGTCAGCCCTAACCATGGAGGAATAACGAGATTTTATCCCATTCACCATACCAGGGGACGCCACCTAGCCAATCTGATTAGGTGTCAAGCTGACCACCTCCAAAGGAAAAAAAAATTCAGTGCCATCTGCCCAACTTTTGCACACATATCTTCAAAATGCAGCAAACCCAAAAAAACCTCATTAAGGACAAGGATGGGAAATCCCAAAGAAATCATAAACAACATCCATTCCATTTTACCAAGGAGCAACAAATACAGACACAACTGTGCACCCTTATCATGAAATGAAGAAACAAAACCAAAATTTGAAAAGGATATTAGGGTACATATCAGAATCCTTCAAAACCATCATACCAACTTCGAGCCATGCTTTAAAGAATACAGAAATGATACATCAATCCTATCTCACAGATATTTCTAGACCCAAATTCGGAGAAGGCAAGAACACAAAAGTACTGCTATGCGTTTCATTATCATCAAAAAGGAGCCACAATGCTACCAACCATCATCAGATATTCTACCAGTATCACGGTTTACTTTTATACTAAAAAACAAAACACTACCAGTTCAAACAACTGACAGGCATAGGCAAATTACGCAGGCCCATCTCTTGCCAGAAAAACTTATTACAATTTTGTCATCCAAGAGTAAGACCAACAGGGACCTAATCAACAACAATTATATCATCAGGAACAGCCTCCTAGAAGGATTGAAGACAACATTATCAGAGAGAATATAGCCCAGATTCTCAGCAATTTGGGACTGTCCTTTGCTCAGAACCCTCAGCCTATCTAACAACAGATGTTCGTGATGAATAATTTCCGCTCTAGTGCAGTTCATGTACACTCCAGATCAGTATGGTCTTCATGCAACGAGTAAGTGCCAGCTGCATTAGAAAGGAGGTTAACACAACTGAGTGACTGAGCCACATCAAAAACATTCTGCCGTCCAATGGTGTGCCCTGGGTCCAACATCATTTTGTCATAAATTTTCCAATGTCTTCACTCTTCACATATCCATTTCCTTGGCCACCTTCCACATTCGCCTTATCCAAATTATTTTGTAGGGATTACAGATTTCATGGGAGACATACTTAGAGAACTCATCGGCCAAATTCTCCCCAGGTAAATTCTGAGTCCTCTAGTTATCTTTTCTCTTGGAGGATTCAGCTCGACCGGGTTGTTCCACCAATTTTTCCTTCTTTATTGGAGCCCACCATTCCTGCCACATTGTTCACTTCTATGTGAAAATAGGGGGTTAGAGAAATCAAAACTAGAGGGACAGGAAATCAAGAGAGTGCCCTCTCCTAAACCTAGCTTACTCTTACAGAATAGACAGAGCCACATGACCCACCCATCCCTTGACAAAATCCACAAATCTAGCAGCCATAGGGCAGAGTAAATCCTTGCAAATTGAAAACTGGCATGAGCATGCACACAACAGAGAGCCCCAAAGCATTGGGGATAGGGAGAAGAACCCTCCGAAAAACAATCATCATCCCCCACAAAATTGGAATACAACCTCTTACTCATCGTCATTCCCAATTTATCAGACACAAAAGGAAAAGAATACCAACCCTGCCATCCCAACATTCTTCAGAAGGAAACACCTACTACCATACCATATCTAGCTTGCCAACGACAACAAAGAAAGAGATGGACAAGAAGAGCAGCTGTAGAAATCATACCTGAAAACCTTGACAGCCATGGGCACCTTTAGAATGCTGAGCACCACCACCCACATGTGCCACCTTTCAAATGTTCCTTCTCATGCACATGTATAGAATTTATTAATGAACACCCATCATGGTGGGAGGGAGTGGTATATTTCAAGTGTGATTAGAGAAGCCCCAACTGTGCCATTCAAGGGTGACAAGACAAGTAGGCAGGAGGGGGGGCGGGGCGGAAGGTAAAGAAAACGTGTTCCAAAAGATTGATATCAAAGCCCATATCACCCACACATCTCAACACTATGATTTCTAGATCATTCCAATTATCTCTTCTTCTCTTATCAATCCGCTTTTTCCTTTTTCCTTTTGTCTCTTACCTTTATTTTTTGTTTTTTTTCCTTCATTTATTATTTTTCTTTTTTCCTTTTTTGTTATCACCTTACCTTATAAAATTTCTTGGGAAGCATCCTTGACCAGGATACAATTGAAAATCATTAGGGAAGGGAGGGATCCAAATTTTGTCAAGACCAGCTGAAGCTCGTTGCAATCCAATTCCACCATTGGCTGCCCAATCAATAACCTGATTCCCATCTCATTTGATGTGCTTTAACTCAACCTTGTGGAGTGTAGATAAGATAAGATAAGAGAAGTGAAATATATTAATGTCCAACTAATGGCCATAAAAGTAGGTCAAAGGGACTGCAGATTACATAAATGTGTTAGGGTAAAGCGGGAAACCAAAAAGGTCTCTGAAAACAAGAAAAACAACGTTGAAAGAAATAGTATAAAACATGGCAAAGAGTGACCACACTCAGAGCCAAACCACCAAAGACCACGCTCAGGGCCAAAGAAGGGAGCAAAAGAAATGAGCAATCTCCAAGAATCTATAAACATTGGGAGCACGAGGATGATCCCTAAGAAAGAAGAACCAGGAGGGAACCCATCAAGAGTTTGATCCAACTCTCCTAGCATCCAAGGTCGACGAGAAGAAGTTTCGAATAGAAGTCTGACCCGAAGAAGGGGAGGTATGATGCCTGGTTTGTCCTCCAAACCTCTGCGTAGAAGGAAAAGTCCTCTGTGAAGGTCTGGTGGATCTAGTTTGCCACCTGATGCCGGGTCTAAACTGAATATGCTGATGAAAACTCGAGGAACTGTGAATAGTGTCCCTAGGACTCACTGATTTGGAATGTGGTGCTGTATTGATGTCAATTTGTCACTTAGTGCCTCTCCTCGAAGGTAGCACCGTGAAAAAGGAAGTAATCTGCTGAGTGGAGACTGGTCTAGTGGGTCTCTGAATAAAATGATCACGAAGCTTAAGAGCTTCCTGTATATATAAAGCCAAACATCTCTGGTCCTCATATCTGAAGAAGTCAGAAAGAGTCTGTGTCCTCCTAAATAGGCAGTAAAACCTCCCTTTTGATCTCATAGTAAATGGGACAATGAAAGATGAAGTGCTCCTCGAACTCCATCACCTGGATGCTACATAATTGACAAATCCTGTCTGCTCAATCTATTTGGTGATCTGTGTCAATCCTAAATCTGTGAGACCCCACTCAAAACTGTCCTAATGGGATGCAAAGAAAGTGCATCCAGTGGCAGAATGTATATTGTGGACAAATGATAAGCCCGTCACTCAGCGCCAAGAAGTGCTCTGCATAAAACGCCATCTTAGGGCGTAACCCCCTAGGAATGTTTACCCAAGTAGTATGGATAAACTATCTGTAAATATCATCCCTAATAATCTGGTTCAACTCCTGTCTAGTGGGTAGAAGATGAGTTGGTCCGTCCAAGGAGCACATAAATGGAGGAAGTCGGTCCACCCTGATTCCCACAGACTCCAATAGATCAGAAACTCCTATATACCAACAATGTCCATGGGTTGAAGGAGCTAAGAGGGCAAAATTCTCTAAAGAACAATATGCTAAGTATGGGTATCTGTCATGTCCACTTGCAGAATCAACAAACCTCTGTATGCGATGTATGAAAGTGATCAGATCAAATATAGTCTCCAGTCGGAAGGGTTGGGTTCCAAACTTTGCAAGAATAATGTGTTGGGGAACTATTTGCTTGCATCTGAGCATGCGGCGAAGGAGAAGTGTCTGGGCCCTCTCAACAGCAGCCCAATCACCCTCATGTAGAGAGGGCCCCCAAACTACAGATCCATAGAGGACTGTGGGTCTGATAAGTGTATCCATGAGTGACATCTTGGAAGAGATATCCTGAAAGTGATGCCGAAAACATTGTTGTTCAAGGAGAGCTAAAGAACCATAACCTTTGTTTATTCTATGCTGGAATGCTTGCCTCAGGCTGAAACGTGGATCGGAAAATTGCACTCCCAGATAAGTATAGGAAGTGGTAATCTCAACCTCCTTTCCTTTGAAAAAGAAATGGAGCTGGGAGGTCTTCAAGCCATTAAATACCATGACCTTGGTTTTCCCCAAATTAATGGTCAGTTGCCGGAGATCGCAAAAGAGAGCCAAAGCATCCAACTACCGCTGTAAGCCCTCAAGAGAAGAGGCTAGGAGAACCACATCATTTGCAAACAAGAGGATAGAAATTAGACCCTGGTGAAAAAGACACCCATCACTAGCCTGAATATGTTCATGAAGAAAGGTCTCTAACTCATCAATGTATATCCCAAATAAGGTTGGGGACAAAGGGCATCCCTGCTTGACCCCATTGGTACTCCTAATAAAGTCTGAAATCTCATGAACTGTGTGGAGACGACCAAGAAAATTCTCATATAATCTCATAATGGCTGCCAAGAGGGTCTCAGAAATGCCAATATTCCTAAGTCTTTGGAAAAGTGCCTCTCTCGGAATAGAATCAAACGCTTTCCTAAAGGCTACAAAACAACAATAGACTTTGGATGAACGATGATGTTCCTCCTCAATAATGGCCCAAAGTGTGAAAATATGATCAATGGTCTGATGGGCTGGTCTAAATCTTGCTTGTCCCCTAGCTCTGAGGTGTCTCTGCTCTAGCTCTCTCGAAAGCTGCATGTGTAATACAGTAGCATACAATTTCGAGAATGTGTCCAACCATGATCGTCCTGTAATTATTGGGATCTGAACAAGAGCCTGATTTGTGTATCGGGTGAATAATGTGATGTGACCAAGAGGGTGGGAAACCCGAACAAACCACGTGGTTGAAAAGATCAACCAAATAGCTTCTAAAAGATCTAAAACCATGTTTGAAGAACTCTGCTTGAAAACCTTCTTCATCAGCTACCTTGCTACTATTCATCACTTTCACCGCCTCTCTAACATTCTTGTATGTGAAAAAGTGAGAAGAAGATGGTGGAGAAACAACATGGGTTTGCATTTGGCCAGGAATATTATAAAGGGTGGAGGTATGGGAAATCATGGATGTGGGATTAAGCTCAATGGGGAGGGGAGAATGCCGTGGGAGGATGGTAAGCCAAAAGAGTTTGGGGGAGTGAATGTAGGAAGCCCGTAAGATCCATCTCCTTTGAGAAATAAAAAGATGTTTCTTACGTCGGAGAAAGCAACGATAGGATGATTTTAAGGTTGGGTAAGAGGGGTGAGAATGGAGGAAGGCATATCAAAGCTGACAGTGGAGAGTCCTATAGTCATCATCATACCACTTATTCATGGGGCAAGATCTTTTAGATTGATGGGAAGTAGACGTAGATCTGGTGTAGTTAGGAAAAGATTTGAGGGCAACTTCCCAAATAATGGAGGAAAGACATGTGTACTTGGAATTAACACAACCAAGTGAGAAGAATTGGTGTTTGGAGGTAGAAGCTGACGGATGTGAGAGGAAAAAGTCAGAGTCCCCCTCCTCAAATTGGAAAATGGTACATGGTATACTAAAAGAGGGGGTTTTAACAGGAGGGGAGAAATCAGCTCGGATGGAGAAAGAGAGAAGAGCATGGTCCGCAAAGGTAATGGGGAAAATGAAAAAGTGATGAATGAAGGGCAAAAGGTTTTGACTGGATAAGACATAATACCCCACACTCTTACCTCCCCCATGAGGTGTACATGTGAAAGAGTGTGAATTTGGAAAGCAAGGCAGCCCATTAAGAATTAACAAATCATGAGATTCCCCCAACTGTAGAGCACAACCAATTAATTTCTTCAAGCACACTTCAAATTCACCAAGCTTTGATGCCATGACCTTTAACTGCATTTATGATGACCTTGAACACCGCTATCGGTACACCTTTTAGAAGGGCTCTCTCTTCAACCATATTATTAGTGTCATTTCCAATATCAAGGGAGAAAGTCAAAGGTGACTAACCTCCAACATCACGGAAGAAATTAAGTGCTTTAACTCAACCTTGTGTGTAGATCACAACCACTTAATTTCTTCAATCACACTTCAAATTCACCAAGTTTTGATGCCACCACCTTTAACTGCATTTATGATGACTTGAGAGTCATCCTCAATGATCAGGGAGCCCTTCAACACCGCTATCGGTAACCCTTCTAGAAGGGCTCTCGCTTCAGCCATATTAATTTTCCAATATCAAGTGAGAAAATAGAAGCAACTGACCTCCAGCATCACAGAAGATTTCACTGCTTCCAACAAAACGTGGATTGCCTTTTGTTGCCTTGTCAAAGTTGAATTTTATGCACCCAGGGTCAAGGGGGACCAAAGGATGACCTTGACCTTAAATTTTTTGCCAATACTTTTTGCCTTTATTCAAGGAATGGGATGCTGCCCCCATTTTTAACAATACACTCCTTTTCTTCCCCCCATTCGATATTTTTGGGGAATTGAACTGTAATCAATTCTGATATTGAGGCCTCAATCTTTTTCCACACCCAATCCTCTGAATTACTCAATTTTCCAAAGATCGGCCTATTCTTCTCCAACCAAATATTCCAATAGATAGCAGAAAGACCTATTTCCCAAATTAGGCCTGATCCTAGAGATTTATGTTTAGACTCCCGTTCGTTTACTGTCTCCAAAACTGAGCTTTGGAATACCCATGATTGTTGAAATTTGGCAAAAATTATTCCCTAAATCCTCCAAGCAAAGGGGCAATGTATCAGTAAGTGATCCCCTGATTCCACTTGATTCTTGCAGAGGACACAATGGAGGGTCCTAAAAACTCTCTCTTCATAAGCTGATCATACATCAGTATTCCCCTATTTGCAGCCACCCATAGGAAAATACTGGCCTTAGGAAGACCATTTTTATTCCAAACAATATGAGCAGGGATTTCCCTACTAACTACTACTTTTCCTTTTTAGATCCAATTGTATCTTCTCCTTATCGTGACCTCCCCTGTGGGACTCCCTTCCCAAACTAGCCGATCCTTCACATTTGGAGATGGGAGAAGATAATTATCCATCTCCACTATTAGCCATTGAATCTCCTCTATATCTAGAATATCTAGCCACTTTAATACCCTCCACTTCCTACCTTCCTCCTGCTTTACCATATAATCACCAACCTTTTCCCTCCATTGGTTGATAATATCATCCATAATCTCACCTAGGTTTGCTTGGTCAGCCAAAGGTGTCTATCTTAGCGAGGCATCTCTCCAAAAGGAGATTTCCAAGCCATCGCCAACTTGCTATCTAAGAAGAGGCAAGATGTAATTGCGATAGTTCTTCACAAAATTCCATATTGCCGAGCCCCTTGGGAGTGGGAATTGGGTAAAGAGTCTTAGAATATGTTGAGTATCTAGGTATGTGTTGGAAAAGCTTTGTCCACAACTTGATTTTTTCACTGTAGATTCTCCTATATAATTTAGTGTCCAGTGCTTTGTTCATTCTATCCAATTGCCTCAAACCTAGCACCTCAACTCTTTGGCGTATAGACCTTGCCCCATGACACCATATTCATTTTTTTCTTCTCATCAGATCCACTCCAAAGGAAATTCCTTTGCAGTTTCACATTCCCATCAACAATTTTCCTAGGAGCCTTGAATAAGGAGAGCAAATATGAGGGCATGGTTTGCACAGTGTTTATGCTAAATGCAGTTTAGGGTAAATTAAGCACAGTAGAAATAGTAAAACAAAGTGCACAAGGGAGATCTAGAATATAGCAGTCTAAAACAGTAAATCAGATCTACCCTAATGTCTAAAATTAGAAAAGAAGCGTTAATGAAATTGATTTGACAAGCAATGGACAATATGAAAAACGAAAGTTATAAAACAATCGCCTCTAGGTAGAATATTGGGATTCTGAGAGTGCAATAGTGGTTTGGAAGGGATAAATCAGCTCTATGTGAAATCTGGAATGCTCACTGTTAAAGGACAGATTCGGCTTCTATTTAGCGATCGACAAATCTGTTCAAGGCGGATTCAATCACCGAATATACTCTATGTACTGTGACTGAAAAATATGTTACTGAGTGAAGAATATGTACTCCACACCTTTCTGGGTTTTGAATTTTTCTATGCAGGTTCGCCTTCTGATGCCATATAATCCTATGCTTGTGCTTTTGTGAATTGACAGTCAAATATCTAAATTGATGTCTTATTTCTCTCAACTTAATTCTCCATAAAACGCATACAAAAGAGAAGTGATAGAAGTAGATGGGTTGGGCAACCTCAAGGGAGTTGCAACTACATATCTCACATCCTAGAATCAGAGCAATGTAGTTCTTATGTAGTGTAAATGGAATCTCAAGCAAGAACTTGGACCTCCTTTTCCCCAGAAGTGATGATGCAATTGCATGAACACTCACCAAAACCCTCTTTTGGTACAAGTAGATGATGCCACAATAGCTTGAAGAAGATTTAAGTATCAAGGTGGAAGACTCCGTTGCAAGTTAGAGATAGATATGTAAAGTGACAAAGATGCTTAGATGATTGATACTTGAGGTATACATGGTAAATGACTAGGAATGGTTTGTATATATAAGACTCCTTAGGACATGATATGCGCGATGGCTGACCATGGAAAGTAGTGATATGTGAAATCAAAGGTGTAGGAAATCAGGTTAAGGCAGAAGGACCCACAAAAACATAGGAGATAGATTTGACGACTTATTGAATCTGCATTGGGCAAATTCGGCGGTAAGCTTGTAGCTGCCAAATCTGTCCCAAGAGAGACATATGTCCAAAATGAGTGCAAGCCACTCAGAAGGTATGCAAATAAGGCTCAAAAATTGAAATGGATGAATATTGAAAACACATAGAAGTCAGAAGGCTGGAAAGAGAGTAGTGTGGGTAGGAAGTGTCCTAAAAATAACCAAATATAAACAAGTGGACTAAGTGTGCAAAAACGGGTAAAAGATGCTATGGAAAAGGGGCTTGTATGAAATTTGGGTGTTTGCATAATGCCCCTATTTTGATGTGCGTATGTGAGTGAATGCGCACGTGCATGAAAGTATAAGAATGATAACTTGAAGCATGTACCTTAGCTTACCTAAGGAAGGAAGGATGAATCGAATGATGCTCGAGATAGGTTCCATCCACATGGATTTGCTACATCCAAAAGGTGGACATACTTGAAAACAATGAAAAATATAGTAATTTGAAAAACATGAATTGAAAGGGGAGCATATGAGTGACTACTCCTAGTGGTATTTGAACCATGCTGCTGCAAAACCAAACTCTTTTTTGATAATATTTTTTTAGACAAATCCTAAAAATGGATAGCACTTCTTTGAGCGTTCTGGCAATCCAATCCACTTCTTGATCAAGGAAGTAAAAAAATGGACTATTTTTGGTGCTCTCAGTTCTCTCAAATTCGCTCAATCATGTTTGCTCAATATTTTTGCCCAATTCTGAAAATCTACATAAAATATTTGGATATATGCCCCCCTTTTGAGGTGAGGGATTGGAAAAACCTGCGTTGTAATCACTCACCCCAAAAGAAAGAGTTAAATACATTATGTGTTATAAAATGTATATAGTTGTAGTGTTGAAAATGCGCAACAAATAGTTTAAATCACATGTAACCGTTGTAAAATATCAACATGTAAAGCTCAATAATAAGGTGCACATCCTACTATGAGGATGAAATACTGGAGGAGATGTGGGAAACAACATGCCCCGTTGTAACAACAATATAAGAGATAGACAACTAATATGTCCTTATAGAACCATGTAGTATAGATAACATCGGGTAATGCTCAAAATATGAGTGTGTGCATCCTCATATGAGGATTAAGTAGATGGGGGTAAATAGTATGCCCCAATGAATGTTCGTATGCATAAAATATGTATCATAGTAATTACTCGAGGAGATATGGAATGGTACAATGCCCCCAATGATGAAGCAAGGTAGGTACAACTAGTATGACCCAATGTAGCAAGTGTACCACTAGTAGGGCTAGATGAATCAATGAAGCACACATAAGTAGTGTGCCCCCATATATGCATGGTAAGGACCATGGCAACATAGGCACCGAGCATAGTAATATCGCAAATATGAATGTGCATGGGTAAGATCATGGCAACCAACATAGTATATGCATGATATAGATCATGGAAACAATCATAAAATATCGTATAAATTGCACAAAGTATGTAGCTACATATAGGAAGTTATCACGCAAAGACATTTGACTCACAAGACATGATGACACAACAATGACAACTAGAGGATCCTCTAGGGAAAAGGACACAAAAAGACATTGACAAACAATACGCTCAAGCACACACAAACATACACTTGCAAGAAATTGGCCAAACCTAGGCACACATGCAAATTAAGAATGCATCAATCACAATGTAACCAATGTAACCATGTAATGTAGATATCCATGCAACAACACGATGTAGGTACTGACAATGTATAATATTATCAATTTAATGGCTCAATATGATAAATGGAAAGCAAGAAAGATATCATCGTAAAATACAATGTATGAAGACGGCCCTAAGGTAGGGTATACCACCAATGTGATCGTACCCCCAGGGAGTGGGTAAAAAAGTAGCTGCATAGCATCTAAAAGTCTATAGTCATATATAACTTGTATATCTTGCATCTCACTCACACCAATAATACCATGAGGAGCACGTGTAAAGCATGGGTGCAAAAAACCTCTAGCATATGTATATAAGCATGATATGTATCCATTGATAAAGTTTTTTTTTTTGTATTTTCAAATGTTCTGAAATTTAGATAATTTTCTAGAAAAAATAGTAATAGGAGGCCAAGGGGCACAAACAAGCTAAGTAAGCAAAGCTCAATCGATAAAAAATATAAGCCAAAGGGCACCAACAAGAAATAAATGCAAATAGGCTAGCCAAGGCGTGCAATCAAATGAGAAGAAGAAGATTCCAAACAATCTACAACTTCCCTCAGAACTCAATGCATGCTAGGCCAAAAGGTCTCAATATATATGTTGTCATCATTGGGAAATCTGCACAAGTATTTGGAATGGGATAAACAATCATAGGGCAAGGGCCAATGCAACTTCACAAGGAACAAAAGCTAAGGGGATAGAAGAATATTGAGTCAAATAGAAGGCAAGTGCTAAAAATGTCAAACTTAGAAGAATGAAAGGAATGTAATCAACTCAAGGGCGGAAGGCAAATGAACGATATGAAATTCAGAAGAAAGAAGCTATTTACAATAGGAAAATTATAGTCCAATATTGATATATCAATGAAGCACAAGATGTGAGCTAGCATGGCTATTTGATGATCTGATCTACAATGTGATAATCCGGAGGATTGGAGTTAGATGTGTCACTCGAAGTATCAAAAAAGTAGTTATGAGATGTGTAATAAGTGCAATCATTGTCCCAAGGAGAGATATGTGGAGAGTTCGCTGGAAGAGCTGCTAAAACCTCTATAGAAGCATGCATAGGAATATGTCGTGATAAAACAAATGCTTGGATATGATCCATACTAAGAGTTGGCAAGTCAATCTTGGGATGTGGATGGGTATGAACTGTAAGAGTCGAAGGTGAAACTATAGGAGTCGGAGCTTGAGGAGCTCATACGTGAATAACTGATGGAGGTGATATCGTAGACTCAAATGTAGTAGGAATCATAACCGATGGTGGTGCAATAGTAGTAGGTATCACACAAGGTTGAATGATTTGCTCCTCATGAAGTGCACTAGATGATAGCACATGTGATCTCTGAGATAGGATAGGAAGCTCACAAGGTGTCCTGCGATGGTGTGTACACCGTGATCATGCACAAATTTGAGACAATGGTGTAGTGTAGAAGGTATCACTCTCATTTAATTAAGGCCATGGGTGTCTAAGTAATAGATTATACAATTATGTATCGAGAATGACATAAAACCAAACTAGAAGGGTTGTAGGACTAGTTGTAATTGGTAGTGTAATATCACCAAGTGGTGTGCATGTAATGCCATCCTAATTACGAAGGATCATGGTCATGCTAAGTAAATCTCACTCAGTGTATCCTTGACTAGATAGAAAGGATAGTAATAATATTTTTTCTAGAATTGTTGTCAATCATGATGCCATGTGTATTCGAATGATGATGGGAAACAAATGCATGAATGCATAGAGGACTCTTGTTTGACTCATCGTTAGGTATCTTATGGTAATAGAATGTAATGGAAGGCGCTTGTCATTGAGAACTCGAAGCCATGCCAATGATGTTATCAATCTCATGCTCGTGGAATAGTCAAATGATAAATAGATGTTGTCATATGCCCATTATCTTACTTTGTAGTATCATGGTTTGGTAATTGCTTGCTAAAGATTTTCAACCTTTGATTAGTCATTACAATAGAATCGTAAAATGTATAATTATAGTATTTGATTTGAATAGTGTTGTTATTGATGAGATCTTTAATCTTATATCTTAACTTGAAACATTGATTAGTTAAATGTCCGAAAGCTCTATGGTAGTCACAAAATAGGTTTACGTTATACCCTTTAAGCAATGCTGGAGTAATATCTAATTGATATGGCTCAGGTAAAGTAATAGCGTTACATTCGAGCAACGTTTGAGCAGTTTGTGAGGTGGGTTTGGTAATGTTGTAAATTGGCGAGTGTTCCTAGAAGTAGGAAAGATATAGGAAACATAAGCCTATCATTGGTTTGCAAAATTGTGTTGATTTTTTTGACCTCATTATTATTTTGAAAATTAGGTGCATCATTAGTCTTAGGTTTGAACATGGGTTTTCCTTGATATTTGGAGGTAATGGATGTAGAAGCGATAGATGTATACTTTAACATGTTGGCATCCTTAAGTTTAATCTCAATGTTGCATAGTGCATAGCAAAGCTTGTCAAAAGATTCATATGTGTTTAACATGACTTTGTACTTAAATGGGGAGGGTAAACTTTTTGAGAATATACTTTGAAGCTCACTATTAGGGATTTGGTGTGACATTTTGTAAATATGGTTTTGAATTTGAGTACATAACCAACTAGATTTTATTAGGTCTCTGTTTGATTTGAGAAATTTGAGAAAATTTGACCTTTTGACTAATGTTTATAGACAAGTTTAATAAGAACATATTGGCCAAATCATTGAATTTGTGCACAAAACCCACATGCAGGGTGTAGAACCAATCTAGGTCATAACCAATGAGACTTCTAGGGAATAGCTTGGTCATGAGTAAATCTTGTTATGAAAACCAAAGCAAGATGCAAAATAAGCCCTAGTTTGATGTGAAGGATCCCCATTGCCACTATATAATGTAAATTTAGGCACTTGAAACGAAGGAGGCAAGGGGTGAACAAAAAGTTCTATAGCCAAATGATTGTGTATTATATCATAAGATGAAACCATATGGCTAGGTTTGTTAGACACTTTAAATAATTGTGTAATTTATAATCACATATGATCAAATTTTTGCTATACTACAAGATCGGTAGATATACCATTAGCATTGGTATGTAAGAATTCATGTCTTGTCATGATTAGCGTTACTTGCAACGGAGGCATGATTGGTATTTTGACTATGTCCAAGACCAATGGATGCAATATAAGAATGTGATTGTGAAGGCACATTGGTTGTAAAGATTGGTAATAGGAGGAATCATAGAAGCCCTAGGTTGTATATAAACAGAAGGATTTACTTGAGCAGGGGGGGCAGCACTAGGCGGAGGTATAGAAAGATCAATAGTAACACGAGGAGCACTAGCCTTACCACCTAATATAGATGTGAAGCCTGCAAGGGGCGGAATATTATCAGGTAGAGTAGTATCGTGCAATGGATCTATAGGGTCATGCTCAAGCAAAGCTTCGTTATTCCTAATATGTGTGATTTTCAATTTGTACAATAGAGCTTCTAAACATTCAAGATGTTTGTTGACCACAGTTTTAAAACTAGCAATGGTACAAATTCTATGTTGATCAACATTATCAGTAATATGGGGATCACCAAAAATATCATGGTCACTATCATCATTGGAAGGAGGAACAAAAGGTACTCTATCAAAAACATATGGGCTAGTGGCATCAACATCAACCATGGAAGGAATATCACTAGAAGCAGCGATGATCAATGTAATAAGCCAAAAAGCATAAGGTACAAATCTGAAAATCAGATTTGTAAATGTAAAGTACTGATATGTGGTCAAATAACAAAGGTACATGTGCCAAATTCTGGTTTTTTTTATATAATATTAAAATAGAAAGAGGTGAATAGCAATCTAGGGTTTGATCAAAATATGTAAAAGTAAGATGCAGATTTGAAAAATCAGAAATCAGTCACAAAATGCTAAGGGGAATCCTCAAAAGATATTGACGTTCAAAGAACAGAGAGGTTCACCAATTTGTTTATGCTAAGTGTGGTTTAGGGTAATTTAAGCCAAGCACAAATTATAAAACAGGGTGCACAAGAGAGATGTAGAATATATTGGTCTAAAACAGTAAATCAGATCTTCCACAATGGCTGAAAATCGTAAAGAAGCGTAAATGAAATTGATTTGAGAAGTAATGGACAATATGAAAAAATGAAAGTTATGAAACAATTACACTTGGGCAAAATCTTGGGATTCTGAGAGTGCAGTAGTGGTCGGGAAGGGATAAATCAATTTTGTGGGAAATCTGGACTGGTTACTATCAAAGGACATATTCGACACTTCCTTAGGCACTGACGAATCTATTTGGGGTGGATTTGGCCATCAAATATGCTCTACGTATTATGATAGATGAATTTGTTATTGAGCGTTGAATTTGAACTTTCACCTTTTTGGGTTTTGGATTTTTTTGTGTAGGTTTACCTTTTGATGCCATATAATCCTGTGCTTGTGCTTCTTCAAATCGGTGGGCAAAATATTTGAATTGATGTCTTTTTCCCCTCTCGACCTAATTTTCCATAACACATGCAAAAGAGAAGGGATAGAAGTAGTTTGGTCAGGTAACCTCAAGGGAGTTGCAGCTACATATCCTGCATGATAAAAAATAGTTTTTGTGCACTGTAAATAATTTTGAGCAAGGGCTTTGACCTCCTCTTCCCTATAAGTGATGATGCAACTACATGAACATTTGTCTAAGTGGAAGATGTCACAACTTGAAGAAGTTTGAAGTATCAAGGTGGAGGACTTCGTTGCAAGTGTAGTGATAGACATGTAAAGTGAAGGCTCTAACTTGATTTTCGAGACATAAGCATAGGAGATGCTTATATGTTTGATACTTGGCAGATACGTGGTAAATAATTAGGAATGATTTGTATATATAGGACTCCTTAAGACGTGACGCACCATGGTTGACCATGGAAAGTAGTGATATGTGAAATCAAAGGCATGAAAAATTAGGTCAAGGCAGAAGGAAGTAAAAAAACAGAGAGATGGATTGGGTTGTATGGTGGGCAACCAAATCTGCACTAGGCAGATTTGGTGGTAACCCTGTAGCTGCCAAATCTGTCCCAAGAGAGACAGATGTCCAAAATGTGTGCAAGCAGGTCAAAAGGTCTGTGGATAAGGCTTAAAAGTTGAAATTGATGAACATTCAAGACATCTAGAAGGCATAAGGCTAGAAAGAGTAGTGCAGGGTAGTGAGTGCCCTAAAATAGCTAAATATAGAAAAGTGGACCAAGTGTGGGTAAAATATGCCATGGGAAAGGGACTTGTACCAAATTTGGGTGTTTACACAGAGTGGATTGTATCAGTTGAGCTCTCCCAACCAAGGACAACCACTTTCCTTTCCATGCTGACAACCTTTTCTAAATCCTTGCCACTACAGGTTGCCATGATTCATAGGAGCTCCTTCCTAAAAGCAAAGGCATTCCTATACTGACTAGGGCGGGTCCCAACTTCAAACCCCAAAATATCCTTTATCTTAACCTGCATCTTGGGACTTACATTGATAAATAAGATTCTAGACTTGGAGGGGCTAGCTTTTTGTCCTAATGGATTTTCATACCTGTCTAAGATTCCCTTCAATGCTTTTGCCCCCATCTCCAAGCACTCCCCTTGAAGCATTGTATCATCCACATATTGCAAGTGGGAAATTTTCTCCAAATCAGTGCTTATCACTAGTGCTTTTAGGTTCCCTCTAACTACTTCTGATTTAATTGCTCTACCTAAGGCCTCGACCATGATGATGAATAAGGGGACAAAGTGTCCGCTTGCCACAGACCTCTGGATGACTTAAAGAAACTTGTAGGTGACTCATTTACCAACATTGAGAAAGAAGGGGTAGAGATACAATTCCATTCCCATTGTCTCCATTTGTTTCTAAAGCAATATGTTTCCAAAACCCAAGTCGAGATCTTCCAATTGACCCTATTATAAGCCTTAACTATATCCAATTTGATTAGCATCCGTGATCGGTCGCTATGACCAAGAGAATGTATGGTTTCATGCGCTATGGCAATATTGTCCAATATCTGCCTTCCTATCACAAATTCCCCTTGTTCATTTGAAATGATCTTCTCTAGGAGAGCTTTGGCCTATTTGCCATTACACTTTAGTCACAAATTTATACATAGTTTTGCATAAAGAAATGGGTTTGAATTCATCGAAGAAGGGGCACTTTGCTTATTTCGGGATTCAAGCTAGCAAGGTGTTATTCCATTCCCTGAATACATTCCTTTGTTTTCTACTTTCTTCTACTACTTCAACAACCTCATGTCCCACAATATGCCGACATTTCTTGAAAAAAATGGCCTAAAATCCATCAGGGCCAGAGGCCTTCTCATTTCCATATTGAAAAATGAAAACTACTTTCTTGACCTCTTCCTCTAACACTAGGGCCATCAATTTTGAATTCATATAATCTGAAATATAGGATGGAATGTGGTCCGCAAACCAAGACTGGTCAGCGTCCCTATCCAAGATTTATTTTGTCAACAACTCTTGATAGATTCTTACAACCTCCTTGATCTTGCCAAATTCCTCAACTAGGGTCCCTTGAGGAGTTCTAATCTTGTCAATCTTATCTCTGTTTCTTCTGATGATGGTTTAGAGATGAAAGAATTTAGTGTTCCTATCACCTTCTTGGAGCTATTTGACTCTTGAATTTTGTTTCCAGAAAATTTTCTCCAGTCTCTGATTTTTCTGTTGTTCTATCATTGAACATCTTTCCATATCTGCCAAGCCATTATTCCAATCACCTTGCTCGATTGATTTTTGCAAATCATGGAGTTCATATTCAATCTGTTCTTTTTTATCAAAAATATTTCCAAACTTATCCTTATTCCATTCTTTCACCCCTTGTTTAACAACTTTCAATTCTGAGTAAGGATGTAACACTTAGAGCCTTGGAATTGTGTCCTCCATTCCTTCAAATTCTCCTCAAAGGAGGAATATTAGAGCCACATAAATTCAAATTTGAAAGGAATTCCTCTGGGTTTACAATCCCCTTTAATTGTTAGGGAAATAGGCCAATGATTTGGTCCCGCAAAGTGGATTACCTCCATGGCAATTTTGTGTCTTTTAGCAATCAATTTTGAGTTTACTAAGAACCTGTCCAATCTCTCCATAATCAACTGGTCTCCACTTGTGAAGCCAGGTCCATTTGATTCAAAATCAGTTAATCCTGCTTCTTGGCAGAACTCATTGAAGTCACACATTGCCTGAGTTATTCTATTCAAAGCCCCCTTTTTCCAGATATTATGAGGATAGCATTGAAGTCACTCCCAAAAACCCATTCCACGGGTTCTTGTCCTCCGTTTAGGCTACACTATCCCTCCAAAAAGCCTTTTTATCTTCTACATTCACAGGCCCACATACATTGGAAATTAGGAAGTTTATCTTGCCCTTTGTTTCCTTGACAAAAAAACATTGATACAATTTCCAGAAACCGAGATCTTACTGCAACTACATACTTTAGGATTCCAGAACAAAGCCAAGCCACTAGTTGTACCTTCCACACCTTTTTAATCCATTCAAAATTCCTCCAAGATTGGTTGAATGTGTCTTCAAATTGATCCTTACCCACCTTAGTTTCTTGTAGCAGGAGAATATCTGTTTTTTTTTCCTGAATCAACGGCTTAAAAAGGTGACCTTTGTCAGAGGCATTCAAGACTTTGACATTCCAACTTAAGATTTTCATGGAGACCCGGTGGCAGGATTTTATCTACCACCCAAGCTCATATCAGCAAGTCTTTGTTTATAACCCTGCTCTATGTCTACTTGGGTATCAGATAGTAAGTTGTCTTTTCTGGATTTCCTGCCCCTTACTCCAGTAGGCCCAGTTGAGGGGTTGGGTTTACTTGCCGCTGATCCTTGGAGTCTTAGCGATTGCCTGAAAACCCTTATCTGTCCCTCCCCAACTGCCTTCTTGTACTTTTTATTAACCTTCTCCTATTGTTTTTACGAGTTTACAATATCGTCAAAAATCCCTCCTAACAATATTGCATCCAAACTTGCCAGATCCACCTTTTCTTTCTCTGGTGTTGACATGTTTTCTTTGTCCTCCTCACCTATCTTTTTTAATTCTCCTTTAGATTGGATGAATGTTGCTTTCTCAATTAAGACCTCCTTTTTTACTTTCTGTAGAGCATTTTTTGAACGACTCATTTTCATCAGGCATTCCAGCTTAGCACCCTCGAGAATAGATGATTTCTCCATTTTCTTAGGTTCCCCCATTGTACCCAATGGCCCATCCTGATCATACCCTGAATTCCTTTGTTTAAAATCCTTGATATACCTCCTGAGGGTAAAATATAGTCATGATTTCTCCATTTGAATTCAGCCCTTCTTTCTTCAGATACCACTTTAGGTGTCCATTACCAATTACTCTTCTCTTCCTTATTATCCTCATACATCTCTTCTTGCATCCTATGGATATGTCCTATCGAGGGCATTCTCCTATTCCCAGAATTTCTATCTTTCCTAACTCTATTATTCCCAATCGTATCTTTCCTGGTCTTTGGACAATCTTTCTTAATATGTCCTATAGCTTTAGATTGAAAGCATCAAAAGGGTAAGCACTCATAATCTAGTATCTTGCCTCCATATGCTAGAGGCTGAAGCAATTCTAATTGCTTTAGGGATAGGTTTAGCCAAGTCAACTGGGACACATGTGAGAAAAGTTACTTAATTCTTTGTTTAGAGTAGAATCAGAGATTGCATATCAGCTTACCTAAAATACTCGCCAGTTTTTCCAGCACAACTTCATCCCAATATTCTGGAGGCATCTTGTACCACCTTAACCACAATGGTGCTTCATGCAGTAGCTCTTCCGAAGGATTGAAATTTGGCAATCAATATCTCATGAACAACGTAGCATTTTTGAAAAACTGGGACCCTCCTTTGAAAACTTTTTCCTGTCCTCCACCTTTTGGAATGCGACTTGGAAAAAACTCTAAGCCAAAAAATGAAAATCTGACCCAGGGAAGAATTTCTAGTTGGCCCCCATCCATTGTTTCAGAGAGTCCATGCTGGACCACTCTCCAATAAATCTATATATCAGTGCTTTTTCAGAATAGCCCTGAGTAATTTTATCCATCATCATATCAGGGATGTGTAAATTAGTGATAATCTTCGCTACTTGAAAGCTAATCCCATCTTCCAACACAATCCTTTTAATTTTCCCCTTCTCTTTACCTTTCTTACTCATCTCCACTGACCCATCACCCTCTGGTTTCAATTGTTCGTCCTATCCATTGGCCTCAGAATCTGTTGAGTCAAGCCCAAAAGCTTCTTTCACCACCGGGAGATCACAGGGAGATTTATGCTTCACAAATTCTGGTCTCAGCTTCATCCCAAAATTTCTCCTCCAAAGCTCTATCCGTTCTTAGGGCATCCGGACTTGCGTCCCCCCCACAACCAGGCCTTGAACCTTTCATTTGTTCTTAACTCCCTTCTTCTCCTGATTTTGATTATCTCAACTATCAGTTTTTGGTGCAGCCATTCCCCTGATTCGCTCTGCAATCCCATTTCGAATCTCCTTCTCACTTGAAGTTGCCTTCAAACCCTTCTTTTCTGATTTGCCTTCTTTGTCGCCCTCTTTTTATCTTCCCAAACCGAGTCAATCTGCTCACAGTGCTCCAATTGATTGCTGCGACCAAGCTTGGTCACCTGCGTGAAGGTGCAAAACCTTTTGTATTATTCATCCTCAAATTGAAACGAATTTTGTATATTCACAACCGCTTCTCCTTGCTCCTCTGCTTGTGCATTTGCTCCTGACATTATTCTATTAAAGACTTCTATTAGTGAACATTTTAGACCTGTTGTGTTTTGATTACTGACATTGTGTGGTTTATGTCCAGGGAATAGCTCAATCTGCTTTGTTGTTTTATTTTTCCATTGTGTAGGTATCTTGGTGGGATGATCTGTAACATGGTGCAGACTGCAGACTATGATTAGACTGCAAACCAGCTGCTTGGAGAAGAGATTGTCGTTCAAAGTTTATTGGGACAGTTAGTTGAAGCTTATCTGTCTTGTGTGTCACGTGATGTTCATGGTGTTGCTCAAGTACTCGGGGTGACATAATCTTGTTCTTGTCACCTGATGTATGCTATACTCTCCCAAAGATTGACTCTTATTCAATTACGTGAATATTGACTTCTTTTTCCACCAACAAACTGCGACTATTGCTATATATTTTCAGCCCAAAGTTAGATTTATATTGCCTACACAATTACATCTGGTACCATGTAAATAACAAAATGAAAGCTTTCAAACGGTTCTCATAAATTTGTCCAAACAGTCTTTATCAGACAGTTTCCCTTCCATAACTGAAGCACCATTGTAGTTCTGAAAGATTATTATTGTATCAAATTTGCATCCATCATACAGAAATGATACCTTGTAGGTACCTAAATCTTCATATTTCCTCTTGTGATAGCTTAGAGTGAATATGTTACACCAGTAAGGATATTTCCTCACAAGTACACAGGAATCACAATGCTATATAATATACTACCACTAGGCACATAGACATAAATAGTTGAAGAGACTATCATTGCCCTAATACCCATGATTCAGAAGCATTCCTTTCATTAAGTATCCGAAGGGTCTCCCTGGCCATGCTTGTAGTCATCCGATGAAATACAGGAAAAGCAATTTGACTAGTACAGATTCTTTCTTAGCTTTTGCACAGATCTTTCTTAGCTTTTGCACAGATATATATTAGATTAAGTCATTATTTACCCCTTTACCTTACGATTGTGTGGTTTCCAACTGCATACATGGACATGACCTTTTGCATATCTTTTTTTTTCCGGTAAATAGTCACAGTTCCTCATTTCACATGGTGCTAAATCATTGGCTTGTCCTCTGGTCCAGCTACTGACCTGTTCTTTGATATGTCAGTTCTATGTGTTTTGTTGATAATGTCATAACTTCTCCCTAACTAGTTGCAATCTACGTTTTCTTCATTACAACCTACTCATATTACATTGACTATCCTCTATATTTTATATTTCATTTTTTTCACTTATATGCTGAAAATCAACACATATACAATGAAGATCATGGCTTAACATTCCATCTATCATTATTTTAAAGCTGTTTGTACTTCTAAGAATAACATGATTTATTGTTTAAAAAATACAGACAGAAGAGAGTCGTATTCCAAACCAGCATTGTATTAATTATTTTTCATGTTAGCAACACTTGATGTACATAATCATCAAAATCAAATTAATGTGCTACAAAAGTTATTCGTGGTTAAATTTCCTTGCAAAATTGTAACCCCAACCCTTTCCTAGTTCTAGAGATGTTTAATGTAAGAATATTTTTGGGAGCCAACATTCAATAAAAAACTGCAAAGGCTTAACCTTCCATTTTGGTTCCCAAGTTTAAAAGATAATTGAATTAAAGATAAATTAAGCAATCTACTTCAAATCAGAGTGCTAGAAAGAACAAAAATATTATGCAATTTAACTGGGGATTCACGTCATCTTAACCTAGCCAACTTCAATTTGTTTGGGTAAAAGTAGCATCCCACGTTGCATTGTCCTAACTTTACAATAATGTTCATTCTGTAGATGCACTACACTGGAAGATTTGTGGATGGTACAGTCTTTGACAGTAGCTATAAGAGAGGCAGACCACTCACCTTACGAATAGGTGTGGGGAAGGTATGCGATTTGTTTTCTCACAATAATGGTATAATTTGTTATTCTCCTAATCATGGTGTGTATGCTTGCTTTGATTCGAAGCTCAAATAGACATAGCATGCTTCCAGTAAACTGCAAAAATTAGGTTTGTTACAGCACATGTTTATGTGCTTAGTTAAAATGTCCAAGATATTTGTATATGTTAGGAACTATTTTCTATTTGTGGTATCTCATAGGTCTACCAAGACATACCTGTAATTGGAGTTTTCTGGTATGTGGATCATTAATTTACTCACCAATAAAGATATTTCTTGCTTTCCCACATTCTATCAAGTATGTGTGAACATACAGTGAAGAACGTGCAGGGGTATCTCAAACTGGAATCTGCAAATTTCATCTTTGATGCTCCAATTATAGACTTTAAAGACTATTATAACAGTTAATAGCTGGATCATTGAGAAGCACAACTTTACATGTATAGATTGAACTAATATGTTTCTAAAGCAATGTACTTTAGCAAGCTGGAAGCATTTTTTTTGTTTTTCTAGTTTCATATATGTACAAACAAATATGTAATGCTTCCGGACAGTTTTCTAACATAGGCTCTTACCTTGGCATGCACAAGAACATGTGAACATTGGTGTCCTGCAGGAACATATCTTATTGACTCCTCATACTCAATTGGATCTGTTTGTTTTGAATCCACACTTCTTTTACTGCATCAAAAAGAACTGGTGTTACACAATGGTGTTACACTTGAGAGGCTTGCATGCGTGCACACATTAGCACTCACACACAAGTGCATGCATACACACACACGTGCACAAATACTAATATGGAATAATAAATTGCTTTTGTGAGTTTTTAAGCTTGTGATAGATTTGGGTCCAATTCATCCTTCACTGTTTTGTTCAAAACAGGTAATCCCAGGATGGGACCTAGGCATCTTGGGTGGCGATGGAGTTCCACCCATGCTGGCTGGTGGGAACTTAGTTTCTTCCCATTGTCTTGTTTTCATTAGTTTCTTATGGAGACCATTGCACCTAAAAAGACAATGCATACTAAAGATACTTCATTAACCTTTTGCCATTGTGCAGGAGGAAAACGAAAACTTAGAGTTCCTCCTGAGCTTGCTTATGGTCAATATCCGGTTGGATGCTATGCAGGTAAGCGTTGCAAGAGAATTTTTATATCTTATTATTAAAGAAACGAACTTGGACCTTTCATGTTTTTTATTTGTTACATTTTCCAAAATGCCTAGGAGTTCAGAAAAACTATTTCTATATTAATGTTAATATTTGCAGCATTAGCACTCAAAAGGCTTGCAAAGTGACGCCACATCCTACAGATCAATAGTTATTTTCAACATAAGACCCATCGTAATATTACTCTAGGTTGAATGCACTTTACAATCCATTTTCATCTTATATGAAATTCTGTACTAAAGGAATGATCACAATCTTCATCACTTTGAACAAAGATATTCTCAAGTTGGCTCACTCATGTCAGGGATTGGCCACAAGGTCCAAGAATTAGTAAAACTAAATCTTCCTTGTATTTGAACATCTGGATTGTATTGACTAGCACAGTAGCACCATGGCTGTCCGAAAAGTCACTGATTTGTCTCCATATCTTAACTGCAAGAATGATTCTACCCTAGGTTTTGAAACTAATTTAAAAGCCTCACAAGAACACTGCTTTGATATATAATCACTACTTTTTTTGTGATAAGCCTCAGTAGCATTACTCCACAGTCAAGAATCATAATTTTGGGTTTTTATTTTGCTCCTGAACCAGAATCCCAGAATATCTAGAGGTAAGAGCTCTGATGTTTTCACAGTCCATAAGAACGAGTAATTGATTTCTTGGTGGAACTGTGTGCATGATTTTTTGATCGATGCGTTTCAAATCACCACCGTAGAGTTTGAAACTTCATCTACTTTTAATTATCCTACTTTTCTTTCTTTAGTTTCCACCGTTTTAGTCAACCTTTGCTACAGCTCTCTCCCCCAATGCACACCCGTAGACAGCTATTTTAACATTTGGCTATCACTTCTGATCGTCCTGCAATGTTCATTGGCATTAATACCTTTTTTGGACCGTTTATACATCTCTGGAATACATGGTAAATCTTTATAAGGAAGCTGGTTTGGAGTTACATTCATTAGATTTTTTCCTGATGATCAATCACGGATGGTGATTCGAAACACATCGATCAAAAAAACCATGCACACAGTTTCACGCAAAAATTAATTACTCATATCTAGAGGTGTTTTGTATTCAGCTATGTTTTGTGTTCTAGTAGAAAATAAAACAAGTGGTATTCCATGCCAGACGATAGAAGTATATACAGTGAACAAGAACAGACATTCTGATCAGGATATAACTTTAAATACCACAACTAATGATGGGTATAATTGATCTTCTTCCAAATTCTTACTCGAGTGCAAAAGTCAATACAAACCAGAAATTCTCAACTTCTGTTGTTCTATACAAAGTGGCATATCCCTTGTTGAGGATTTCGTTCCATTGTAATATCTAGCTAACAAAACATGATCCCACATTCCCTATTACATGATGATCATGATGAGTATTAAATGAGTACTGCTTGTTTCACAGGCTTGCTGATTTTGCCATGCCCCCGTGCTTTGTTTGGTTCCCAAACGTTAAAAACAATAATTGTTGATTTAGAATATGTTGCAGTCACCGATGTCTGCGAGATTTTATCTAGCATGGTCTTTCATACATTTTACTCAAAATTCATACATCTAAACAGCAATAATTCTTTATTTTCATAGTACAACATCTAAACTAATACATTTTAATTGTTATTCTGTTTTTTTGCAGGAAAATGTAATATACCTGGGAATTCTACATTGCTGTATGACATGGTGTTTGTTGGTCTCTATAAATAAAATTGGAAGCTACGGAACTTAATTTTTTCAGCTACCTAGATGCAAAATGTTGAGGTAAGGAAAAATAGACGTAATTAGGAGCATATTGTAGGCATATTTGGTGGTAAATTGTCTTGGTACATCTGCTTAAATCTGTAACTCATCATGTACTCAAAACAAACTGGTGATGGGAATATGAGATCTCACAGTGATGGGCAGTGTCTTATTTGTGCTATTAATTTTTTACTATTTGCGATCCCCAATTGACTTGGATATTCCAATATGAAATTGTTAAACACGTATTCTAGGTTACTTATGTGATAATCCAATACAAATTGCTATTGAAATCAACATACATCAGGCAGAGCATTGATGTGTGTTACATTTATGGCTGCCATCCACATCTTTTCTTCAAAATTAAGATGTGCTCAAAGTCCAATTCAAGCCTACATTACTGTAATTAATCTTATGTACTGCATCGATTACTTTATATACAAATTCAATAGTCTATGACTGATATAACTTCTACTTGCTGTTGTAAATCAGGAACTATGCTTATAACAGCCTATTGTAGAATTTTGAATACTTGTTGAATGTTGGAAATAAAATCAGCATGCAATAAATGAACAATAGAGCAAGTGAAGAAAAAACACATCACATAGTAAGTGCGTGTGATGTCTCTTTTTAATATAATTTTAATTATTAATAAAATTGCTCGAATAGTGATTTTGATCATTGGAAAATATAAGACAATTAATTATTAAAATAGAATTATCTTAGATAATTACGAAAAGTGGTTTTAACCATTTGAAAAATTAAGGTAATTTTAATGATTATTTAATTAATTTTTTAAGGATCTAATTATTTAATTTGTCAAAAACTAATTTTAATTATTAATTTATTAAGACAAGTTATTTAATTAATTTAAAAAGACTTAAAGTGAAATTAAAAAGAATGTCGGTTTGGGAGCTAATGCAAAAGAAAAGAAAATATATTCTAGAAAGTGCAAGTGAGGCTTGTGAAGTATTTTACCTCCTCCAAAGTGGTTCACCCTCTTTTGGAAGGTACAAATACAATGTGAAGATTATAATTGAAGACATGTTGAATTTGATAATTGTTTTTTCATGTTTGAAGAAGCTATTGGGATGCATGGCCAATAGGGGTTCGCTGTTTTAGCGTTGATCATTCTATAAAAGGTGTTTTTTGATGCCACTTTTGCTAAGGAGATTTTGTTACTTGCTTTATAGGGGTGATTTGCATTGAGGAGCTCTTATGAGGTTTTGGTGAAGTTTTTAAAGCTCTTTTCTTGCATATTATTTTTTATTAATATTTGTGCTATTTTTGCAAGTGGAGCGAACTATTTTGAGAGGTTTGATTGAGGGTTTGCAGGCCTCTTTAGGGTCTATTTATGCAAATTATTATTCTAAAATTAATTGTTAATTTTTTGTACATTAGCGTGCAGTTATTGAGAATATTTGTGGAAGATTTGAAGCCCTAAATTAATAGAAAATTAAATAATAATTTTTAGATTATTATTTAATTATTTTTGACAAGAAACTAGGGTTTTCAAAAATTTGGAACAATTTTTGGTGACTTTCTCATGGAAAGAACATTTCAAAATAATTTTTATTGGATAGTCATTTTTATGATCAGTTAGAACTCTTGTTTGCATCATAATTTCAAATATTGAGGGAGTTATGAATTTTTAAAGTTTTCAGTGGTTTATAGAAAATAATATTTGTTGAAAGCATATTTGCAAGGGTTTCGTTTTGAATTAATTATTGCAGTATTTTTTTGAGTTTTGGCGATTGGTTTGGACTAAGTTTGAGCAGGGATTACAGTGGGAAAAGATTTCAATTCAACGAGTGTGGCGCTAGGGTTTGGAGGGTTGAAACATCTATTTCAGTGTTTTTTTTCATTGCGATGAGCCATTAATAGCCAAATTCACAAGGCATTTATTTCAAGGTGAATTGGAGTTAATTTTCAGTTTGGAGGTGCAATTGTAGCAGCTAGAGTTTGCTGGTTTTTAATTTTAGAATTTCAAAATTTGTGGATTTTGGAGAAAACCCCTTTTTGATTAAATCGTCCCATTTGGGGACATTACGGAGGGACATACGAGATCGCCTGGAGAAACTCAATGTGGGAAATCTCCAACATGGAAAAGGGATGCGCCTCCTAATATCACAAAAAATGCAAGGGTATAAACTCATAAGGCCATTGGCATCTACAACAATTCATATTGCTTGTTCTACATCCAATTCTCTGTGTTCTCTGTAAATTTGTTGTAACTCAGAACTCAACTCTAGCTGATGTTTCAGCTTCCTCCAGGATTCATTCTTTACCAAAGACATGATGGGAAACAGACATAGGAGCCACTAAAAACCAAACCATCTCAACTACAAAGATGTCAATTAGTCCAGCTTTCATTATTGTTAGTTGACGTATAATTCTGTCTTATTTGGGATGGGTTTGGACATAATGACATTCGTTCATGGTGTTTTGGGGATGGGTTGGGTCCACCTTGAATCTATCTCTGTTTCCTTCTATCATAAGGATGAGTTCGGTAATGTGAATCCATCATTTAAGCATGACTCACATGTTGAAATAGGATTTACATGTTCAGTCCAAACTGAATCTGTCACTGATGCACAGGTGACAGGTTTGATCATTATTTACAGAGGCAACTTCTCAAAACCATAACTTTGTTACATGGATTCCATTTTTTGTCTTTTTTGAAAAGCTCTATCATAAGTTTTGATGTGAATTTGCAATTGTTTAAGAGCATCAGACACAAGCCCTTATATTTAGTGCATTTTGACATATAAGGAATCAAATGAATTTAATTAATCAATTACAGATCATATCTCCCCAATAAGGAGGCCTCTGATCCAAAAAAAATAATACGAAGATGAGGTAATACCATTCCACCATCTCAATAGGGTACATTTCTTTCTCACTTCTCTAGGAAAGTAAATCTAAATGCTCTTTTGGAGTCTTATTTTGCTGAAAGTACTCATCTTGAAGGTGCCTCATGGTTGAGTGTTACTCTCTCTTTATTTGAGTGTTGCTTTTGGAATGTCATGCCAAGCTTCTTCTTGAAAGTGGCTTTGCTTGAGTTCTTGTGTTCATCTTGTTGCTCCTTGAAGTCTCCTTTCCCAATTGATGTCCACCCCTTTCTCTACAACATCAATTTGCTCATGTACTTCTTTGGTGTCTTGGCCTTGTGTTGTTTGTAGTGTTACTTGGCTGCAATTTCTTATTCGAACTACACCTTACAGCGTAAGTGACCTGATGATGAAGGTGTATGTGCTCCATAGAGGAAACATGTTCGAATCCCGAGGGGGATAGGGTTGTATAGCTCGTTGAAAACCGTTTAAGGTAAATGGAAACAAATTATGGTCTCATACACCAAATTTATGCCTTGCTTGGCGGTGATCTAAAATACTACCTTTACCTTTATACGACAATGCTAAAGGCTGAAAATTCAATCTCATTTACATTTTTTTCATGTTGTACCCTTCTCTATGATTGCCCATGGAAATAAATCCTCCTTTGGGCTTTCCAAAAGTTGGTCTCATACACCAAATCGATGCCTCATTTGGAGGTGACCTAAATTACTACCTTTACTTTTTACGACAGTGCTGAAGGCTGAAAATTCAAACTCATTTACCTTGATTTCATGTTGTACCCTTCTCTATGCTTGCCCATGGAAACAAATCCCATTGTGGGATTCCACAAGGTGGTCTCATAAACCAAATTGGTGCCTCGCTTGGTAGTGACCTAAAACACTACCTTTCTTGTATAGCTAATGGCTACAAATAAAAACTCATTTACCTTGTTTTCATATCGTATCCTTCTCTATACTTGCCCATGTGGATTAGTTGCCCTTGAACTTTTATGAGTGAACAACTTGCAGTGGCAAGTTTGAATTTTCTAGGAAGCTTCTCTTGATGAGTGCTCCTTGTAGCTTATTTTTCTTGTGAGAACAAGTGGATAACAAGAAAAACTTGAAGAACCCTGCAACCTATTCATAAAACTAATATCAAATATCTTGCATTAATCCATAGAATTGAAACCCTTAAAGTTTAAACAATGGATTTATATTCAAAGGCTAAAACAACATAAAAGAATACAAGACCGACAAAGATTTGGTAGAACACAAGACGGACATTCCTCCTTCACAAGCTCCTTTCCATATAACTCTCATGCCCAAAATGCATATAGGGTAGCGAGGAGGGTATTTTATTAATAAAAAAATAAGAATAACTCTAGGATGAATCCTATTTGCAGAGTTGCATCACATGTTTTTTGATTGGCTTGCTTACATCCTAAAATCTTACTGGTTTGCTTACTCAACCTACTATTTCTATGTTTCCCAATTTTAAAAATAGGAAATATGAAATATCCTAAATTAGGCTTATGAACACTAGCCTTAGTAAGCATAAAAATAGGTGTACTACACCAACACCTCCCTCCGCCACCCTCTTAAGTGAAACGTAGGGAGTGTACGAAAATAAAGGCTAAAACCTTTGATATGGGCCTTGATAATGAGGTTATGCGAGGCACACATATACAATCATCATAAATACTTGAAAGCACTGACAAAAACTAAAGGATAACACCCAAGAAGTACTACAATCATCACAAATATTTGAAATCTTTGATATGGGCCTTGACAATGAGGTTATGCGAGGCACACATATACAATCAATTGGATGCCGTAGAAACATGGAGGATTAGGGTTTACTCACAAATTTAGTCAAAATAGGTAATATACAAGGTTTTAAAACTCATGTACGTAGGAACAGACCTCACAAATCCAGACACAGGTGCACTCAAAAGTTTGGGACAATCTTGCACAAGAGGACACTGCGTCCAACATAGGGACATTACTGCCACATATCCAATAATGGCACTACTGTCCAATTAGGGTACTACTATTTAGGAGGGGTTCTGACACAGGGATCCTGTTTACGACACTCAGGGTAGCCTCTATCTCAATTTCTAACCTTCAGATCATCTGTCTCAGTCATTTTCTAGCTAAGTTATTACTTGTACTATTTATTTCTATTTTTAGAAAGGTCAAAGTTGGTCAATTCTATAACAAATAAGTAGTTGTATTTATTGTATATTATTACCCTGATTTAGTTTACTCATCTTTTTAACAAAAATATGATTTATACTTGCCAATTCCTAAAAAGTTAAAATATTTGGTGAACCCGACTTACTTAGAACATTGCTCAACCCTAACCCTAGATGTTCTTAGAGTTTGTATCTTTATTTTTTCTATTTTTATTGGATGTTTTAAGTTTTTCAGATTTCATACAATCTATTTTAGCAACCCTATTTCACTTTGTTTATTATATTCCATCTAAAAAAGTTATATCTCTTCCATTAAGAAGTGCTAGGCTAGGTGGCAATCCTATTGAGCATATTCAAATTCCTTCTATTTGAGCTTATACCATGGACAAGGGACCAATTGTAAATCTCATCATTGATCCTTCACACCTTGATTATGTGGATTTCAATGATAATGCATCCAAAGGTGAAAAATATAATCAAGATCAAGATGATACACAAGGTGGAAATCGGGACACTCTCCCTCCACTTAATAATGAAAACTTAATTGTCAATAAGGATGAGATTCTACAGAGCTTCAGAGATAGACTTCAAGAACAACCCCTTGATCATGCATAGATTTTACAAGCTATAATAAAAACAAAGAATCAATCAAACAATGGTCAATCTTTTACTCCCCCAAATAATAACATTGTTACATTTACATTGGGGCCAACTGAACTAGCACAACAACCAATTGTAACTCAACAACCTTAAGTGACAACTACACCTCTTATGGCTAGTTCTTCCACTCTAGATGTACAATACCTTATGCACGAGGTTCATACTCTACAGGCTAAGGTGTTACATCTTGAGCAGGGAGACATTAAGCCATCACATGTCTTGGATTCTCATGTTCTTTTAAATAGACCTTTAGCACATCACATAGCGGCAACTCCTTTTCCATCCAGATTCATAACACCTAAGCTTACATTGTATGATGATAAGGGTGACTCAGAGCACCATCTTCGAGATTTTCATGCAGCATGTTTGGACTACGTATCCAATGATTAGCTCCTCACTAAGTTATTTCCATGCATTCTAAAAGATTATGCCTTATAATAATTTTATGATGTACCGAATCAGTCTATTACTGCATTCAATCCTTTGACAGATTTGTTTTTATCACACGTCTTAATAAACATCAATGATAAGATCTCATATGCTCAAGTTGCATGATTGAAACAAAAATCAAATGAGACTATTGCATAATACGTCTTATGATATAAGACTATATTGACCAAGTTGACGAGCCCCATGATAGATAAATAGCTCCAGGATACATTCAAACAGAGTCTTCTATCAGCATTACATGAAGCTATCTTGTTTAAGAAGTTTCCAACCTTCACATATTTATGCTACATATTGAAAGAAAGAGAAGTCAAACTTCTCTCCATGGGCAAACTAAAATATACCAGTGGATCAGACTCAACTGCTAAGAGTTCTAGTAAGCTTCTTGAAAATATGAGTGATCTAAAGGCCACAGTTAACACAAATTCAGAGACATCTCCTCATCTAGTTTTATCGGCTCGTCCATGCAGAGTTTTCGCCAACTTTACAGAATCACTAACATGTGTTTTACAACAGCGCTTGGATTCCAATGTCATATCTCTCCCTCCCATCAAAGAGATTGATACAACACCGCTTCTTCCAAAGAACTATGATTCCAATGCATTCTATGACTATCACATGGAACCAAGCCATACAACAAACAAATGCATAATCTTGAAACATTAGATACAAGATTTGATCGAGGCTAACATTATTGATGTGGGCACACCCACAGAACCACCCAAAGTACAATAAACCAAAGCTAAGACATTGAAAATATTCTCAAATCCATTTCTAAAGCATACAACAAATGAGGTAGGGGCACTTCAGGTGTTCACTACACATATCAGGCACATCCACCACCAACATCATATCACACTAATATAAAAGAGGCACACTCACTACACAATATCATTTGTGTGTACCACACTATAGTTCCAACTAGACCACTCATCACTTTTTCAGAGCAGGATATTATTGATGATGATTCAAATTTATATGCACTCTTTGTACGAGCTTACATAGATCACCATCCTATTTAGAGTGTTTGGTTGACAACGGGACAAGTATTAGCATGTGCACTATTACACTGCTACAACATTTGGGGTATTCACAATAGGATATATTTCCCATAGACATAATTATCAGTGGTTTCAATGTCTATGTTTAGAACTCCATCGAGGATATTATTTTTGCACTACATGTTAGACCAAAACATGTGGCCACTAGATTCTTAGTGGTATTTAGTGCATATGTATTTGACATGTTACTCGATAGGCCATGGATATAACAACTACGAGCCATCCCATCCATAGTGCACACATGCCTAAAATATATACATGCAAATCAGATGATCACAGTTGAGGATCTTCCATATGAGTATCCTCTATCTATCCCACATGCAGTCACACCACAAGTAGTTACATCACAGGCAGTTCTAGCACAATTACTAATTATAGCTTTGAGCATAGTTCTTATCAATACACCACAAATTTCAGTGGATGCACCAGTGCAAGCAAGGTCTACTATAATGTTGCCATGTATGCATACTCTTTCACAAAGACCATTATTAGAGAGACCACTATGTCAGAGATATGTTACATATTCTAGAGGGCATCCCTCCCCTCATTTTATTTTGAGATCAATATTATTGAGTTCTCAAGGTTCTCAGTGTTGATACCTAAAACTCTCACTTCGGGTTTAACAACCTCTATGGGAAGCTTTACAGAGGTGGGATTGAGTGTAGTCTGTAGAGCAACCTCCAAGATTTTAGAAGCTAGCCTTTTGTTCTAATTGGGGGGTGAAAAGGGATAGAGTAAAAGAAACTAAATCATGAAAAGAAAATCTAGTCTAAGGCGATACACCGAGACATTTGAAACATGTACTATTACTTACATAAAATGACATAAACCTTTAGCACTATAGACATAAAGGAGCCTAAAATCATGAATTAAGATCTATAATACGAGGAAAGATCTACACTATAGAAGTAGAAAAATAGAGATAGAAAACAAATAATTTTTCACTCCAAAATAACACAGAGCATCACATCCTCTTCATTGATGTATGGGGAACTAAATATAGAAGGCCACAACGGGCACATACAAAATTTTCACTAACGTCTGTGAGGTACGCTTGCCAAGGTTGCACAATAGAAAAAAATACTAGTTGTTATTAGTCTAGTCTATTACAATGGCTGTAAAAATGAAAATGTAAAAGACAAAATGATTGTCCGCTCCTTTGAGTCGATAGATGGGCTTTGAATAAATAGGCCAGGTGAATTCTTGGAGAAGAGACACCTAGAGATTCCCTCTCTCGCCCATGATGACACCATTACAACTGAAAGGAAGTCTTGGGATCATGATTGTAGTTGGCCTCTAGATCTCGGATATGACACAATTGCATCATTCCCTTGTGACCACTATGCTTTGAGAGAAGTGGGGTGACACCACGTGTATGCTCTTGGAGACGTCCTACCTATGCTACACGTAATGAATTTGATCCTCTCAAAAATCAAAAGCCTCATTCAAAAAGGGGACCATCATCGTCCAATGGTGCTCCTTCACACATTGATAAACCAACACTACTCTTGGGCGAGTGTGGAGGTGACACATATTTGACTAGCACTTCTTCAGAGAGGTTGAGGCCTTCTTTGGTAAAGTTGAAAATGGGGGAACCACTTGTCGAGTTCACGCTCCTCTGGAGAAAACTGGGTGTTTCCCTATTCAAAATGAGTGCGAGGGTGTCATGTGTCAATTAGTGTATCCATTTTACAAATCATTTAGTGGGACCCATCCTTTTCATTGGCCAATGGCACTGCTTGGAGGCCTCACTCAAAATAAAAAGCTTTGCAGAGCGTAGGGCCACCACGTGTTGATCTTGTGCTTCACCTGAGCAAAAGGAAAGTCCTCTCAAGTTGGATGAGCATCATGTTGCCAAGTGTTGAAAACAGACGAAGGTTGGGACTTAGGCAAAATTTGAGAAAAGGGGCCCAAAGAAAGAAAGGCCCAAAAGGGGATCTATCAGAAGGTGCCAAAGAACCGTGTATTTTCTGGGCAACCCTGAAGAAAGAGATGAACTACTTCTCAATATCAAATGTGGATTATTGATCCATAGTTCTTGGTGACTCACACGGGCACCTGCCTATGGATGGTAGAGCCCAAAAGCTTTGGCACTCAAACCAGTCGAAACACAAAACTACAAAAATAAAGGGGAAGAAGGTGCAAAAACCTATAATTTTTGAAGGGATACCTACAATGGTGCCCACTCTTCCTCCTTCGGTTGGGTCTTCTTGTTGAAAGCCTCAAAGGCTTTGTCTATATCAATTATCTCCTTGAAGGAGATATTCCCCAAGATTTTAACCATCGCTAGCGTTGAAAACTCCAACTAGATGAGTGGATGCAAAATTTTCTCCACCTAAGAGACATTGGGTGATTGATCAAGAGTGGTGAAGACGGTCTGATCATTTTGATTTTGCTCAAGCAGAACCATGATCTGGTCCTCAGGAAGGACACTGTTATCAGCCAAGAAAGGGGAGGGAAGTCCCACTGGATCAATTATTCTATGCATCCGTGCCTTTCTTGGACTACTTGCTCTAAGGCATTGAGGAATGCCTTGCATTTTTTTGCTACCTTATTGTAGCCTAGAAACTCATTCACCTTCACCGCCACTAGTCTCCGTTCGGTCACCCCTGCTACTAATAATGCTTTGGGAGAAGCGCTATAGAGATTTTGGATAAGGCTCTATGACTCTGAGATCTTTGGGGAGATGAAAGCTATCATTTGGTCAACTGATGTGCTTACCTAAGAGGACATCTTTTGCACGTCTATGATGAAGGTTAATGATGTCTTTAGGTTTATCGTCATGATCTTAATCCATTCCCAATATGACCTATATAGATGTTGGACTATGGGAAGGATTGTGGTGGCTTGTGGGAGAGCAACGAGGTCATTTTTCAACTTTTCAATCTCCTGGTCCTTAATCGAGTAGTTCTGTTGTGCATGGTGCTACAAGTGCTGATAGCCCCAGTTCGCATCATAAAGCTTTTGGCGCATCTCATCCAATTCCTTCTCTTTTTCTTCAAGTTTGAGCTCAGTGGCTACTCATTGACCAACTTCCACCTAGAAGTTTTTATTCAAAATTCTACTCTTGAGGTCAGCTTGTGCCTTGTTGAGGTAGTGTCTTTTGCCTTGACCTCAACATTTAAGCGGTCGATCGTAGCCTTCACTTTCAAGAGCTATGACTTGGTCTTTTCTAGCCGATGGGCTACCTTAACATAGTCTATAGTCATATACTTTTGTGTTTCTTCCATAAGCTTGACCTTGTCAATGGGCTGGGCTTGATTGAGGTTAAGGCCAACAACTTGGATAGAGTAATCCCCTGGGTTCATCTGTTTAAGGGGCTTGACCACTTGGGGGATTAGGTGAACAACCATGAGGGATTGCTGCATAGGGTCATAAAATGACCACATGTGAGTTTGGGCATTGGCCTTGGCTTGTTTTCCCCTTTTTCTATCCATTTAGGCCTTTTAGTCTACCTTTGCGACGACCACCTGTTGCTAATACTGGTCTGATGCTCGAATAATCTCTCTCATGAAGGGGATTCCCTACGAAAGTGCGAATGAAATAACCAATTTCTGTTGTGAAGTAGTATACCCTGCACCTGTGAAAGTGAGCGAATGAATGGCAAGGGTTGCAAGGGAGAAAGGTGGGAGTCTGCGAGGTGGGGAAAATGGGGACTGCATCACAAGAGAGTATGAGGCAGATGAAGAACGCAGGGGAGTGAGGAAAGGCATATGGGAGGAAATGGGGATAGTGAAAGAGAAAGGGTTGGCCCCTGTGGAAGGTTGAGTGGATGAAGAGAATATTAGAGCTAAGGTGGTGTCATGTTGAGCAGTGGGAGGTGCCACAACCTGTAGTGGGGCCACCATGACAGGTGATGAAGTGACAAAAGGAGTTGAAGCACTTGGTTGGGTAGTAGAGGGGGATGGGGTAGTAGAGAAGGAAGCAGAGGTGGAAAGAAAGGGATCCATGAAGTGAATCTTCTTTTGAGGAGCCGATGGAAGATTGATAACAGGTGCCTTAGTGTGCTGAGCTGGGAGGAACCAGCCATGAGGTGCTCATAAGGATCTTGCTATTATTTCAGGGCTGTAGGGTAAGGAAATAATGGAGGTGATCATATTGAAGGTCCCAGGGTGGTCGTGGCCTCTGCTTCTATTGCCTGCTTCTCTCGAGGTGAGTCCCCTGTCTCCTCTCAAGGAGTGTCTTCTTCTTCTTCTTCTTTATCTCCTCCCACTTCAATTTTGGGAGTGGATTCCTCTTCAGAGATGTCCTCTTCTGGGTGAAACTCATCTCGTAGCTTCTCAAACTTCTCATCCTGGTCTTCCTCATACAATCTTTTGGTTGGCTTTTTGATCTCAAACCTATATTTGGTGAAGGCAACTTTATTCTCCGTGTTCCAATCCATTTGGGTGAGCTGTTCTTTCATCTTTTTTGAGAATTTCTTCATCGAGTCGTAACTTTGGACCTTGGCATAAAAAGACTCCCATGGTTTAAGGACATCTTTTGATATTTGAATCAGTACCAAGTAATTCTAAGGAATGTCCTCCGTAGGTGACTTCCTCTCCTCCAAATAGGGTCAGGGTGTTGCCTGATGGCTACAATCTTCAGGTTGGATATGTATCTTGTTGGATCATAGTCACGTTGGTTAGTTATCAAGTCAAGGTCGAGCTCTGCCAGCTTGGCTGCGAGGAGGCATCTCTGGTGCCTTTTCTGCACTGTGATGTCATCTCTTGACAAAGGGATATTGTATACTCCCTTTTTCTTCTCGCTTGCCCCATAGACGGAGTCCACTGTATCAAGTTGGCGAGCCATATCTAGAGCAAGAATTTTGTTAGTGAGTGTGTAGGGAAGACATATGGGCTCTCCATCGAATCCATGTGTTTGAATAAATGAAAAGTGAGCTCTCCAGAACCAGTCGATGGGAACTTTGTTGCCTGTGAGCCTAGCTTGTTTCCAGTCTATCATTTGGGAGGTAATAGCCTTATGGATGAAGTCTACGAGAACTGGAGCCATGAACTTCTCTGAGAACTCATAGTATTCTCTTTTATTTGATAGGACATGAGTCCATACAGTGATAGGGGCTACTATGTGGGAAAAAACCTATATATCAGAGGTGTTGAGCTGGAGGTACCTAGAAAAGAATTGGGTGCTCTGATATAACATTAAATGTGCCAGGAAGGATGGGTATGTGAAGGTACTCATTGACGCAAAATTCTCCAACTCAGTCCTCATGGTGGAGGCGATGGCTTCGACAAAGTCCATCTTGAAATCCTGCCCCTTCTCGGCTACATTCATTAGGTAGAGTGCACCCAACTAGAAGTCATCGACATTGTCATCAACATCCATGCCCAAGATGAAAGCCAACATGGACATCGAATCCTTCAACTGCTGCATTCAAAAGGTCAATAGGGGCAAGGGCAAAGGAGGCATCTATGTGACCTCTTCTGTGAGGAGAGATCTAAGGACTCATGCCTTACCATTCCTTAAGGAATCATAGACATTCTGGAGGATCTCTATGTTGCAGTGGCCTTTGCACTTTATCTGAGTTGGAGCATCTCCTTGATGTGGTCTGCATTGATCTTCACCCTTAGATGGATATTATCGATGATCACTCCAGTGTCGGCATCATATCTCTTTGCATAGAAAGAGATAATCTCGGGGCATGGGTGTACATATGGCACCATGTATTGTGCCAAGGTACAATCCCACATCTTGTATCCAAAGGATCCATACTCTTTTCAGCTAATTCTGTCCATCATCGGGTGTGTATGCCCTCCCTCAGAGTCTTGGGATTTTGGGTTAACTCCGAGTCAAAAATGTCATTTGTAAAGTTAGTTACCAAAGCCCAATCTTTGCATGGTCCCTTGGTTGTCAGTCGAGTATTCGACACTTTACCCCTTCCCTGAGTAGGGGCCAAAGCATAGGATATTTTTATGGCATGTTTGGGGGAGGATCTCCACTACTGCTTGAATTACGGGCTCTCTACTTCGAGGATTGTCTACCACTTGTGGATGAAGATGTAGATGCCTCCATATTTATATCCACTTCTATGATCCTTCTTTATCCTTGCTTGGAATATTGAATTGATGCTTGCAACCTCGTTTGACGTACAAACTCTCCTTTTCTCTTCTCACAATTGCTTAATGCTCTCTCCAAAATCACAAAGTGTTAGGTGTTTAGCTTGAAAGGAGAGGTGGGATATTTATGTGCTAGTGTTGCTAGGTGGGCACATCGTGAAAATTCAAAAAATGAGCACCCTCATAAATGATAAGAGTAGCACACACGCTCGAATAGCCATTAGTAAGAGATTTACATTGATCTTTATGGGGAATCATGTATAATGGATCGTTTAACATTAATGGTAGGTAAGGTAGGTCGATAACCATCTTTCAGAGAATGTTTCAAAGATTTGGGAGAATGGGGGGGGGGATGCATGGTGATCAGATCAACCGCATGTGCCAACGACACTTATTTTAAAAGGAAACAACAAAGGGAAGGAGAAAACAAAAAAGGGAAACACACAAGGAAAAGGAAACACACAATGGAAAGGAAGCTAAATAGTTATGTACAAGGGGGAAGATAGGTAAATTACTTGAAATGCTTTAAATCGATCCCATTGATGGGGACCTCTAATGCATTGTATTTTGGGTCTTCTAATTCAAAAGCATTCCCTCGTCTATCACTGATAATGTGAAATGGTCCTCTCCAAAGGGAGTTAAACTTTGCATGTTGTCCTAGCATTGCAATTCTTTGGTTATATTTGAGAATTAAGTCTCCTAGTTTAAATCTGAGGTTCGATGACCTTTTGTCGAACCATCGCTTCATCGCTTGCTGTCGGATGATCTTCGCATCACTTGTCTGCTCCTTTGTCTCTTGGAGTTTGAGAAATTTAGTGAGCCAAACATCCATCACTCTATTTTCTTCTATTTCAATTGCCTTTAAGAGCTGTCACATAGGGGTTTCTGATGATATTAGCGTAATCGCGTCCTTCTCATACACAAGTTTATATGGGAAAGTCTTTAGGATTTGTTTAGGAGTGATGCGTTCGGCCCATAGGGCCATCCTTATGTGCAAGTGTCACTCCCTCTGCTTGTCATCGCTCTTCCTCTTGATCAATCTGATCAAATTTTTGTTTATAGACTCTGCCACCCTTTTCCCTTATGAGTAATAATTGGAGGAAGTCTTTAGGAATATGCCATTTTGAAGCACAAATTCAGAGATTTTGGATCCAAGGAAAGCCTTCATGTTATTGGAGATGCCCATTTTAGGCAGGCTAAACCTCACGATGAGCTCCTCTAAAAAGCCAAGGATTACATTCTTGATCACCTCCCTTAGTGAGGTTGCTTCAGTCCATTGGGTGAAGTAGTCGGTGGCTGTCAATATCCATTTATGGCCTATGCTGGAGACTAGGTTGATCATCCCAATAAAGTCTAAGCCCCATTAAGCGAATGGCTCATCAGTTATGATCAAATTGAGAGGCATGGCTGAATTTTTCCTCTTCATGGCAAAGAATTGACATTTTTGGCATTTTTTGACTGCTTGGTGGCAGTCCACGAACATGGTCGAAAAATTAAAGCTTGTGTGCATGATCTTCATCACGGTGGTTTTGGCTGAGATGTGACCGCTGGGGGGAGTGAAGTGCATATCTTGGAGAATTTTCTCTGCTTGGGTCTTACCCACACATCGAAGGAGATTTTTGTCAAAATTTCTTTTGAAAAGAACCCCTTAGACTAGTGTATAGCTAGATCCTTGCAGTCTGTAGAAATGCCTTTTATTTGTGGGGAGGTCATTGGGATACCTACCAATCTGCATGAAGTGGAATCTATCAGTTACCCAAGATCTGTCTGCTTAGAATTGGTTCACTAGGGTTGCTTCGAGTGTGTCTTGGTTCTCCATCAGGACATCTGCGCTCTAGGCTAAGTACTCACAAATTCCCCTCCCTCTGATTATCTTTGTCAGTGTGACTTCAACATTGTATTCTAGGATCTTGGTGATCCAATTGACCCTCTTTTATGCAATCTCCCCTTCTATGATGTACTTGTGGATACTGGAGTGTGTCACGTACACCATTATTTTACTGCCTACCACTAGGTACCTGAACTTCTTAAGGCCTTTAACGATGGTGAAGGCTTGTATCTCTACGAAGTTGTATTTGGTTTCATTCTTGTGAAACATTCTAGAGTAGAATGCAATTGGGTGCTCCTCTCCTCCTTTCTCTTTCTTTTGAGTTAGCACAGTCACGAGGCTATGCTCACTTCCATATACGTACATGAAGTCCTTGGAAAAGTCAGGATTAACAAGTACGGGTGCGACATATATTACACTTTTAATCTCTTCAAAAGTTGTTCTCCCTTCAGGTGTCCATTTGAAAATTTGATCTTTCTTTAGCATTAGGGTGATTGGCCTAACCAACTACCAAAGTTCGATATGAATCTGCTGATAAAATTGATCTTTCTGAGGAAAGATTGGACCCCTTTTTTGTTTACTAGTAGAGCCAAGTCTTTAATAGATTTTATCCTCTCTGGATCAATAGCAATCCCATCTTTGGATACCACGTATCCAAGCAGCTTCCCCTGGGGGACTATGAAGACACTTCTTGGGGTTCAAGGACACCCCAAATTCTTAGCATCTCTAGAAGACCTTTTCTAGGTGGTCGAAGTGGTCTCCTTTCTTCTTGGAAAATATAGTGAGATCATCTAGGTGGATGAGGATGATCTCATTAATTATCCCTTTGGAAGCTACATCCATTGCTTGTTGAAATTTTGCCCTGGCATTAAAAAGACCAAAATCCATCTTTGCATATGCAAAGGTTCCCCACTTCATGGTGAAAGTGATTTTGTGTTGATCATCTTTGTTTACCCAGACTTGGTTATACCCAGAGAAACCATCCAACAATGAAAACATTTTCGCTCTAGCTATCATTTGGAGGATTTGCTCCATGGAGGGGAGAGGGTAATGGTCTTTTAAGAATGCTTTGTTTAGATCTAAAAAATCCATGCACAATAAAATTTATCCACTTTTCTTTCGCACAGGGACCAGGTTAAATACCCAAGTCAAATTCTTGATTGGGTATATGATCTTTGAGTCAATCAACTTCCTTAGCTCCTGAGCTATCAAGGACTCAATCTTTGGGTTCACCGGCCTTTATTTTTGTCGAACTGGCTTGGCTCCTTATATCAGATCTATGGCGTGCTTAATGACCTCTTGGTGATATCCTTTTAGGTCATCGTAGGTCCATACAACAACACCTTCATATTTATCATAAAAGGATACCAACTGCTCTTTGTCTCATTGAGGAACCTCTTTTCCAAACTTTAATTTTCTTCCTCTCCCAATGTCGAGCTCGCAATAATCACCTTTATCCATAACAAACTTTCGTTTGTCCTTCTTTGCATCGTTGGAATCAAAGAGATTCTCCAAGGTGATGAGACCCTTCGTGATCTTGTTGGTTTTTAATTGTATAATTTGGTCTCCATAGGCTTCCTCAATTTTCAATTATAGTTGCTCCATGAACTCACATGATTGCTGGAGGAACATCACAATTTAAGCAGTATTTTCAAATACTTGCCAGCGCTGGTCATTGTCTGGGATAGTGGGTTTGATGATTACCCGTACTGCTTGTTCATTTATGAATAATTCCATTACTGGGTCAAATTGGGAGCCCACTATTGCCATCCTATTAGCCTCTACATTTTCGGTTCTTGGGATGATCTAAATATTAAAGGCTTTAAAAACTTTAATTAGGTCCCATACGTAGTGGCAGCAAGATCTCATGCGTACATTCTTTACGGTCACTACCTATCTCCCCTGTCTTACTACTAATTTGAAATCACTGAATACTTTTAGTTGCTTGACACCCATTCACTTGACGAGGTCGAGGCCATGGACTAGGGCCTCATATTCAACCTCATTGTTTGTGCAGGTGAATTGGAAATGAAAGGTTCAGAGGGTTTCTTTTCCTGAAGGGGACTTTAGTCGGATGCTAGCTTCAGAACCGATCTAGCATTTCACACCATTGAAATGTAGTCCAAAATTTAGACTCATCTTCAAGTTTTCCACTTCTGTCTCCTTGCTTCTTTTCGACCTCGGGGATGACCTGGTCTTCATCATGGATAACATAGGTTCCAAGATCAGTGGTGTCAAAGTTTGCAAATGGGTCATTCTCGATGAACTCATTGATCAGGGCTTCCTCTTCAGGGCTTTTGTTATCATCTATCTTTTCTTCTTCAAGCATTTCAATGTAATACGTCTCCATCTTAGAGAAGGAGGTGTGTGTTGCTTCGAAGTTCGCCATTACTTCATCTGCTATATGTCCTAGATGAAGAGGTTCAGACAACACCTTCAACTTTGACCCATACTTGGTTCTCAAAATCAAGTGAGACCAGTCTATTGATAGGTAACTGCCAATCTTGGCAGTAAAATCTCTGGATTGGCATAGCCCAAAAATAGATGGGATGTCTATCACCACAATATCTTGAGGCATGGTGATGCTCAGGGAAGAATACAATGTGAGGGGAAGGACCTCGATGATCCCTAATGTTTAGACCTTCTTTCTGTCTAGCTGCATCACCCTTTGTTTAAGGGCTCATATTTTAGTTGTAGCGCCTCAACTATCTATTTAGGCATGATCATGGTGTTCACGCTCGAGTTGATCATGGAATTATGCAGCAACCTATTACCCACCATCAAAGTCAAGTAGAATGGGGTGGGTTTTGTCTTACTAACCCCTTCCTTGGCATTGGTGAATGTGGCAGGTACTTGGGGCTGCGAGGGCGTGCTAGCTTCTTTCCCCTTTTCCTTTGTAGGCTCTATGGTTAGTTTGGTTTGTGTAGGTTTCTATTTCTCCTCTAAAGCTTCCTTTAGTAGAGTCTTATGTTCAGGGATAGACAGGGTGTCCCAAAGGGAGACATTAGCCGATGCTTTCTTCGGCTATTCAACCACATTGTATGACTTTGGATGCGGGACCTCAGGATCTTTTACCTTGCTCTGTACTACCTCACTTCATTTCGGATAGATTGTGGGTAGAGGTTGTGGCATTGGAGTTTTTTTGAAGGTTACCTTGGGCCTTGTGGAATCCTCAAGGCTTTTGGCTAGTCTCTTCCTCGAGCATGTATAGTAGTCTGATTACACGTGGGGCTTTATACACAGGTATTTCATTTACGAAAACCGCATATTTGCCTTCCATCTAGGAGAAAAACATGTGGTTTGAGGCTATTTCTTCTTCTTGTTCCAAAGACATACCCTATATCTGTACTATCAACACAAAGTCCTGGACCCCCAGGGATTGATACATATAGGCAGAGTTCGGTACATTACCTTATCGCCTTTGCTTAATGATCTTCTATTATAAGTTGCCCCTTGGACAATTTTGGGGTCCATGGGGTTCATTGCAGGGGAAGCACCATGAGTTGGAATCATCCACTAAGTTATTCTATCCGATCACTAGCTCTTAGTTTGCACTTGGTCATATTGTGTGCAAGGGGTCGAGGACCGCAACCATTTGATTGGTGGGTTGTGTCCGATGGTTTGGCATTTGGTGATAGTCTAGTTATTTGGTATTGGATCTGCTAGCAAGGTGGCCTTCTTTCTTTATAGTTGTTGTAAGAGGGCCTTAGAGGTGCAGTCTATTGCCTCTTGAGATTAATTGTCATTAGATAAATTCCTCAAAATGCTCTTCATATCATTCATCTCAGCGACCAATGATGACAAAGCAGAAACACTCCCTTGAGTAGGTAGATATACATACATAGAAGGAGATAGGGTTCCTGAGGTGTTCAAGATCTCTTCTTGCGAGGATAGATATTTAAGAGAACATCGACATCAACAATTGAGAAGGTAGTCATCTTGTATCTATCAGGTTGTTTTTAGCCCTTATCGTGATGTCGTATGTGTTTGAAAATGTTTGATCTCTAAGTGACTAGATCATGATCGCAATGTCTGAATTGAGGGATTTGAGATAGAAAATAATTACCATGCTCGTAGGTGGTCGAGCCACCAACGGGATCCTCTGTGATTTTTTTTAACCTAATATTAAAATCAACCATGGTTTCTTACGGGGCACTCTTAATGGTTATCAATTGCTATAGTAAGGATGATCGGTTCACCTTCTCATTAAAACATTCAAAGAACTGGTTACACAAGGTCATCCCTGGTTCTAATCGAGTTGGCTGACAAAGATCGGTACTAGTCAAGCGCCCGCCCTTTGAAAGAAGCTGCCAGTAGCCTTAAAGGTACATTATGCGTGTTGACATAGTACATGGTGCACACATTAGCTACATCTTGGAGGTGTTTGGTCATCATCTTGAAATCTTCTCCTACAAACTTGGGAAGCACCTTTAGAGCATTTGTAGGGATTGGATCCCATATGGCTAGGGGTGTCAGGGGTATAAGCGGGCTACTACTATCTCATGACATGAGGTTATTTTGCGGGCTTGTATGTGTCATTCGCTATTGTTGTGTAGCAAAAGACCCTAAGGCTCTTTGGCGAGTAGGAGATCCCAAAGGTGGAGTTAGTATATTTGGATTATTTGTAGTCTGTGATCTTGTTATGGGCCTATGGATAATAAAATCAAGCTTCTAGCTGAATAGAGTAGCAGATTGGGTCAAATCGGACATGCCGAAAAGAGAACTGTTGATACCTAAAACTCTTGATTCAGATTTAACAACCTCTATGGGAAGCTTTATAGATGTGGGATTGAGTACAGTCTGTAGAGCAACCTCCAGGATTTTAGAAGCTGGGTCTTCGTTCTAATTGGGGGGTGAAAAGGGATAGAGTAAAAGAAACTAAAATCATGAAAAATAAATCTAGTCTAAGGTGATACACCGAGAGGTTTGAAACATGTACTATTACTTGCATAAAATAACATAAACCTTTAGCACTATAGACCATAAAGGATCCTAAAAGCATGAATTAAGATCTATAATGTGAGCAAAGATCTACACTATAGAAGCAAAATAATAGAGATAGAAGACAAATATAATTTTCCACTCCAAAATAACACAAAGCATCGCATCCTCTTCATTGATAGATGGGGAACTGAATACAAAAGTCCACAATGGGCACATACAAAATGTTCACTAACATCTGTAAGGTACACTTGCTAAGGTTTTAGAATAGATAAAATACTAGTTGTTACTATCCTAGTCTATTACAATGGCTATAAAAATGAGAATGTGAAAAACAAAATGATTTCCCTCTCCCTTTGGGTCGTTAGATGGGCTCTGAATAAATAGGCTAGGCAAATGCTTGGAGAAGAGACACCTACAGATTCCCTCTCCCACCCATGACGGTGCCATTGCAACTGAAAGGAAGTCTTGGGCTCATGAGTGTGGTTGGCCTCTAGATCCCAAATATGACGTAACTGCATAATTCTATTGTGACCACTATGCTTTGGGAGAAGTGGGGTGGCACCACATGTATGCTCCTGGAGACACCCTGCCTATGTTGTGCATAATGGCTTTGATCCTCTCAAAAATTAAAAGCCTCATTCAAAAAGGGGACCTTTATCATCATCTAATGGTGCTCCTTTGCACATTGACAAATCGACACTACTCCTAGGTGAGCGTGGAGGTGACACGCATTTAACTGGGGCTTCTTCGAAGATGCTGGGGCCTTCTTTGGTAAATTTGAATGTGGGGGAGCCACGTATTGAGCTCGCACTCCTTTGGAGAAAACCAGGGGTTTCCTTGTTCAAAATGAACGTGAGGGTGCCATGTGTTAATCAACGTGTCACCCCTTTACAAACTGTTTAGTGGGATCCATCCTTATTTTCATTGGCCAATGACATTGCTTAGAGGCCTGAATCAAAATAAAAAGATTTGGAGAGCATAGGGCCACGACGTGTTGATCTTGTGCTCCACCTGAGCAAAAGGAAAGTCCTCTCAAGTTGGATGAACACTGTGATGCTAAGTGTCGAAAGTGGACGAAGGCTGGGACTTATGTAAAATTTGAGAAAAGGGGCCCAACGAATGAAATATCTGAAAGGGGATCTCTTGAAAGGTGCCAAAGAACTATGTATCTTGTGAATGAGCCCGAAGAAAGAGATGGACTTGTCCTGAATATCAAATTTGGATTATTGATCCACACTCAACATAGGGCACCTATGACACCTACAACATATTCTACCAGATGGGTTCTAAGATCCCTAAAGTTCATAGGACATCACTACCAGTGTCATGGATTCCTAGCACCACTATACAGACAAGGCCAAATATAAATCATCCAGTGCATCAGATTCTAGGACCACAGTTGCCCTTTCATACAACATGCACAATCATTGTTCCTTTATTTAACACATGCCACATTGATAGTGAGTCTCCCATGAGACTTGTCAGTTAGTATTGTTCCTCCCTTATTGTACATACTTTCTTTCTCTCTTGCTCCTTGAATATAGTTTCATTTTCATGTTGCTTGTACATAACTTATATACATAAAATATAAAAACAATATAATATTTCAAAAACACAAAAATATTCAAATATTTACTCAGAAAATATCAAATTATAGATTGTATGCATTACTAAGTTTACATTTCTTATATTTTATAGACATTACATATGCTAGCTATCTTAGTATAGTCGGTTTTATCATACATAAATGCTTCACTTGTTCTTGTCAAGTGCTTGTAGATTGATACATGACTCAGATCTACTACACTGACTCAGATTTGCTATTATCTACCCACTGGGGGCATATACACTTATACACGAGTTCTTCATTTGACACATTTGCCCACTTGGGGGCACTTTATACACAATTTCGATTACTAGGTTCTATCTTTCTATACTCTACATCATAGCATTAACATTATTATATTTTGATATTTATCATGCTACACGTACTCAGATTTTTTTTATGCATTTACTAATTTAGACTCAGTATACGTATATCTTAGCTCTTACATAAATTTGTATTACATGTTCATGCATACTTTCATTTCTAACTTGCCTAGTTTAGACTTGATTGTATCTCTATGCTTCTTTTATTCATTTGAATATGCTATTGATCTTTGGATCTATGCCACTTCTATTCACATTATGTATGTTTTGGACATATGCCCATGTCCTTGTGTGTGCCTCCTTGATTGTGTATGCGGATTTTTGAACATGTCTTTCTATGTGGCTCTAATCCAACTTGTTGCTTGCGTATGTGAACATTTGAACATGTTCTTTTATGTCTTGTTTTCTTAGGTTTAATGACATGTGCCCATGTCCCTTGTATTTTATCCCTTTGGCCTACTTTGCGTGTGTCATGTGTATCATATGTATAATTTCTTGTATGCATCATGGCCATAACACTTGTCTCTTGCTTGTTACACACTTAGTTTTAGATGCCATGAGGGACCTCATGCATTTACCCTTCTTACTTGGGTGCTATGATGGACATCATGGGCCATCTCCTAGGTAGCTACTTAGTTATTACTCAGATTTGATGTTACATACATTGTTATATTTATCTTGACACCCTTGTGAATGCTATACATAACATACATCACACATTACAAACTCATGCTCATATTATCTTACATTCCAATGTTATGTATGCACATTATATTAGATTATTATGCAAATATCATATATGCTCCAACTAAGACAAATTTTGTAGAGTTTTTTTAATTTCTGAGGATAGTTCTTGCATATGTTCAATAATGCCCTTCAAAATAAAGGGCATTCATAGGGTTTTATCATAAAGATCAGGGTCTTATAATGCATTCATATTATATATTTAACACACAGACTCAGATTAGAGAAATTTGACTCAGATAAAAATAGTAGGAAAAGAATGACACAAAGATCAACACAGTTACATAGAAATCAGAACAGGACACTAGCACCCAAATTGGGATACTAATACCACATGACGCTACTATCCAAGATATGATGCTACTGTCTAGTATCCTCAGTTTAAAAACAATCTAGATTGGACAAAAAAGTACAATAGATAAAGCATAGGTTTGCATAGGTTCAGTTACATATTTATCAATTTTGCTCAGTTTTGCTCATATTCATACCAATCTAGCTCTGATTCATACCACTTTGCTCAGATTGGGGACATTATACGTGGCCTGACCATTCCCATATTTAGTATATATACTCAGAAATAGATTATTACAACTTAGTCCAAAATTCATATGCTCAAATATCAGATTTAGGGGAGTATGCGTGGCACATTATTTATGTATGCTCACTTACACATCGATTGATCATATAAAATGACAAATTTCATGTTATTTTATATGCTGTATACATTTGGCATCATATACCAAGTTACACACCATTTTCATGCCTTCCTCCATATACAATGCTTAGCATACCTGAGTGGCCCAAAGCCATCTAATATACTTGAGTGGCTACAGAGATGACATAATGAGTTAGACATTTTTAGTTACATCACACAGTTTCAGTTTTAGATGCATCTACTACACATGGGTGAGAAATGATGGAGTCATAGCCTACTTGAATTCTTGAGCCACATACATAAGAGTGTTAGAGACATCATTGGTCCAATCTAAGCTATTCACAGGGCATGATCCATTGAGAAGGGGTGGGTAATGATGGAGTCAAAATTGGATTGAGTTCTTAAGCCACCCACACATGAGGATTGAGCAAGCTATCAGCTTAGTCCAAGCTATTCACTGATTTATCACTATATACCCACACATACATAGGTTTTCATTAGATTTATGTATTAGTTTGCATACTCAGTGATGTGTATTCATTCATTTCCTCTTTCCTATCTCTTTAGTCAATTTTACTTAACTTTGCTTCTTTACTTAGTTTAGTCTTTGATTTTGATCTCTTAAGTAAAGATTGATTTATGCACGTTTCACTTTTAGGACACATATTAGAACATGCTTTACATACTCAAACCCAGCTTTACGAGCTTCACCTCTTAGGTAAAGTCTAGGTACGCTTCTTTTTTCTTTATCTTAGTCATAAAGGGGGGACAAATGTAATCACCTAAAAGTGGTATTTGAGTGCTACTTAAGACTACCTATTCTTATCTTGGCCCTAGATCTATCATAGAGTCTATTTTCACACATATCTAGTCTTCGTGTGAGCCACATGCATCCCTAGTTAGCCTAAAGTAGTCCAAAACCCTTATTCTTGCATCTTGGCAGTCGTGCCTAGTGTTTTGCCACTTGGACAATGGCACCATAATAAGAATAGTAGTGCCACATGACATTAGTTTCCCAATAATGGTGTTAATGTCATTTCCTTCCCTTTTTCACAAACATATACCTTTTTAAATCTATAACCTCTTAAGGTCAGCGTAGACCTATTTTAATACCCACACAAATACCAAAATAATATAAATGCATGACGTTTAGCCCTCTAACCACTAGATGGAAATCAAATAAAAAATACACATTCAAACTCAGAATAAGTTGTGCATGTTGTTCCCAAAATCTGTCACTTGTTTTTGGGGATAACATATCGACTATTTTGGCCCTAAAGGCCAAAATGATCTCTTCCCTTCTCAAAAATGTTCTGAGTATTCAAATTCTTCAATTATTCAAGTCTTCTGAGTTAAAAAACTCGCAGGTTCAACAGACAGGGTTTTTCAGAAACAAGTTTCAACACTTAGGCATTTTCAAGGCTACTTCAACGCCGAGGTTCAATCAAAAGTCCATCGGCAAGCTTCAAACAAATAGAATGAACCACTTTGAACCATTGAACCATTGAACCTCACCTCTGCAAGGTTCAATGGTTCAATGCGTTCAAAAGTTCAAAGACTTCAACGGACTTAAATAAAAGAAGGCTTCGAAGAGTGAATGTTGAACTGTTAAACCTTAAACCAAAATGGTTCAACGAGTTCAAAGATTCAACGAGTTCAATAAGATCAAAAGACTTAGAGAATAAAAAGATTTAAAGAAATAGACTGAACTGTTGAACTTTGAATCAAAATGGTTCAAAGGGTTCAAAGAAGTTCAAAGTGTAGAAAAGAAGCTTCGAGCGAATGGAAGAAGCAGAAGAAGTTCAACAAGAAGTTCAACCAAAGGGTTCAAAGAATGATTGAACCAAAGAGCCAATTGAACCACTGACCATTGAATCACTTTGAACCATTGAACCGATGCACTCCAAGGTTCAAGGTTCAAAGTAGTTCAAGCAACTAAGTGATCATGACGTCCCCACGGATGTCAAATTCAAGGTAATGAAATATCTGTTGATTTTTAAATATGGCACGGACTTGTGAACAAATTTAGTGACTGGTCAAAGAAGAAGCCGAAGGAGCTAGCGAAAAGCGAGAAGATAGCCCAAGAGCTCAGATCGCCAAGGAAGGACAAGACGTGGCGATAAAAAAGAGAAAAACTACAGGAAATTCAAAAATATTTACAGGAGAGTTATTTCAGTAGGTGGAATAGTCCACCAGGGAGACATCAGAGAGTGCGAACATTCAATAGCGCGGTCTATTTTTCTTCATTAAGTGAAGGCAAATAGACAACCGTGTAAGCATCATAAAAAAACCAAGCAACCCATGCTTAAGAAAGGAATTTTGATATGATTTAGAATGCCAAAGTTAAGGTCAATGACCTGTTTCAACATGGCTCTTTCATGAAAATGCATTCAAGGCATTGAATGCAGCATGGGCCATTTCTATGAAACAAAGCACCCAAGTCTTTCTTGGAGCACTATATATTGTAATCTCTATTATTATTTTAAGGAGATCTCTCTGTTATCAGAAGTGAAATTTTGCCTAAATTGAAAGGCATTTCTGAGACTTTGAGCTCAGACTGTTAATCATATTTTGTTATTTAAATGAGAAAACAAGTGACCTTTCAGACTTTGTGTTGGAATAGCTTGTGTTATTTAGGAAATTGTTTTTATGTCTATTTTCTAGAAGCATTCTTGTCCATTTAATTTAACAAGCAGAACTAGTGGAAGTAATCAAGAATGTGTCTTGAAACTGACTGTGGAGAGACTTTATGCTGCCACAATGGTCTTTAGTGTGTTGTTTTCTGTATCTATGTAAAGGATCTTGAGACGACTTTGTGCCCTCATTGTCTTTAATATATTTCACTCTTTGGCAGTTGAGGTGGAGACTTTGTGCTATACTTCATCTTGCTGTGTTACTGCATCCAGTTATTTTTACTACCTAAAAAAGAATTTGGCTGTTGACTGAGTATTATTTCTGAAAGAAGAGAAGTACCTCCTGTAATCACCCAAAAATTCTCCTATGTCTGTGAACATCATCTCTGAAAAAAGAGAGATGTATGGTGTTATCCTACCCTAAGTGTTATTTTCAACTTATATTTATAGTATATTAATATATCATACTTATAGAGAATCTCCCCTTGATGAGAGGAGAGATTTATCTCCTTTGATGTGGTCGACTTGCACATTTGACCGATAAATCTTCTTATACTGTGGTTGAAACACTTATTTTGCTCTTAGTTAGCTAGTGACAAAATATTCACCCAACAATTTTTGGCAACTTCGTTGGGGATCGAACGAGCTGTTTCAGTTATTTTTCATCTCCATATCCTTATCCAATTTCATTATACACTCTGGTCTGCGAAACTAGAAACGCTGGGGACCGAACATTTTATTTCTTTTGTCTTCTCTGACATCTCCACGCCAACTGAAAAGTGTTAGGATTAATAGCACAATTGATTACCTTGTATAAGCAATTAAACACGAAATTAAATCAGAAGTAACATGTAACTAGAATTCAGAAACAACACAAAATATGAGAGACAATATAATCTTGTATTAACACTCTTCTAGAAGGAAATATAATGAAAAAATCACACTCTTTCCACACCTCTTGGGCATACCAGTAATTATCCCTCAAGAGTTCTCTCTCTCACACAATCAATTACAACCACAACTCAATAACCGAGTTGTTCCCTCCACTAGTCAGTAACAATATTGCCAGTACACCAAATACTCAAAGTACTCAAAGTAGATCTCTCTGATCTTGCTCCTTGTGTTGCAAATTTTTTTGATCTTGCTACTCTGCAGATCTCCTTTGACCTTGCACACACACACCTGCAGATCAACTGACCTTACCATGTAGATCTTCCCTGATCTTGCACACCTGCAGATCCACTGATTTTACAATTAGAAGGATCTCTTCCTTGTGCTTGATTACAATAAAGCCCCATGGGTCTCTTAAATAGATCCCATACAAATAATAATTAGACTTCATAATTACAATAATTAGAAACACAAACTCAAGACTAAAATTAGTCTTTTACATGCAAACTAACTGTCCGTATAAAATTAGACTAGTTCTAGAAGCGCATGCAAACGCACACACACACAGGTTGTTGATGTCGATTCCTATCTGACCGATGTCAGTCGACACATAATTGATGTCGGTTACTGCAAACACTGAAAATGATCGACGTCAGTTGATTAGATCGACGTCGGTTATTGTAACACTCAACAACCTCCTCCATTTGCATCAGTGAAGCTTTTAGCTTCACAACTTAACAATCTCCCACTTAGAGATAAATAGCTACACTTGTATCTATACCTGTACCTGTACATCGTCTAATTTTATTTCTTGGCTTGTATCCCTCTTCAAGTTCAGTCGTGAAGACCAACCACCACAAAACCTGTGGTGCTTCTCCTGTCATCCAAGTAACCTGCCATATCCGAATCTACATACTCATGTAGAGAAGTGCTTGACCCTGCATAACATGTATACCTGCTGTTGGTCCCTCTCAGATCCCTGAGAATCCACTGAACTACTTTCTATTGCTCCTTTCCCGAATTGGCCACAAACTTGTTGACAACTCCCACTGCTTGGGTAATCTCAAGTCTAGTACTCATGTACTCAACTTCATCATGTGATTTGGAACACTGTTATGTGAAATGTCCATCCATATGTGTGCTAATCGATTCTGCATCCTACATATTGAACCTCTTCACTACCTTATTCACATAATTATCTGGAGACAAAATCAACCTGTGACTTTCTCTGTCTCTAGAAATATTCTTGATAAAAAATTTTGCTACTCTCAAATATTTCATGGCAAACCTCTGAACTAACTTTACCTTTAGCTCATCAATTTCCTGCATGTATGACTCTACAAAAAGTATATACACTATATACAGTAACAGGATAATGTAGCTAATATTATCCAATCTGGTAAAGTAAACACAATAGTCACATTGATATTGACTAAAGCCATGCTTTGTCATACACCTGTCAAACCTTAAACACCATTGTCCTGCAGCCTGCTCAAGACCATATAACCTGGCCTTCTGTCTCATGTGTCCATTCTTTTTTTTAACTTAGGAATCTATTCGTCTTTCAGTGCTTTCTTTTCGACTGGCAACTCTACCAAATCTCTCATTTGGTTCTCTTCTAAGGAATCAATTTTCTCATTCATGTCATGCTCCCACTGTTTCTTAGATTCTACCTGCATTGCCTCTTCAAAACTTCCTAGTTCTTGACCATCAGCGAGCAAAAAGTAGTGTAAAGAAAGAGAATAATGAATTTGAGGCTTACTTACCCTTTCAGTCCTCTTCATTGGCATTTGAGACTCATTGACAACTTGCTGTCCATCTAAAATTCGTTCTGACAGTGACCGATCTCGATCACCTCTCAGTCTACACCTGACCGATGCCAGTTCCATGTGATCGACCTGACTGTCGACGTCGGTTTTTTGATCGACATCGGTGTTCATCTGTCCGACATCACCAACTTTGGTCTGCACATGACTGACGTCGGTTTCTACCTATTTGACGCCGGTTCTCACCTGATCGACGTCGATAACTGTGTTTTTCTGTGAGTGATGATTTTTACCCACGAGCTCACTTTAGATCATAACCTTGTCCAAACTGTCCTGCTCAAAATTATTCAGCCCCTTGAGCTGATCTCTGTCCATCTTCTCCTTGAAAATCAAGGCTTTTTAGTTCTTAAATTTGTTAAAGACATCAAACTTTCTCTTAAGAACATACATTCCCTTGTCACTTATGTGACCAAGCTTATAGAGCCACATCTTTGCATCTACATCTGAAGTAGATAAACTAGAAGAAGAATCAATAATACAAGTAGATAGATAAAGAGTACCTACTTTCTTACTTCTTGTTAAAACAAGTACACCCTTGGAAACTTTTCAAGATTTCGCTATGAGAGTTACTATGCATCTCTCATCACCCAACTTTTTTGCAGAAATTAGACTCCTCTTCAGGACTGGGATATGCATGACATCCTTCAACACCCATGTGTTGTCCGTTTGCAATTTCAGCCGCACTTCTCTTTTGCCAATAATTTGACAAGGCTCACCAAATCCTAAATAAATCTTTCCAAAGTCTCCATGGACATAATCATTGAAAAATACTCTATTTGGGGTTACATGGAAAGAGGCAACATAATCTAAAATCTAAGATTCTACTTTATCCAAGGAACATATAAGAGCATCTCGTGCTACAATACCTACATCATTTGCTTCTTTATTTTCTTCATGCTGATATTCTACCAACCATATTTTTTTATCTGCCTTTTATTTTCACAATACAGTAATTGATAATTCTTGCCATTGAATTTCTCCATTCTTAGTTTACTTTCTTCTGCTATTGCTTTATTCCCACTCAATCAGAAACTCATGAGAGACTTGTAATCAACAAACACTAACCTGCTCCAAACAAGGCTCTGATGAACCTTTAACCAGGCTCTGATAAACCTTCAACTAGGCTCTGATACCACTTGTTAGTGAACCAAACTCTGATACCACTTGTTAGGATTAAGAGCACAATTGATTACCTTGTATAAGCAACTAAACACGAAATTAAACCAGAAGTAACATGTAACTAAAATTTAGAAACAAAACATAATATGAGAGACAATACAATCTTGTATTAACACTCTTTTAGAAAGAAATACAATGAAGAATTCAAATTCTTCCCACACCTCTTGGGCGTACCAGTAATTCTCCTTCAAGAGTTCTCTCTCTCACACAATCAATTACAACCACAACTCAATAACCGAGTTGTTCCCTCCACCAGTCAGTAACAATACTGTCAGTACACCAAGTACTCAAAGTACTCCAAGTAGATTTCCCTGATCTTGCTCTTTGTTGTGTTACAGATCTCCTTTGACCTTGCACACACACCCCTGCAAATCAACTGACCTTACTTACCATGTAGATATTCCTTGATTTTGCACACCTGCAGATCAACTGATCTTACAATTGGAATGATCTCTTCCTTGTCCTTAATTACAATACAGCCCCATGGGTCTCTTAAATAGATCTCATACAAATAATAATTAGACTTCCTAATTACAATAATTAAAAACACAGACTCAAGACTAAAATTAGTCTTTTACATGCAAACTAACTATCCGTCTAAAATTAGACCAGTTCTGGAAGCACATGCAAACACACACACAGAGGTTGCCGACGTCGGTCCCTGTCTGACCGATGTCGACCTACACATAATCGATGTCAGTTACTGCGAACACTGAAAATGATCGACGTCGGTTACTGTAACACTCAACAAGCTCCTCCATTTGCATCAGTGAAGCTTTTAACTCCACAACTTAACATAAAGAATGCACAGTTTGAAGTCTCAAGCTTTACGTTGAAGCAGTGTCAGTGTTTTTCCATATCTATATTACAATTTGGCAGCCCCATGCTACATAAGAAGCTAGAGCGCTAAAGGTATTGTTGACCCTAGTTTCTAGCTGGTGCAACAAAGTAATATTGATTTGTTTCCTTCACTATATCGCCTCCAACGAACCATGAGTTTTCCTCTTACAAAAATTAGGTCTCCATTACCAAGCCAAGCTTCTACTTCTGTGTTAGCAGAGCTTTGTCAATACATATCCCACCAAGATTTGTTATCCCTCCCTTCAATAGTTTTATAATGGTAGTTTAAGGCCCCTCGGGCAACTCTTTTGATCCACTCAATTTTACTCCACCTTACATGAACTACCTCACAGTTTCAAGAAGAATTTCTCCAAGTTCTTTGGTGATGGGAGAGTTCATCTTGATGAACATATTGCTGCCTTCTCCATAGCATGTGGTGTGATAGGTGTGGAATACAAAGATATAGTAGTCAAGGTGTTTCTAGAAACTTTACAAGGTGCTGCTGCAGACTAGTTTTATCATCTGCAGGCTCAGACCGTGATTGACTGGAACACCGTCAAAGCCAAGTTTGAAGCTAAATTCAAGCCTATAGAAGATGCGCATGCCCTATTGGCTTAGCTCACACAAATGAAGAAAGAGCCTCATGAACCCATGAGAGATTTCATCGCCAAGTTTGACAAACTGAGGAACAAGATTCCTACCATTGCGCAGCCGACAGTTGAGAATCTCAAATGCTGAAGTGAATTTTCTGTTAAGACGTGCTGGCCATATAGACCTTACTGTAGCCCAAGATTTGGCCACTGAAATAGAAGATGATCTCATCTTGGCAAAGAAGATAATAAGAGATCCTAATAGAAGTAAACCTTCTTCATCTTCCAAGTATTGACCCACATGCACCACCGATCCTATGATGCAGACGCTGGCAAATGAGTTGCTAGCTCTCAGAAAGTAAATGACGCAAGGGATGTCTGCTCCTTCATACTAAAATATACCAAGGAGTATTTTTCACAATTAGTCATATCAAGGCAATGCTGCTAGAAATTAAGGGTAGCCAAATCGTCTTCCTCCCCCACAGGGAAAACTTGCCATTGAGGCAGCGCCAACAAACTCAATAGTTAGATACCTTGAAACTAAATCAAAATTTTCTTTTCAAATTGAGTTGAACCTGGAAGATGGCATTGATCTCTTTGCAGAAGACCAAGATGAATTAGCTGGCGACTCCAACATTGGTTTCCTGAATTACTAGGATGAACCCAAAAGTAAAGGTGAAGCGTTTGATGGATCATACGCTGTATTTACTCGGTCTCAAAACCAGTCAGCCCAGCAAGCTGATAAGAAAAAAATAGAGGACCGAGCTCAACCAACAATTTCAATTGCTAAGCGGGGAACCACTTTGTCTTTTCAATCAAAAAACCCAGTGATCGCTAAAAAAGTAAGTACATCAAGTTTTCCTTCATCTTCTGCTTCAAATTCGCAGATCAATCTTACACCCCCAAAAAACTAGAAGGATGAACTTTCTTTCTCTATCATCAGTGCTTTCCAGTCATTTGACATAGTTGACCATGTCAAAAAGACCAAAATTCAAGTCACTGAGTTTGAATTCTTGCAATCCACTTCTGAGCAGTTGGATAGATTAGTGGAATGTGTGAAGGATAAAGCCGTCACTGTAGGACAATTTTTTTTGAAAGTAACTCTTGGTCCCTCTAAAAACACATCCACTTAGAATAACCTTGTTATTACTCCTTCAGCGGCCCCTGGAAAGACGTAACTGTTTTATGTCTCCTTGTTGATAAATGGACATTAACGAAACAATTACATCATAGACTTAGGGGCATCTGACAATGTCATGCCCGTTAAAGTAGTTGAATCTCTTGGCCTCATGCTAACCAAGACTTTTGAGAGATGTTTCTCTATGGGAAATAAATAAGTACGTTTGTTGGGACAAATCAAGGATGCCCAGTTTGCATTTGCCACATTTAAAAAAAAAAGAATTAAGATGACAGACCTGATGGCCTGCGTTCCAGCGTCATACGACATCCTTCTTGGATAAATTTTTTGCAAAGATGTTGGTGGCGAGTTAAGCATGAACCTGTCTCAGGCAAAGATCCTTGTTAAAGGCATCATGCAGAGGTTGCTCTCTGAAAAGGAGTCAAAGTATATTGTTATCCAAACGTCAGTGCTTAAAGCTCAAATTTTATTTGAGTCTTCGAGGATAGATAATTACTTCTTACCCACGGAGGAGGTTCATGTGGCGTCTGACGAAATTTTTGAATGTGATAGTCTAGCAATCGATTCAGACAAAATAGCAGAAGACTTAATAGAGCACAGTGCAAGTGTAGAAGAATCCTCCCCTCCAAATGAAAAAAAATCTAAAAAAAATCAGTTTTTGATGATGTCTGGATTTTAAAATTTGATGGCAGTTGTTCTTTTATCGATTCTAGAGCCGAAATTGTGTTGATATCTCTTAAAAGAGATATTTTTTCTTATTCATATAAGTTATAGTTTAACAACACCAACAACACTGCTGAATATGAATCATTGCTGCTTGGATTAAACACTGCTCATGATAGAGGCGTTAAGCTTCTTCACACCAAAAGAGATACTGAATTGGTGGTTTTCTAGGTGAGGAACTTATATCAAACTAAAAATATCATATTGCTCCATTATCACAATCTGGTTTGTGATCAAATCGAAAGCTTTGATACTTTCAGTATCTCTGTAGTGCCCAGAGAGTTCAATGATCGAGCTGATGCATTGGCTGTTTCTATAACCTTCACGGTTTCTCACCCAAATTTTAAAGGAGACATGTACACTATCAAATTGGTCTTTCGACTAAGTGTGCTCGATAATGCCAATCATTGGCAGGTGTTCAACAATGATAACTAAATCATTACATTTCTAGAACAAAAAGATAGCTTTGAACAGTTTTATTTCGAAGGCAGTGAGCCTCAGAAATGCAAATCAGCCCCTGGAACAAACTTTGAGGTAGGTAAAGAATTCCTGCAGCTAAAAGAGAATAAAATTTTCAAAAGATTGGTTTCCCTTGAGAAACTGTTTGATAAACACCACAGATTCATCAAACATCAACAAAAATATTCAAGCTCCTCCCAGGAGTTTGATCAAATAAATTTGGGTACTAAAAAAATCTCAAGATGGTGAACATCGGGAAGTGTTGCACTCCAAAAGAGAAGTTCAAGTTTACTGCTCTGCTCTGCCAGTACATAGATGTTCTGGCATACTCCTATGATGACCTAAATCGCTCAGGCCTGAAGAAGTTTATCATGAAATTCCTCTCAAGAGTGATTCATTGCCTCACAAGTAAAAATTCAGGTAGTACAACCTCAAGATATCAAGTACCATTCTGTCTGAAATTCAAAAAATGTTAAAAGCCAAGATAATTTTTTCAATCCATCATTCCAAGCGGATTGCAAACATAGTCTCTGTGAGAAAAAAGAATGACAAAATTCGTCTCTGTGTGGATTTCAAGAACTTGAATCAATCCTCTCTAAAGGATAACTACTCTTTGCCCATCATAGATCAAGTCCTTCAGACAGTGACTAGTTCAGAGATGTTATCAATGTTAGATGGTTTCTCAAAGTACAATTAAGTAGAAATCGGTGAAGCAGACCAACACAAGACCGCTTTTACTACGACTTAGGGCACCTTTGCATGTCGAAGAATGCCTTTTGGTTTGATGAATGCTGGCGCCACCTTCTAGAGAGCAATGAACCTTGCTTTCAGAGACGAGATGGGTAAGTTTATTGTGATATACCTTAATGATTTAATAGTCTTTTCTAAGCATCATCTTGATCATGTACGTCATCTGCAACAAGTGCTAGAATGATGTCGACAAAATGACATTTCTCTAAATCTCAAGAAGTCAATTTTTAGAGTGACAGAAAGAAAACTTTTTGGACACACTGTATCCCGAAAAGGCATAAAGATTGACTCAAAAAGAATCAAATCAATCAAAGAGCTTGCTCTGCCCATTAGTAAGACTGTAGTTCACTTTTTCTTCAGAAAGGTGAATTTTCTATGAAGGTTCATCCTTGAGTTCGCAGAGAAGACTCACCACATTGTGGATATGATGAAGGGAAATGTCACTTTTAGCTGAACTGAAGAAGGCAAATCAACATTTCAAGATAGCAAGACAACTATTGTCCATGCTCTAATTCTGGTTTGTCCAGATTACACTAAAGACTTCATAATGTACAATTAAGCTTCCGAACACACACTTTCAACAATTCTAGTTCAACAGAACAAAGAAGGTGTGAAATCTCTCATATCTTTCATGAGCTATTTCTTCAAAGCTCATGAGCTGAAATACTCAAACATAGAGAAGCATGCTTATGCAGTGGTAAAGACAATAAAACATTTTCATTTTTACATCCTGAACTCACACACTGTTGCCATAGTTCCTTATACAACAGTTAAGTCTATATTAACTCAGCAAGAGTTTGGAACTAAAATGGGTAATTGAATTGCTAAAATCCAAGAGTTTGATCTGGTTATCAAATGAATAAAGCTTGTGCCGGGAAGGGGCCTTTGCCAATTAATCACTGATAACATACCAGAAGAAATGGGGTATGAAAGAACGGAAGTTGAAGACACGCCAACAGTCCTCTTTATCACCACTATGAATGAGTGGTATTTGGATATTGCTCATTTTTTAATCTATGGTGAGTGTCCTGCTCTCTTATTTCATAAAGAAAATACTGTTAAATTTAAAGCTGCCAACTTTGTCTTGTGGGACAACAGTCTATATAAGAGGAACCTTGATGGAATTTTCTTTCGTTGCGTAGACAAAGTGCAGCAAAACAAACTCCTAGAATCCTTCCATAATCTGGCCTATGGAAGACATTTTTCTGCTCCTGTAACTGCCCATAAGATTTTACGAGCCAGGTATTATTGGCCTACCTTGTTTCAAGACACATACAAATCAGTACGTAAATATGAACTGTATTGGCAGTTCATTGGAAGACCCAAACTGGCTACGTTGCCTCTCAAATCAGTAGTAATTGAAGAGCCCTTTTAGCAATGGAGAATTAATTTCATTAGTGCTGGACATGATTATGTCTTCACAGTGATATATTACTTCACCAAATGGGTGGAAGCTATTCCAGCCAAGCATGCTACTTCATAAGTAGTATGCAATTTTCTCAAAAAAAATATTATTTTCAGGTTTGAGGTCCCAACCAAGATTGTGACTGATAATGTAGCTTGTTTCTCTTCTCATGAGATTACCCAGTTCTGTTTTTATTATGGGATCACTCTCTCCCACTCTTCTGACTATTTTCTGCAAGGAAATGGTCAAGTAGAATTGAGCAACAAGAACCTAGTGACCATTATCAGGAAGCTGGTTGATGACAATCAAAGAATCTGGGATAAAACATTGTTTAATACTTTATGTGTAGACATGATTACACTCAAAAGGGCAATAGGTATGTCACCTTTCTAGTTTTTGTATGGTTTGAATGTAGAGATACCAATCACCCTGGAATTATCAGCATTAAAATTGGCAAAGGCAGTCGAAGATCAGACATATGAGAGCTCTATCGACAAGAGGATCATGTGCTTGATTGAACTTAATGAGCAACGAACCATGGTGGTGGACTGAATTGTTGCACATCAAAGCCTAGTAAAAAGACTCTTCGACCAAAAAGTAAAAACTCATGAATTTCAGACTGGAGATCAAGTTTTATTATGGGACAAGATGAGAGAATCGAAAGGAATGCATGAAAAATTTGATTCCTTATGGAGAGGCCCGTTTGCTATTCATCAGCGCAATGGTGAAAATAGTTTCTTTTTGAAGTATCAGGATGACACGCTTTTTTCTCTACCTCGCAATATACAACATTTGAAGCACTTCAATTTTTGAAGTATCAGATGAGTTTCAATTGTACATATATATAATTTTTGTGTAGTATTGAGTTTTTGTTTTGCATTGTTCATTTTATTTTTGGCGTATTTTTTTTTGGGTGGCATGACTCTATAGCCCAATGGCATAGATGAAGGCACTGAGATTCTAGTTTCTACTCCTTTTGATTACTTCAATTTCAATCGATGGAAGTTCCCCAACTGGAGCCAGTCATTATTCTCAAAATCCGTCACTTATTTTTGGGGATAACATATCGACTATTTTGGTCCTGAAGGCCAAAATGATCTCTTCCCTTCTGAAAAATGTTTTGAGTTTTTAAATTCTTCAATTATTCAAGTCTTCTCAGAGAAAGAACTTGTAGGTTCAACATGCAGGGTTTCTCAAAAAGAAGTTTCAACACTTATACATTTTCAAGGCTAGTTCAACGCCAAATTTCAATCAAAGGTCCATCGACAGGCTTCAAACAAATAGAATGAACCACTTTGAACCATTTAACCATTGAACTCCACCTCTGCAAGGTTCAAAAGTTTAATGGGTTCAAAGGTTTAAAGACTTCAGTAGACTTAAAGAAAAGAAGGCTTCAAAGAGTGAAGGTTGAACTGTTGAACCCTTGAACCTTGAACCAAAATGGTTCAACAAGTTCAATAAGATCAAAAGACTTAGATAATAAAAGGATTCAAATAAAGAGAATGAACTGTCGAACCGTTGAATTTTGAATCGAAATGGTTCAAAGGTTCAAAGGGTTCAAAGAAGTTCAAAGTGCAGAAAGGAAGCTTCGAGCAAATGGAAGAAGCAGAAGAAGTTCAACCAAAGGGTTCAAAGAATGATTGAACCAAAGAGCTGATTGAACTGCCGACCATTGAACCACTATGAACCATTGAACCGGTGCACTCTAAGGTTCAAGGTTCAAAGTAGTTCAAGCGACTAAGTAATCATGACGTCCCCACGAATGTCAAATTCAAGGTAATGAAATATCTGTTGATTTTAAAATATGGCGCAAACCCTGTGAACAAATTCAGTGATCGGCCAAAGAAGAAGCCGAAAGAGCCAGCAAAAAGTGAGAAGATAGCTCGAGAGCTCAGATCGCCAAGGACAAGACGTGGTGAGAAAAAAGAGAACAACTACAGGAAATCTAAAAATATCTGCAGGAGAGTTATTTCCAGGAGGTGGAATAGTCCACCAGGTAGACATCAGAGAGCGCGAACATTCAATGGCGCGGTCTATTTTTCTTCATTAAGTGAAGGTGAATGGACAGTGGTGTAAACATCATAAAGAAGACCAGGCAACCCATGCTTAGGAAAAGACTTTTGATATGATTTAGAATGCCAAAGTTAAGGCCGATGACCTGTTCCAACATGGCTCTTTCACCATTGAATGCAGCATGGGCCATTTCCATGAAACAAAGCACCCAAATCTTTCTTGGAGCGCTATATATTGTACTCTCTCTTATTGTTTTAGGGAGATCTCTCTGTTATCAAAAGTGAAACTCTGCCCAAATTGAAAGGCATTCTTGAGACTTTGATCTCAGATTGTTAATCATATTTTGTTATTTGAATGAAAAAACAAGTGACCTTTCAGACTTTGTGCTGGAATAGCTTGTGTTATTTAAGAAATTGTTCTTATGTCTGTTTCCTATAAGCATTCTTGTCCATTTAATTTAATAAGCAGAACTAGTGGAAGTAATCAGGGAGGTGTCCTGAAGCCGACTATGGAGAGACTTTATGCTGCCACAATGGTCTTTAGTGTGTTTTTTTTGTATTTGTGTAAAGGATCTTGGGACGACTTTGTGCCCCCATTGTCCTTCGTATATTTCACTCTTTGGCAGTTGAGGCAGAAACTTTGTGCTACACTTCATCCTGCTGTGTTACTGCGTTCAGTTACTTTTACTACCCAGAAAGGAATCTGGGTATTGACTGAGTATTACTTCTAAAAGAAGAGAAGTACCTCCAACAATCACTCAGGAATTCTCCTATGTCTAAGAACATCATCTCTGAAAAAAGAGAGATGGATGGTGTTATCCTACCCTGAGTGTTATTTTCAGCTTATATTTATAGTATATTAACATATCATAGTTATAGGGAACCTCCCCTTGATGAGAGGAGAGATTTGTCCCCTTTTGATGTGGTTGACCTGCACATTTGGTCGATAAATCTCCCTATGCTGTGGTTGAAACACCTATTTTGCCCTCAGTTAGCTGGTGATAAAATATTCACCCAACAATGCAAATTAAGGTTATCAATCCCTATTTTGCCCTACTTCTGCATAATACCATCTACAACATTCTTAAGTTCATATTATCTAAGTTTCTAGTCTCAAGCACATTCAAAGCAATCAAATCAACTATCATACTAGCTTCACTTGCACTTGTACCAACACTTAGTTGGATATAACTACATCAAGCTCAATCCATCTTCGAAGTATTAGTATATAGGCAACTCTCATCATAGTGGGTTGTTGAGGATGTCTAGCCTACTCCACTAACAAACACACTTTTCAGCTTGTATCAATCGAATGCCTTAACAACATGGAGGATTAGAGTTTTCTTAGAAATTCAGTTAAATTAGGTAATATATAGGATTTCAAAATTCATACACGAAGGAATAAATCTCACAAATCCAGACATAGGTGCCCCTAAAAGTTTAGGACAATCTTGCACAAGAGGACACTATCGCCAAAATAGGGACGCTACCACACATATCCAATTATGGTGCTATCGTCTAATTAGGGTGCTACTGTCTAAGAGGGGTTATGATACTGAAATCCAGTTTGTGATACATAGACTAGTGTTTACCTCACTTTTTAGTCTTCAGATCATCCGTCTTAGTCGTTTTCTAGATAAGTTATTACTTGCTATTTTTATAAAGATCAAAGTTAGTCAGTTTTATAAAAAATCAGTGGCTGTATTTTTTACATATTATTACCTTTATTTAGTCTACTCAGCACTTTAAAAAACATAAGATTTATACTTGATAATTTCTAAAAGTTTAAAACAATACATATGAGGTTGGAAAATCAAGTAAATTAAATGACAAGGAACCAATTATGGTTATTAATGAAGCAACATGGAAACAATCACAATCTAGTGTAGATCAAAATGATCCAATCCTAGATCTTCCATTTGGTGGTAAATTTTGAAAATTCAAATGACATAGTTACAAATTTGTATGATAGTGATGATGATGATAATGATATGAAAGACAATATAGATGATCATTTGCGCAACTTAAATTTTAATCTTATTGGTTTAGATGAATACTTGTTTCATAATATGTTTACACCTATTGGCCAAATAGAGTATTGGGATGATTTATATGTAAAGAGCATTGATAACTCAAAATTTTCTACTCAAGCAAAATCTATAGGGGACAAAGGAAAAAAGAACAATTTCAGATAATCAATGTTAATAAGAATACAAAAATTTGTTAAAATATTATTTCACACTATGATCCTCATATACTAAGAGTTACATCAAGATAAACCTCTGTAAAATTAAACATTTATTAGACATAAAAACAATTGTACATTCAAAATTTAGTGAATATTGTGGAGTTTTTAGAGACAACCTTCCAAAACATTACAAGTAATGACTATTTAGAATAAACCAAGCATCTTTTTATAAATGTTACTTGATAAAAAATTGATTTCGTTACAAACTACCAAACATAGAGTTATGTTATGTCTATCACATCAAAAAGTCAAATTATATTGTAATTATCATCAAATCACTATGCATGGAAAAAATAACTATATAACATTGCAACATAGAATTCAAAAGTACAAGAATTAAGGGACCATCAAGATCATCAAACTACAACAAAAATGATCATTACTATGGTCCAACCAAGTTCAGTACACAAATATAACACAAAAAGGTCATAAGCATCTACGAAAAGAAATATTAACTATTACGAGCATACATGAAGGGTGACTTAATTATGATATATTCAAAATGATGAATAAAAACTCATAACATGTTTGTAGTATTGATATTATCACTGTGAAAATTTGAACATGACATTGATAAATTACAACACAAACCATATTGGTAATTACTCATCTTAGGATATATTACTTTACCAATTGCTTGTGGGCCAAGGGTTATTAAGATACATGTATATGGGTGATGCCCTCTATCCACTACATAGTCAACATTTAAATTGGGATGGGAATGGTTATAATGGATGTATGGATACAGTGGATAAAAAAAACCAGTATCCATTAATTTCATTACATGAAGCCAATACAATTAGGATTCAACACGATGGTGATGGATGACAATCAAAAGGTAAAATCTTCACGGATCAACTACAAAGCACAAAACATAAAAAATCATACACAATGGAAGAAAATGCAATGTGTTTACACAACCTTTAGAGAAGTGTAAAGGTAAAAGTCAAGTCCAGGATAACATAGACTCATTTGATGACTGATGATGACTTATATGAGTTTTTTTAAATAAATACATACATACATACATATATATATATATAAAATTAAAATCAGGACTAAAAATATGATATGACGGTCTAGCTTACATTATTCATTTATGTTATTTATCACATGTTTAGTATATTACATATCCTTTTTATATGAACATGTATTTCATGGACATGCATAGGTTACACATGATGCATGGTTGCATAGATACAAGGCATTATTATACCCTAGGGCATTATCAATCTTGAGGATGTTTTATTCCATAGACCGCATTGATATCATTTTTATTTTTATGACCTTTCCATTTATCATGTTGTGCTACATTGATTGTTTACACATCATAGTATTTATTATATTATTTGTAATGTAACATTTCATAGATATGTTACTTTACTATGACATGGCATTGACATAGATTAACAATGTAAATTAGTTTCACTTTTTCAATGCTTCATTTAATATAGCTTAATCGTTGATTATGCTATTTTACTTTTTGCACAGTCCATGATATTGTTTGGATTGAGTGTATCGTTGAATGCCTCTTTATTTGGCCCTTTGCCTTCTTTCATGATTGTTGCTTGATTAAGTTTTCATTACATGACTTTTTTATTGTGCCTTCACTTTATTTTATAAATATTAGTCATTGACATTTTCCTTTTATGAATTCTCTTTATATGTGGTCAATGGATTTGTGTGACATTGAATGATATTTCATATTCTTCTATTGTGTGCATCATGGTTGTGACATTGTGTGTGTATGAATGTATAAATCTAGGATCATTTGTTGAGATTACTAATTTTGTGGTGCCATAATACATATCGTGTATCTATCCATTTTTGTGCAGTGCCATGATTCATATCATGCACTTTTTAGTACTTATATAAGTGCTAGTTACTATTGTGTGTCTAATTTCTATATTTATATTGACATGACACTTACATGTCTTGCATAACATGTTTCATATATAGTTTGACAAACTATTCATTACTATGGTGACATATTCTCTACATATTATCACATATTTCTACATGATTACATCTTTTTACATAGCATGATGTAGTTAACTCTTTTATTTTGATAGGAGTAATTTGTAGGTTACATCCTTCACCTCAAAAGAGGGGAATATAAGTAGACTATTCATTGAGAATCGAGTCTCCATGAACAACATATTCATATTTTGGCACATATTATAGGATTCAAAAAGTTCAGATTCGTTCAAATTATCAATTTGATTTTGATTTTGGCATAGATTCATGATTCAAAGAGTTTAGAGTGGTTCAAATTATCAACTTAGTTAAAAAAATGGGATAAATATTTATAGATTGGGACAAATATTTTTAAATTTAAAAACATTTACATGAATACAAGTTATGGGTTTTCAAATATTTATAGATTTAAACAGATTTTGGGGGCATATGCGATGCATATGCACACATTTTTCAAGAACATGAGTTACATGTTTTTAAGTTAGGGACAAATAATATATAGATGCATGTCATTCTTATTTCTACTCATTTTTTACTATTTACATTCAGAAGAAGGAAGAAACTAAGGTAATGGTCAGGAGTTAGATGATACCCGGATTAAATTGCGCACCATATCCAGACGTTGTAGGAACTCCTCTTTGGTTGTGGAGGACGACACTTGTAGATAAGAAGAAGACTAAAACAACAGAAAATGTTAGAGAGATATATGGTGGACTGCCAAGCGATATACTCGGTCCCGAAAGCGTAAAAACTTCTTTGAGGGATGACAGTCCACTATTTATGAAAAGAAGTGTCGTATAAAGAGAAATGGTGAAATACTAAGAAAGAGAAATGAAGATAACGCATACTTGTTCTCTTCTGTCAGCCTGTCACAGTTGCTGACGTCGGTAGTCTTGTCGGCATCGATTGGTCAATATGCTGACGTCGATTATGTTACTGATGTCGGTAGGGGAAACGGTCGATGTCAGTCCGGGCAATGGGCCTTGGATGGGTTTTGGATATGTCTGTAGTCGACAGAGGAGTCTGGGAGTTTAAGGCTCTGTGTAGGGTTGCAGGGCAATGAATATGGTCTGAAAAAGGGGCAAGATAGAGGACAAGGGTGGAAAGAGAATAAGAATGAGAGGAAGGCTTTTCAGCCTCTCCGAGAAAAAAGTCAGGTTGTCTATCAACAGTACTTAAGAATATTCAATGGAAACTAATTACCAATGCCTTCTAAAATACTGAAATGAAATAGAAGAATACTTAGCTCTGTTTGGATGAAGAACCAAGAGTGTCCGGATGCTTGTCCCTGATGCGGCTGATGTAGGAGACTTCGTACAACCTTCTAATCCAATGTCTGGAGTGAATTTTGCAAAGTTTCTGTAGCCTGGAGAGTGATGATAGAATGCTGATGCCTCGTCCCAAAGCCTACCTTTGAAAAGCAGAGTCGGGGAGCAAGAGAATTCGCATTCGGGCCCCCAGCCGAGGTTAGAATTTAGTTTTAAGTAATCGACGTCGGCGATCCCACTGGTGTCGGCCGATGGTTAATTGACGTCGGTGGCTAGAGAATGGATAAAAAGGCTATTTTTAGCCTTTTGCCCGTTCCTCCATCTGTGAAGTTTAGTTGCCATTGTTGAACGATTGAAAGGCGGATTTTATAGGTGCGAGAGTTAGTGAGAGAGTTGGAATAGGTCTTAGGTAATTATGATTTGAAAGACTTAGTCATAGGGTGATAAATGGTCTAAGGGCGAGGTATCCAAGGTGAGGTGTCTAGGGTGATATTATTAATTTAAAATACATAATTTATTTTAAATTAATAAAGTGTGCAAGGGACCAAGAGGAGTCGACACAATTTTGGTGTCTACATTTACCTTTTTTTGTCTTGTTGGTTGTTCTTGATGAACTGTAAGACAAAAATAAGGTGTTAGTTGCCCCAGGTATGAGATAAAGTGTAGGTTGCCCCAAGTATAGGATGATGTATTCCCCCTCAAAGTGAGAGTTGAGGGAAGCTAACCTGATATCGGGTGCCGATTTGATAGGCAGTGGATGTGTATGATGAAATTGGAGTGTGAACGCTGCAATAATTGAGATTGCATGTATACCACTTCACGTGATAGGTAGGTCAAATTGTCGTAGGCAAGGTCGAGAAGTGTTAAAATTGAAGTAATCAGGCCCCAGCTTTTAATCGTAGCTGATTAGATTATTCGATCCAAGCTGTAGCTCCAATTGGTCATCGTGTGTCCAAATATTTTGGGTTCAAGAAGTGCTCTTGAAAAACATGAAAATGTCACAAGTAGTAGGGATCAACTTGGGTGCGATCTGATACTTGTGAGGGTCGTAATGTGAGGTTGCATACAATTTGCTATCTATTCATGAGGTAGCATATATGCAATCAAAACAACTAAGACAAAGTTGTCTTGAAAGTGGTCGTTGAAGGAGATAGTCGCGATCTCCAAGGTCGTTGGTCGGGTCGAGTTGAGATATAAGTCATCTCAAGTGGTGTGTGTTGTGGATAGGGAGATGTATGCGATCTCCAATGTGCCCCATGAGAAGTCTAGGTAACTCATTCAGTGTCAGGGCTGGTTGTTTGGTTGTGATTTTGGGTTGGTATAGATAGTGGGTCCATTAGATGGACGGACGAAGGAATGGCCGAGCTAACCTCAGAAGACCCCATGTCAATTGAGTGCTGCCTACATAGCCCCTGTTTGAAGGGCCTCAGGCCAATGTAGTTCTCCCAAAAGGAAAGAAGAGAGTCGATTATGGATTGGGTTTGACTAGGTTAAGTCATGGTTAAAGGTTGAATGGTTTGTCCATCAGATAAATGAACAAACGAATGGCCGACGTCATTAGGGAGACGAACGGGCAAATGGCCGAGCTAACCCTAGAAGACTCTGTGTCAACTGAGTGCTGCCTACATAGCTCCTATTTCTAGGGCCTCAGGCCAATGTAGTTCTCCCCAAAAGGGAAGAAGAGGGTCAAAGAGGTTGATAGTTGTTTTGGTCAGGTTAGTGTTTCTAGCATTTTCCATGTGTGATGGTACATGCTTGAAATGATGAATGTATGATGATGTTACAGCGTTTTTCATATTATGTGATGGTGTATTCTGTAACATTGGTGATATGATTTTTCATCCCTACCAATTTTTCATATTGGTGATGGATGTATGCTAAAAATGAAATAAGTAATGATGTTATAGCCTTTTCCATACTGTGTGATGGTGTATTCTATAACATTGGTTATATAGTTTTTCATCCCTAGCAATTTTTCATATTAGTGATGGTGTATGCTAAAAATAAAATGAGTCTATGATTATGTTACAACCTTTTCCATATTGTGTGATGGTGTATTCTATAACATTGGTTATATAGTTTTTCATCCCTAGCAATTTTTCATATTAGTGATGGTGTATGCTAAAAATGAAATGAGTGTATGATGATGTTACAACATTTTCCATATTGTGTGATAGTGTACGCTATAACATGGGCTGTGTTTGGTTGTTAATTTTCATATGTATTGTTGTCCATAGAAACTAATGTGAATGGTCTATAATAATTCATATAACACAAATCGATATTTGCATTAAATAAATCATGATGTTATGTTAATGGTTGAAAAATGTTTTGGTTGTGATGTTATTGGCATGTGATGAAGTCAAGTAAGAAGTGAAAGGCGCATTGCTCTTTCATTGACAAGGACCATAATGATAGCATAGATAGGGTTGTTGCAAACAAAAGTCTTGTTCATGCATTACGTCGTTGACCATTGGTTTGTGTTAAAGAAGTATTCGAATCACTTGACGTTAAGTGAGCTCGAAATCCCTTGAGTATGTTGAGGTAATAGGTATGATTATATTATATGTGAGGGTAAGGTAACCCTTTTTGGTAGAGATAACTTTGCCCCTTTTATAGGTCATCCTGAGAATGACTATAGACAAGTCCATGACTTAATAGTTTGTCAGTTTTTTTTTTTGATGGTAGACTGATTAATACGAGAAGTCTACTTAGAGATGTTTTTTGGTTTTGGGTCATGTAGTGCTGTGTATGTAGCAAAATTTGGTCATAGCCATCTTTCGAGAGAGTGGTCTATATTCTGCTTTGTATGGTTAAATGTCTAGTTGTCCTTCAAGGGAGCAGTCTAGTAATTACAGTAATGATGCAGCTGTCTTTCGAGAGAGAAGTCTACATTTATAGTTTATGACTTTTGTTAGGCATATCAGTTTTATGTTTATTTTGTTGACTAAACTCTTAGTCATGGACTAGACTATAGAGGTTTAGAGGTTTCCCTTTTATTAAGATAAAACATTCATGCTTGACAAAAGGGTTGACTAATGTTTGTAGGAAAGAGGGTTGAAAAAAATAGGAATGGAAATGATGGGGGTTACTCAAGGGATGAGCTCAAGTTAAACATCAAGTGAATGACTACTTGATTAACAATAGAATGGTCATAGATGCAAGGCATTAAGGAGCTCAGGTTTTATCCAGCCTTCGAGAGAAGATAGACGATAAGTGGCTGATCCATGTGTTATTATGTAAGGTCCGAGCCAATTAGGAGCAAACTTGCCCCGTTTGCTTCTTTCCATATTGGTCATGTGTTGGTCGATGCTTGGTTATTTGATGTTTGGTTGATGTCATGATAGTTAGTATAAAGTCGAATTCCCCCAGTTGATTTTGTAACAGGGACAATATTTGACACCCATTGCGGATAATCAATGGATTGGATAAATGAGATGAAGAGAAGACAATGAAGCTCCTCTTAGACAAGGAGTGCGATGCAAGGATGCATCATGCGAAGCTTTTGCCTGATAGGATTAGTTTGAGAGGGCGGAATCATGATCTTCCAAGTTGGAGGTTGGAATCTCAGAATTACTAAAAGTGATGGAGGCAATGGAAGGTAATGATTTGACCAAAGCAGCCAATGGTTGGGGGTCTTCAAGTTGAACCTTTACTGCTTGTAAAGCTTTAATTAAGGCTTGGTGATGTTGTGGAGATCTTTGAATGAGGTCATACAAAGATGTCTTCACAAGAGTTTGGTGAAGTTGTTTTACCATGGAGTCACGAAGTGGCTTTAAAGCTGTTGGTTGGGATGTGCCCAAGATTGAAATCTTGAGTTTTGGTGGTTGAGAGGGCTTGATGAAAGGATGTGTTCAAGGGAGAGAAACCTTCTCTTTTCCTTTATCCTTCATGGTTTGTGACTTGGTGGCCACATTAATGACGTTGATTTTGAACAAAAAGGGCGAAGGTGGTAGAGGGACCATAGTCTGATGATGGGATCCAGATTTAGGTGAGGATGTTTGGGAGACATGAGATGGTGTCAGTGGTTTGTTGGAAGGGTGGTCAAAAGGATCTTTAATGAGAAGGGTGTCATTTTTCAAGTGTTGGCGAATGACAGCTTTAAGAGTGCAACAACGCTCAGTGTCATGTCCAGATATACGATGATACCCACAAAATTTAGTGTCATCGAACCAAGATGGTTTTGATCTGAGACTTGATGAGTGTGAAGGTGAAGAGGTTTGAGAGACATGGGATGATGTCAGTAGTTTGTCAAAGGGGTTCTTAATGAGAAGGGTGCCCTTTTTCAGGTTTTGGCGGATGACAACCTTAAGAGCACATCAATGTTTAGTGTCATGCCCAGGTGTGCGATGATACGCACAAATTTTAGTGTTATTGAACTAAGATGGTTTTGATCTGAGAGGTTGGTAGGACTTAAGAGGTGGGAAAACGATGCTAGAAGACTGCAACAATTGACGAACAACGAAGCATATGACCCCACTAATGGGTCTATGCTTGTTGTTGCAGTAGAGGTTGACAACTTTTTTTTAAGAGTTGTTGGAGGAGTTTTTCGTACCATCTTTTTGTTTGGTAGTGTGACCACATGTGTAAATGGCACTTTCGTGGTAAGAGGTGTCGAATGTTTTTGGAGGAGGTATATTTTTGCCAAGTAAAGATAGTAATAGAAGTGATTTGTTTTTGTTAAGTATTGGAGTAGGGAGTACTCCTATTAAGGTAGATGGATGTTGGCCCAAAATAGAGGGCAATGGTGATGGTGGGGGAGGAGTTCTCTGCCGTGGTTTAGTAGTTTTTTTTAGTTTGGTGCGAGGACCACTATTGTGTGGGGCGAGGTTCAAGTCTACCTTCACTTGTGGGTGAGTGAGGTTCGATATGGGGTGAACACCGAGAGATTTGATCTGTTTTGACATGGTGGACGTCTGCGTGGGTTTGGGTAATTGTGAGATCGGATATGTGTCGGACTTAGCAATCATGAGCGAAAGGTGAGAAAGAACCGTCATCGAATCTTCCTCGACTGAAGTGGGTGAAGTGGCAAGTTCTTCTGTTGGTGGAGAAGGGATTAGAGAATATGGCTCTTCAATTGGATAGAGCATAGGGATGATCATGGTTTTTGTGTGTGGTCGAGGAGCAGAGAAAGTATGATCCCCCATTGGTAATAAGAAGGATGAGGACAAGGCTAGTGGCATTGGTATCGCCAAAGCATCCTCAAATGTGGAAGAGGTCAAAGTAGATTCTCTTTCATGTGAAAGGGGGGTGGATGGAGAATTATCCTCCATTAGTGGAGGACAAATAAGAGAAGAAGGCTCTTTTACCTGTAGTAGATAAATAGGAGAAGAAGACTCTTCTACCCGTGATGGACAAATAGGAGAAGAAGGATCTTCTACCTATGGTGGACAAATAAGAGAAGAAGGCTCTTCTACTTGTGGTGGACAAATAAGAGAAGAAGGCTCTTCTACCTGTGGTGGACAAATAGGAGAAAAAGACTCTTCAACCTGTGATGGACAAATAGGTGGACTAACCTCTTCAGACTGTGGGAGAGGTTGGTTAGAAACCATGTCAACCATGTGTATATTACGCTCTTGAAGGTCATCGACTATGGTCTGAATGTTATTCTGATTTTGGGGGAGGGTTAGGGAATGGTTGTCTAAAGATATCTATGTTGTGGTTAGCCAGCGCATTTGGGTTATCCAAAACAAGATCCCCCTTATCTAGCATGTCTTGAATAATGTTTTTGAAGGTTTTACAATTGTCTGTGTCATGACCTTTGACACGATGATAGTTACATAAGTCATTTTACCTATACCATGTAGGAATGGCTTTTGAGTGGTCAAATTGAGGTGGTCGAATTTGAGGGAGATTGAGGACCCCTTGCTTGACTAGTTTATCCAAAACGGAAGTGTATGATTCTCCTATTGAAGTGTACTGACGCTGTATATACCATTGTTAGAATTGTTTGGTGATGCTTTGTGATGTGGAAGGGTCAGATTGGTTAGTTGTGGTAGAGAATGGTGATCTTGCGACCATAGCATTTGCCGACCCCTTGGACTTGGAGTGGGAAAAAGAAAGTTTGGAAGAAGAAAGGTCATTATATTTTGCGTTGGTATTTTTACTACGCAATGTGACTTTATCTTCTTCGACAATGCGGAGTTCAAGCTTCCTGGCCATGGTGAAAGCTTCGTCAAATGTGTGGAATGTTTGAACCCACAAAGTGGATGAGATGTGCTTAGCACATGCTCTTGAAAAGAGCTCAATGAGCTCAGGTTGAGGTAATGAAAAGGAGAGTTCGTTGATCAAACCTCTCCAACGGGCAATGAAGTCAGCGATTGACTCATCGTCGAATTGTTTAATAAAATAGAGGTCTGTAATGGAGACCTTCTTAGTGATGTTGATTAAAAAGTGGTCCAGAAATAGTTGAGCTAGTTGAGTGAATGAAAAGATGAAATGACTGGTAATAGAGCTATACCAATCAAGAGCGGTGCCAAAAAATGACATGGGAAACGTGTGAAGTAATAATGCATCATCGTGTGCTATAAGGTAGCAAGCGTGTCTAAACGCTCATAGATATTGTTGTGGGTCCTTTTTACTCTGAAAACGAGTAAATTTAGGGAGTTCCCACTGGTTAGGGTATGGTCTAATAGGCACCGAAGGGTGAATGGATTCATTGCAGACTTGTTCATATGAAAAAATATTGCTTGAACCGGAAATGGATGTCTCAAGGTTAGACATCTTATCCGTTAGCATCTTGATTAGATCGGCTGGTGGATTGGCAGGAGGGGCACCCTCTAAGTTGTAAGGTATTTGGAAGGCATTGTGAGGGGCGTATGACGTACTAGGTTGCGTTTGTATAGGCACAACATATTGGTAGTTCATCATGGGGATCGATGTTGAGGTCAAGGGGGCTTGTGCTATGAAGTTGGAGGGCACAAATTGACTAGATGCTGCCAAAGGTGATTGAGTGATGGCGACACTAGTAAAAGGATAGGTAGTCACTCTTGTATTTATGGGTGCAAGAGTGGGTGGGGTAGAGGCAATCAAGTTTTAAAAAGGTGTTGAACTTGTTTGAATTGTTTGTGGTTGAGGGGGTACGAAAACCCCGATGGAGGTAGGTCCAGAAATAAAAGGGGAGGCCAAATCTTGAACATTGGCCATGGTTAGGTTAGTGATTGAGGCAATGGCCTGAGTAGCGGATGTTGTTGATATCATTGCCGCTTGAGTCAAAGAAGTTGGCATCCCATAAATTAGGTTACCTGAAAGATTTCACGTTTGGCTTCTCATGAGGTAGTGTTGGAGAGCCTTGACGTTGAGGTCAAGGAATCTCTCGAAGTCTTGATCCCCTGCGGGAACAATAGGGGGTTGAGTTGGGGTTGGTTGGATAGGAGTACGTTCAGTTTCTAAATTATACTCCATTTTGGGACTTGATATAGAAGGCGAAGGCCGGAGTGGTTGTTGTCTTGCGTGGTCAACAAGAGTTTTGGTTTGACTACGTGTCAAAACCATCCAAGGCAAAATAGATTCAAGTTCTAAAAACTGTATGTTTCAGCCTCAGAAAACTAGAATTTATTTTTAATAGCAAAAGGGTCAGGTTTTTAGCTTGCTGTTTGAGAAGAATTTTTTTTGACAGTGACTGACGTTGGTAGAAAAATCGATGTCGGTGAAGTAAGTTGCTGATGTTGGTCAGATAGTCAATGTCGGTGATGATCAGTTACCGACGTCGGTGGAAAAACTGATGTCGGTTACTGTTTATTTCCAAAAACTCAAAAAACTGAAAGTTTTTGAAAGAAAAAAGAAAGTTTTGAGTTGTTTTTGGAGCTCAGAATAATGCGTCCTTACCAGCGCAAAAAACTATATAAAAACAAAAAAATAGATGAAGGCAAGTAGCCTCTAAACATTAAATTTTTAAGAATAAATTTTAGAGTCGTGTTGGCTTATGTCTTAGAAGAATATGTTTGAGAATTGGGCTTTTAGAACAGGTACTAAGAGAAGCAGTCTAAAGTTGGTTTCGGATTAAGTTTTTGTGCTCAAAATTTGTATTAGGTTTCGTATGTGGCCTGGTGCTAGGAGCTTGCTCCCCTCACTTCACGAGCCCAGAGCCAAGTTGGGTCACTTAGCCAATATATACTTCCCCTATAGTTTATACTCTGCTAGAGAACAGAGTGGGTTCTCCTCTTGGTAGTGAAGTCCAAGTAGGATTACCAAGAAGGGTAAGGTATCCGCTAAGTGATGAAATCCTAGACGGGCCTTGTCTCAAGTATGTTTAGGTGTTTGATTGTGTTTGTGGTTAGATTGTGTAACATATGTGCACTACGATTTATTCATAATGCATTTTAATTACTAAGTGAGAGGGCTAAATATGCATTCAAACAGGAATGAAATGCAATAGATTTTTAACCCAAAATTAAAATGTTTTGTTTGAATGCAAACAATTGAGAAGAGGTTAAGAGTATGAACTTCACTACTCTAAGATGCAGGGAAAGATTGACAAGAAGAAAAAGAAAGTTGTTCTTTTTAACTTGTGCTTATGATTTCTTTCTGAGATAAAGAGATAGAAGAAGGATGCAAGAAGAGAAAATTTCCTAATGCACCTATATGAAAGTTTGCCTTTTAGAAGAAATGAACCCAAAGAAAACTCCAGGGTCCCACCGGGCGTGCCAGAATGTTTCTACTCATTTTTTACTATTTACATTCAAAAGAAGGAAGAAACTAAGGTAATGGTCAGGGGTTAGATGATACTCGGATTAAGTTGCACACCGTATTCAGATGTTGTAGGAGCTCCTCTTTCACTGTGGAGGACGACACTTGTAAATAAGAAGAAGACTAAAACAACATAAAATGTTAGAGAGATATATGGTGGACTGCCAAGCGATATGCTCGGTCCCGGAAGCGTAAAAACTTTCTTGACGGATGACAGTCCACTATTTATGAAAAGAAGTGTCGTATAAAGAGAAATGGTGAAAGACTAAGAAAGAGAAATAAAGATAATGCATACCTGTTCTCTGATGTCACCCTGTCACAGTCGCTGATGTCGATAGTCTTGCCAGCGTCAGTTGGTCAATATGCCGATGTCGGTTATGTTACCGATGTCAGTAGGGAAAATGGTCGATGTCGGTCGGGGCAATGGGCCTTGGATGGGTTTTGGATTATGCCTATGGTCGACAGAGGAGTCTAGGAGTTTAAGGCTCTGTGCAGGGTTGCAGGGCAGTGAATATGGTCTAGAAAAGGGGCAAGGTAGAGGATAAGGGTGGAAAGAGAATAAGAATGAGAGGAAGGCTTTTCAGCCTCTCCGAGAAGAAAGTCAGGTTGTCTATCAACAGTACTCAAGAATATTCAATGGAAACTAATTACCAATGCCTTCTAAAATACTGAAATGAAATAGAAGAATACTTAGCTCTGTTTGGATGAAGAACCAAGAGTGTCCGGATGCTTGTCCCTGATGCGGCTAATGTAGGAGACTTCGTACAACCTTATAATCCAATGTTTGGAGTGAATTCTGTAGAGTTTTTGTAGCCTGGAGAGTGATGATAGAATGCTGATGCCTCATCCCAAAGCCTGCCTTTGATATGCAAAGAGTCGGGGAGCAAGAGAATTCGCATTCGGGCCCCCAGCCGAGGTTAGAATTTAGTTTTAAGTAACCGATGTCAGCGATCCCGCCGGCGTCAGCCGACGGTTAACTGACGTCGACGGCTAGAGAATGGGTAAATAGACTATTTTTAGCCTTTTACCCATTCCTCCATCTGCCAAGTTCAGTTGCCGTTGGTGAATGGTCGAAAGGCGGGTTTTATAGGCGCAAGAGTTAGTGAGAGAGTTGGAATAGGTCTTAGGTAATTATGATTTAGAGGACTTAGTCATAGGGTGATAAATGGTCTACGGGTGAGGTATCCAAGGTGAAGTGTCTAGGGTGATGTCATTAATTCAAAATAAGTAATTTATTTTAAATTAATAAAGTGTGCAAGGGACCAAGGGGAGTCGACACAATTTTGGTGTCTACAATTCTATTTCATGTTGACACCAATTGGATCAAATTATTAGGTCATGAATAATCTTCATGCACATACACATTATTACAGTTTTTCTATTGTTGACATCAATGATACTTAGAAGTGAACACCTTTAAATCTATAAGTCCATTTGTATCAGTTGATTCAGTTAAATAAGTAATGCAGTTGAGATTCAACAATACTCAACGACCTAGGAATTACTCTGTGAGCCCAATTTGTGGCCCCCACTTTTCATTTTAGGGCTCAAGATCAGTTACATGAGTAGTGCAATTGATGTTCAACAACCTTAAATGGCCTAGGCACTATTCCATATTTAATTAGAGTTGGGGCATTTATCTTCCCAACCCATGGCCTTGCCTTAGTACATAAATTTGGGGTATGATCAACTTCAAATTCTCTAAGTGCTTTAATAAACAAGTGCAACTTTGTAATGTTTCAATAAGGCAATGCCATCTCTAATGACATGACACAAGGTAGCATGATTCACACACGTGTATTCCTTCTTTGCCATTGAGGTTTCAAAATTTTAGTTTCATTTCAAATTTTAGGTTTCATACATGGACATTTATTGTTTCATATTTATTGTAGTTTTCATGGAACAAGTTCCACATTTGAATCCTCTTCCTAAAGAAAACATTATTTTTACAAACTTTAATACATTTCTTTATCTTTTTATCATAACATTACATTTCATTTTAATACTAGAATAAAATAGAGGCATTTTTAAAGACTAAGATATATTATTAGATACTTGGCAATGTCATTATTGACCTACCTTCACCTTTGTTATAAGAGGTTCATGGAAAACCTATTAGAGCATATTAATTTTTGTTTTACGTGCGAAATAAGAAACAAGATTAGAATACAGTCATAGTTGTAGAACAAGCAATGTCTTTCTTCAGTTAGGGATTATAGAGTTGTCCTAAAAATATAGACTACCATGTATAGAACATTCATTATTATTGTTAAATGATTAAACATATTTGAGAAACAAAATATTCACTATGCACAGAGGAAGGATAAAATACATTTGGGAAAACAATGATTAGATCTCTATATTGGTCTCTATCTTTACTCAACTCCTTTCCATTACAACTGATCACTATTTATAGACTTTTATAATACATTATCATTTCGCATTATATCCTTTTAATTCTAATGCGAAGTAGTCTTTTCACATTCCACATAATTTTGGAATACATACATAGGTCGAATACATATAAAATACAATACATTATACAGACTGATATCCATTGCACATTTGCCATGCATATACACTATGATTTTAAAGTTATATTATACTATCAACACTTTATCAGACTTAAACAATTGTCTCACATTGAGACAAAGTAAGGAATTTATATATACACTGCTGAAGCTAATTTTTTTTTGCATGTGCTGAGTGGTGCAAAAACATTACTTGCAGTAATCACTCAAGTTGTCATTTACCAGTTTTCACCTTTTATGCACTATTTAGCTTCTCTTTCAGGTTTTAAACTAAGTAGTGTACTAATCTACCACCTATTCAAGTTTTTAATAGATTAGTATAACCAAGTGGTTATCCTTTATGAGTTTTTAACCAACCTAGCCCTGCTCCTAATGATTAAGGCCTTTTTACTAGAAAAAATCCTTTAAAATTTCAAAATTGGAGTGTGCGTAGTACCTACATAGAAGGCATAGGCATAGGCCGTGTTGCTCTAATTGATGAATATTGTGAATATATTATTGTTAGACATGTTGTTGAAGAAATCATAGCTGTAGAATCTAGTGCTGAAGGTGTTTGCTGCAGTTGAATGATTGATTGTGTAGATGCAATGACCTTTTTTTGTTGGAACATCTACTAGAGTTAGTTTGGTGGGATGAAGTATGCCTTCTAAATTATCTCTATGATGGATCTATCTAAATAGGATAATTATTTTTTGAACATTAACCAATTAGCGAGAACTTTTTACACCATAGTGATCATAGTGCATAGTGGCACTTGGCTCCCCATCAGATTCTAAATGTCTTCATCTTCTATGATTGTGAGAAGGGCCCCAATGTGTGACATCTTATGCTTTGTTTCTTGTGCTAAATCCATTTTGTTAGCATGCCTCTATTTTAATGCCAACAAATGTATTGCACATCATCTCATTTTTTCAAGTTTGTAACTTGTGCTTGACATTATCTCTTAATTCATGTGAATGGTTGACTGTGACATCTAGTGTGTCAAAGATAACAGATTGATCCCCCATTGATACTTTGGTTTTGTCAACTTTGGTGAACTCAGGTTTGGATTCACTCCGTTTATTACTTAGTTGTTGTTTCTAGTCAAGCATGCCTCTACCTGATCCTTGGTCACTTGCTCTTGGGCCTGCTTTTTCAATATCTATTTCCTTTTCTCCTCTTATTCTGCCTTTGTTGTTGTGGCAACTTTGACCTTCTATTTATGCAGTGCTTTTACTTCTTGATTTATTTGTTCTTTCTCCTTCCTTATAACTTCTTCATCTTGTTTCTTCTTTTCTTCCTCTACTCTTCTTCTATAGCCTTATGTGCCACTTTTTATTTCCTCTTCTTTTTTACCTTTTTTCCTAACCTTCTTTTCAACTACTTTTTGAGTCTTCTGCTGCTCGAGTTCATCCTTGGCAGCTTGCTTTTGCACTATGATGTCTTCTTGTATGATTGGTTTCTCAAGCCGTGATTGTGTCATTTATTGTGGTTCCTGCATCATATTTGAAGAATTGGGAGATGATGTTGACTGTGAAAAAGAAGTTGATTGAATCACAATGTGCTTGTGTGATGATGCCTTTGGTCTAGATGGAGGGACCAAAGCATTACTCAATTTATTGTAACCTTGGATCGTCTCTTGATGTTGTTAGTTTAGCACCTGATCCTCATGTGGCTCAACCTCCTTAACTAGGTGTCATTAGGAAAAGGAACCCATATGCTCTGAAATAGTTGGTGATAGCTGTGGAACAATATGGGTCATTGGATTTTGTACCAATGGTTTTTGTGGGCTTCTTTATTATTTTAGGCTTGTTTATATCCTTGAAGACCCTGCATCTAGTGCTCCCTAAAACATCATAACTATCTTGAATGTGCGTTCTTGATATTCCACCACTGTATCAATAATTATGGACACATGAGGTGTTGGAATGTCCACTAACATGATCTTTGTAACATTGTTTCACACTTAACAAGTGTGTACTACTTTCAAAAATAAAAACTTTTTTCTTCTTCTTCTCCATAGAATGTAGTGCCTATGTGTTTAATCATTGATTTGTACACATCCTCCCTTGTGACTTCCAGATGATTTAGATTGTATTCTAAAATAATTAATGGGACATTATTATTAGAAGTCTAAGATTTAGTACTATGCATATTCTTCTTTGAGGTGGTGGTGATGCTCTACGCGTTGGTGCCTTGTTATTCACAATAGTCTACAATGGGGCTGATTCTGTTTCAAATAGTGCTTACACCTCTGTTTGTGGTTGTGATACCAGTGGTTGTGTCAATGGCTATTATGCCCCTGGAGGTATGGTTTATAGTGGTGGAATGGAGTGATACACTAGAGATTTTTATTGTAGGACTTCTGATTGCATATCCAACATTTTTTTGAAAAATGATAAGTCATTGGTGCCTTGGGAAGCTCATGAACTCTGATTTGGATCTTGTCGTGGAACTTACTGACTGCAACATGTTATCCCAAATAATTTATGATGTCTACAGGTACTTAAGGGTGTGAAAAGATGAGTTTCTAGACTTCCACTCACCATGTAATAAATTTATCAAGTTATTCATAGTATTATCTTATTTTGGTCTAGGCAGTATTGGCAAATGTAGTCATAAATGAAAAATACACATTTGAGTTGACTAGGCCATCTTGAAACTTCCACTGTGCAAAGCATAGGAGTAATACCAAGCACTAGTATTGGAACACCTGCAACATTCCACTGATGACCTTCTTAATGTTGGTGATGATCTTATAGACCAAAAACTATGGCTAGGTGAAATCCTCATACAATCAGATTGTTCAATATGTAATATCGATGACCCCTTTTGTATCTTATCTTGGACTTTTGGTGGCCTGATAGAAGTGTTTGGTGATGCATTCAAAGAAGATGTGCATTGAAATATCCTTCACATAGTTGATAGGGACCCCCATGGATTCCTTAATGTAATTTTCCCTTACGTCTGAATGAATGGGAGGAGCCTTGGTTTTATTTGTAGTAGAGATTTACCATGAATTAGGAATCCTATTACTTGTGCCATGGCCACTGGATTGATGAATATCATGCCATCCTATCAAAGATAGATGTCACCTTTATTTTATCTGCTAAGAAGTGTCATCATCACTTCATCCAACTTAATGAATTTAGGGAGCTTGATGAGTGTCTTTGCATCAGATCCTTGTAGGGGTGTTGGATAGCTAGGCCTCTTGTTTGTGCTACTTCTAGTTGTTTTGGTATGAATAATTTAGATTTTGTTGTGTCGATGAAGCAAAAAAGGTTTGGATCATGGTATCTAGTTTTTTGGAGTGCAAGACCAATCCCCATTTATTATTTATGCATGTTTGTGAGGGGAATCAAATGTTGTACATGTTCTATGGTTGTTGTTTTAGTCTTGTTTAAACAATTTCTTCTTATGAAATGGTGTTGGCGAACAATCTGTACAAACTTGAATGATTTTAGCACAAATCACAAAGAGATCTTATTTGTAATAGTTGGTAATGTCATTGTGTTCTTTATGCGCTTAGTTATATAGATTTTCCCACTTGAATCTGTCTGACACCTTGTTTTGAATGTGCTAAGATGGATGTGTGTTGTTTTCCTTGTTGAATTAATTGTAATCGGTTGTTGATGATTTGATGCTAGCAATTCTCTATCTAGAAGCATTGGTTCATCCAAATAGAGCTCTTGATGTGATGTACCATCTTTTCACTAATCCACTTTAGTTTATTGTATATCCCCTAAGTCTGACATGTGATCCATTTTTTGGAAAGATGTAATTTTCAAATGTGTCATCATTAATGAATTTGTAAATGAGTATTGATTGTCCTTCCTCCATACTTTAGTTTTCAATGCCAAATTCCTAGACGTATTTGATGATCTCTATGTTGACATTGCATTACGCTATTCCTTTTATGATTATTTGATTTTCATATCACACTCTGTGACTTTGAATCTTCTAACTTAATTTTCAAATCCTGCGATATAAAGATTACACTATAAAACTACACTAAAAACCTAAAGCCAAAATAGGAAAAAAAATATCAATAAAAAATCCTAAACTAAATGGTACTACTCAACACCCTCTCTCAATTTTATGTGAGATCTGATAGAGATTCTTGATGGTAAGGCTTAAGCTTGTAGCCATTTAGATGTTCTAGTAGAATGATTCCCTGAAGATATTTTAAGACAATTGTTCCTTACTACAAGATGAGATGAATGATGTAAGGTCCCTTCTATCTAATATACAACTTACCTAGAAATGCTATAAATTTGGTATCATATAGTAATACTTCTTACTCTATTAACAATTCTTTGGATCCCAGATTGTGATCATGCTATGCTTTTTAACTTTTTTGTTGACTTTCTATGTCCATTGTGCTCTATGATTTTTTTGTTCCATCCTTGTTAATTCTATTAGTTGTGCCTGTAGAGAGTCTCGATATCCTAGTCACATGATCATTATACTTTACAGACTAGGAACTATATACTCCATTGGCATGACTGGTACTAGTCTGTAAACCATATGAAACAAAATGAAACTTGTTGCATGCTTATAGTTTTTACTATACGCCCAAAGGATTGCATGAATTCAATTCTCTAAATCATCCTTTTGCATATTAAATATATTTGTGAGCATCTTGCCAATGACTTTGTTTGATGTCTTATCCTACCTATTGGATTGTGAATGATATGATGTGTTTTTATGGTGCGATATCACAAAATTCTTCGTTAGAGTCTTGATGGTACTATTTAGGAAATACAGTCCTCTGTCACTAACTAAATTCAAAGGAAATCCAAATCTGGTTATAATATTTTCATACAAATTTTTTGCTACATCCTTAGTGTTGCAATAACTTCCACTCATTTAGTGAAGTAGCCTATCGCATTAATTATGTACCTTGGATGACTTCACTTACTAGGCAGATAGATTGGTCCTACAAAGTCAATTCCACACTATTTAAATGGATGCTCAGCTAACATAGGATTCAATGGCATTTCATCTCTCTGATCAGGGCTTCCCATCCTTTGGAAGATGTCACAGTGTTTTGCTACTTGATGTGCATCTTGAAACATAATATGCCATCATAGGCCACTTTTCAATATGTTCCTTGTAGTGTATTCTCCTAAAGAATGTCCACTTGAGATTCCTTGATGTTCCTCTTGAACAAGTTGTGGTTGCTCATGCTCCAAAACCACTATGTGTAGGACATCATATTTCTCCATTTTGTACAGAAAGCCATTGATGATGTTGTATGGAATGATTCTTATGATCAACTAATTCTTGTCCCTTTCTACATAGTGTGTCAGAAAAATTTCTTGTTCTAGGAAATGAGCTATCTCTTCCATGTTTTTTGGAATCATAGAGACTCAAAACAAATGGGCATTTGATGATTCATCTTGAATTTCTTTAGGATCTTCTCCATTGCGTATTCAACTCAACTAGTCTATTTCCATATTTTCCCTACTAGGTTTCACATTAATTTTAGATTGAAACTTTTGAAACAACATCAACTAGCAAGATATTCTCGCTCATAACATGAGCTTATTTACTTGGTATTGTAGATCTTGGTGATCAGTAAAAATTCAAATGGCATTGATAGAAAGAAGTGTTTGAACTTCTGGAGTGAGAACACTATTTATAAAGCTTTCTATTCCATAGTCATATAATTTTTTTCTGTAACTGAGAGTTTGTGACTTGTGAAGTGAATGGGATGGTCCAATCCTCCTTCTCCTGATTGTGTAAGAATAACTCATACTGTAGTTCTCGAGGCTTTTATATGAATATGGAATGGTTTGTTCCAATTAGGAAAGACCAAAATGGGAGTTGTTACTAGACTCCATTTTAGATCCACAAATGTTGATTTAAACATGGCATCTTTGCATAGTATCTTTTCCATGGGATCATAAATAGCTTTGTAACTTTTTATAAAATTTATGAAGTATCTTGTATGCCGCAAGAATGATCACACCTTGTTAGATCTTATAAGATGTGACATGCCCACAAAAATTGTGATTTTAGAGTGGTCCACCAAAATCCTGTCACTGCATAGTATATGCCCCTAGAGCACACCAAAATGTGTGAATAATCAGCACTTCTTCAGGTTTAGTGCAATACTTAGAGCTCGACTATTCAAATATCAGCCTCAACTTGGATAGATGATCCTTGAATAAATAAAAAACATCCCAATCATCTAAATAGTCTTCCAAGAAATAATGGATGATTTTTTTAATGCAGTGACTAAAAACCTAGAGAATACATCGAAAGCATTTTTAAACTCAAATGAAATTACCTTATATGCAAAATATCTCCATTCTATTGTAAATGTGGTTTTAGCTTGATATTTTATTGCAATTGGTATCTGATAACCCATCTATACAAGAGTACACTTCATGTCCTATGATTGACTCTAGAACTTCATCTATGAATGAAATTGGGAATGAATCATTAATACATGTATTATCTAGTGCACGGTAATCCTTTCACACTTTGATTTCTCTATAATTCTTAGGATGTATCACCATTGGGCTAACTCAGTCTTCTTTTTCCACTGGATAGATAATGCCTACTTATTGCATCTAATCCAATTTAACCTTTACCTTCAACTTCATATTGGGGTTTAACCCGTATGGATGTTTTTCATAGGCAATACACACTCCTTTAGCTCTATGTGCATCTCCGCTAGTGAAGGGTATACACCTTTTAATTCTAAAAACTTGGTTAGAAATACATCTTGATAGTCTCACAGTGGTTGCAATCCTTCTAAAACCCCATTCTGCATCCAATAGTCACCTAAAATATTTGGTGTAGATCTGGTCCCAATATTCCCTACCAGCTTCTTTAATGGCTCCTGATATATTTTGTTAGAACCACTTGGAATGGAGTCTCGCACTGTTATTTATCTTTGCTCTTGAATATTAATATTTCATAGATGTCGATCTTCATTTTGGTCCATAACTTTGGCTCTAGGCTCCTCCAATTCATGTTATATCTTAAAGAATCCCTTCAAATCCAAGTCTTCATCATTGTCACTGGAATCAACTTGTTCATTCTTATCGCTGATTTGATTGCAAGGTTTTATTAAAAATCCCTCACTGTTTATTCTCCTTATAAATTTTCAAAGCTGCATACAAGTCTTTAACTGCTTCCTCCTATGAATTGGAGTCTAGTGTATTGATGAGATCCTTTGCTCAACCATGACATAAGAATATCTTCAGTTTTTGTAGGGCTTGATGTACCACAGGGTTCTCATCCCTAAAAAAAAATGTTTAAATAAAATGCTATTGGACTTACAGCCAATTTGTAGTCTCTTTTTTGTGCTCTTAATGCATATACCATGCTATTGGAAGCACTACTGATGTATACTTGAATACATGCATCCAATATTTACGTTCTACACTTTACGTAAACCATACATCTACGCACCTATTAATGTGCATTTTTGGACACTGCCCTTATTGGGAAAATGATTAGTGTTCCTTGATAGTAGATGGTATTGGAATTGAGCTCACAATAATTCGCAAGCCTTATCCCATTGTAATCAATTTGTCTTGTGAACTTTCAACCAAAAGTCACAATAGTTCCTTTTAGTGCACTTACCCTATAATCTATATTATCCACATGATGTTTTAGTCTAAAAATGAATTGTTTCAGGTTATTAGTTGAAAAATATTGAGGTAAATGTCATTTTGTAGTAAAAACCATGTGCATTAAATGCACCTCATGATTTCCTCTTTCCCAGTTCAACATGTGGGTATCTTAATAGAAAACACAATTTTCCAAGGTAAAATACCTTTTTTTGGTTTTGTATAGTCCATGTTTGTCACACCTACTTTGTATAAGAAATCCACTTCAGACTTGGTTAGTGATTGCATAGATGGTGACTTACATTCTTCTATTTGAAATTAAAAAACTGATTCCTTTGTTATCATAGGTTTAGAAAATAGTTGTTCAATCTATTTCAGTTGATTTTGAGGCTCTATTTCTAAATGGAAAAACTGATACTCTACAGCTCGTAGTGCATTATGCTTAACTTCTATGCCCACCTTGAACCAAATATTATCTCTATAGGTGAAATGTGAATCCAACTCTTTGGGTATGATGTATGACTTTCTCTCAATTTTATTTAAGGGTACACTGATAATTTTATCCCTTTGGTGCACCTCCAACTAATTACATATCATATTAATGGTCATCTGACCATCATAGGATAACTTACCAGTTAACACATGGTAGTTCATTTTAACAATTTTGATGCCAATAAATTCAAAATACCCTCATAAGCTTATGTCAACAACTTTAATTTACATATCATCTAGTTGACCAATAGGGTTTATCCTACCACAATCTACAAGGTTCAACATTACTAAACTATAACTAAGATTTGGATGTTCAATAGCTTCCCATGTGGACCAAGGGATCATATTTATTATGCTACCAAAATCAAACACAATGTTTGGTACTTCATACCCTGACAACTCAATATCCATTCAAGAGTCAACATCCCAAGGCTTCTTAGTCTTCACATACCATACTACATTATCAGCGCACTGTTGACCTCTCTATGTGCATTCTAACATGTTATACAAAATATTTGTAATGTTATTTGAGATGCATTAATTTATGAGAGTACTTAGGAGTTTCAAAAGGTTTGTCAAGGTAGTAAATACTCCCTCCTGTCTCATGATGCACATAATTTGTCCATACATTTGTACATCAATGACTATGATATCACTTTTATTGCAACCTACTACTAAATGTTCTGAAGAACTTGATATGTTTGATACATTAAAACCCTTTATATTATAAGTTAAAGATATTTATACTATTGAATATTTATGATTCTCTTATCCTATGACATTTTTAAGGAAGACAAGCTTTACTCTGCATGATGATACTACATAATTGCTTGTATGAATGCAAGATCCTTGGGATGTGAGTTGATCAAGTTCACATTTTGCATAGACTTCACTTTCCTTTACTTTTCTAGTGTTGGATAATATTCAGTATGGTTTTGTTCTAAAAATCTATAATAAATTTAATACATTTGCCTCTAAGGATTAATTGGGCAATTTCATGCGAAGTGGTTGTACTCCCCACACAATTAGTAGATAATTGGTTGACACCCTTATCATTCATCATGTTTACAGTTTCTTATTTGATATACACATTGGTAACCTCCTATGTATCCACCTTGTCTTTTTGGAAGCCCCATTCTGACTATTGAGGACCCTCATATCATCTTTACCTCTAAGGAGAAACCCTACCTATTATTTCTGGTCATCATAATCCCCATACACTCCTTGGGGAGAATATGGAATCCATCTAGAGTTTTTTTGTTGAGGTGACACAGGGTTTCATCACTACTAATATTGAGGAGATGGGGGGGTCCATCCATTCTGGTACTAGGAAGAGTGAGGAGTCTATGGTGTCCAACCTGTGAGAGCCTATGGTTGATACTAAGGTGAGGTTGATACTCATCTAGGAATACTATGCATTGCAAAAAATCATGTCTACATCTGGTCTTGGGATTCCTGGCTTCACAGAGGGATTCTAATTGTATTGTGACTATGAAGACATTCTTGGTGGTCTTCCTTTAATTCTTGGAGTTGTAAGAAATTATTATCATGATGATTGTGTGACTTACAAATGTTACAATACATAGTCTGAGGTTGTTGAATGTATTGTTATAATAAATGACATTTGGTAATTGCATGCCCTACTATGTGATAAATTTCATAGAATTTTGTCTTAATTTTGGGGTAGTCATTTGTGGTGCCTCTCTTTCCCACACTCTATATACCAAATGTCTATCTTTGGCTTGTTACTTTCATATAGCTCCTCCATTTTAGTAACACACGTTCTGTCTTTGCATTAGTTTTCACAGTAGATTGTGGACTATCTCCATAATTCTTTATTTGCTCCAAATGAAGTGTAACTACCTGAGCTTATACCTTATTTTTGAAATGCATATTAATAATTCTAAACCTAATCCTAGGTCGCATGACTTCCACAAACCATGAAACCTTATTTGTGTCTTGCAATAGAAAGTCTACTCTATCTATTACATCTAAAAATATGCAATCATAATCCCATACTGATTCACCTTATTTTTATCGAATCTCTTTTAGTTCTTAGATTTTTTGAGTCGTACACTTATTTACTTTGAATTCACCTATCAATTGGTCTTTGACATCTTTAAAGCTTACTTTGGCAACATCTCTTTTGTAGATGAAATATAGAGCTCTTCTTGTTAAAGATTCTATCAGCTCACACTTCTCTGCATCATCTGCAATTACATCTTCAATCTACAATTTCATTTTAAAATTTAGCAGATACTATTTAGAGTTAGTAAAATCATCATATGGTGTAAATGTGACTAAAAATATTATATTGATATCCATGCCTACTATGGTATTACTTGAAACTAATGATGGTGATTGAATAGACTTGGGCAATGTATTGAGATTAGCTACAACCTGAAATCCCACCTCAATCATTTTCTTCCTATCTAACTCTTTCTTGGTGTCTATATTATACTTCCTAAATTTATCTGTAAAAGA
>JARHVA010000609.1:3900000-3935000 GCA_037957365.1 Torreya grandis | reverse complement strand
TTCTGCCATGAACATGTCTAAACCTTCTTCCTGATGAATAGAGCTTTGAAACTCTGATCCTTCTTGACTGACTCGAACACGCTTCTACAATACCGAGCTATGTGTCTGAAGTTGTTGCACTTGTAGCATACTATGGTCTCTTCATCAAAGCTTGATAGAGGAGCAAAAGAGTTATGGCTTCTACTTGACTCTACTTGACTTTCCTTCTCCTTATTGCTATAATTGTTAGCTATTTTTCTAGATTCTAATTTCTTGTGACCATATCCATTACAATAAAAATAATAGCCATAAAAATCAGACATGTCTGTATATCTCTGACCTGATTGTCTTTTGTAGCTTTGTTATCTCTATCCTTCTCTGTTTGAAATGTCCTCTATATTCTTCAATTCTTCCCTTGTTTCCTCTTTTGTAAGAGCTTCAACATAGCTCTTCTTTTCAAATCTGATCTCTGTCTTATCTGAATTTGCTTTTTTACTTTCCAATATCTTATTTAGCGTGTTAGTGTTATCCTCAAATTTTGAATCACTAACTACTTTATCATTGACTGCTTTCTCAATATCTTCTTTTAAAGAGGCAATTTCAATAACATACCTTTCACATTCTTTTCTTGCCATTTCCAATTGTGCTGTTAGATCTTCTTCATTCTTCTTGGCTTCTTCCAAGTTCATTGTTAGATCATCAATAATTTTCTTTGACTCCTTTTCATTTTTCTTGATCCAGTGAATCAATCTTCGATTCTTCTTCTCAATAGCTTCTAACTCTTTTAAGGCATAAATGAGTTCTCCTTCCATATTCACTTTAGCTTCATTTTCTTCTTCTTCTTGATCACCTTCATGTATGGCCATGAATAATATTTCTTCTTCTTTTGAATCACTGACTCCACTATCTTTGACTGAGCTATGATCCTTAGAATACAGGCTCTTCTTCTTGAATCCCTTCTTGGATTTGCCTTTGAAATTCTTATTGTATGTAGGATTTTCTTCTTCATCGTCATTACCCTTGTTTGGGCATCTAGTTGAAAAATGTCCAATCTTTCCACAATTAAAACATTTAAAACGTAATTTTTCTTGATATTTACCTGTTCTTCTTTTTGGCTTGCGAATGAAAAGTGTTCCATTGTCATATTCATCATTGCTGGAACTATCACTTGATTCTTGAATCTTAGCTTTCTCTTTTTTTGATGCCTTAAAAGCCACTTCTCTCTTTGAGGGTTTATCTTGTTTTATTCGCATCTCATATGCCGTGAGTATAACATGAAGCTCATCCATCTTTAGCTTGGCTAAATTCTTCATCCCCTCGATTGTTGAAACCTTTGCATCATATATCATTAGTAGAGATCTCAAAACCTTTTGTACCACCATTGACTCTTCCAATGTTTCTCCAAGACCTTGAATCTAATTTACGATTTGATCAAATCGTAAAAGATAACTTGCTATATCTTCTTCTTCTTCCATCTTCAAACATTCAAACTATCTTCTAAAAGTCTAAATCTTAGCTTGTTGAACCTTTCCATCACCTTTGTAAATATTATCAAGTTTTACCCAAGTTTCATGACCAGATGTACATTGAATAACTTTAACAAATTCAGATTCACATAAACCACATAAAATAGCATTCAAATCTTAAGCATTACATTCACTTGCCTTCTTTGTTGTTGGAGTAATTGTAGATGTATGTGGCTCTTCATATTCCTCCACCACTACTTTCAATATGTCGAATCCAAGGGTCATCAAATAAGTCCTTATTCTTATGCTCCAAAAAGCATAATTCATCCCATCAAACAAAGGTTCCTTATTTGTAGAAAATCCTTCCTGTGACCCAGCCATTGTGCTTTTCTAATCTACCTTCAAGCTGTAAAACTTTTTAAAAAGGAACCTACTCTGATACAAATTGTTAAGCACAGGATATACTGAGAGGGGGGGGTGAATCAGTATATCATATATCTTATAAAACTTTCCTTTTATCAAATTCCACTTAATCAAACATTCAAGATATGCAATAAAACTAAAACAATAAACACCACACAAGAGAGAGACACTAGATACAATGTGGAAACCCAATGTGAGAAAAACCACAGAGAACAATATCAAGTATATGAATTAGCACCAACCCAAACAATATTTGCAAGCACCAACTTGCAGGAGCACCAACCCCTTTGTTGAGCACCAACCCAGCAACAATTCATTGGCACTAACCCACAAGAGCACTAACCCCTTTGCCGATCACCAACCCAACAACTATTCATGAGCAGCAACCCACATGAGCACCAACCCCTTTGCTGAGCACCAACCCAACAACAATTCGTGAGCACCAACCAACAGGAGCACCAACCCCTTTGTGTATACCACACAACTATCTCTCAATGTTGCTATCTCAACAAATCATAGTTCATTACAACATCTCTTTCCTCTCTCTCACCTTTGCTCTTCTAAGCTAGATATAACAAATACAAATCATATTCATCTCTCACAAATGCTCTTCTAAGCTAGATATTACAATATCAAATCAACCTCTCTCACATATTACAAATGGCTTTTCAAGCCTTTATTTATAGCTTTCCAAATGACCTTTGGCCTTCCCCCTTTGTGACCCTTCAATCCTCATAGAAAATGGTGCCAAACTTGTATGACCCTTCATATCCTTGTCTTTGAAAGTCATGTGGTGACCCTTCATGAGCAAAAATGTCCTTCCCTCTTTTGTCCTTATCTTGGTGACTTTTCGTATTCCTCAAAGTGTCCCTTCATGAGAAATTGTGCCCTTCCTCTTTTGTCTTCACTTGGTGACTCTCAGAATTCCCCAAGATGACTTCTTCATGGGAAAATGCGTCCCATCCTTATTTTGTCTTTACCCCGTAGCTCTTTGACTTCTCCACGGGCCCTTCTTTTGTCTCATATGCAACCAAAAATATATTCGTTAATATTAAATAAATATTAACTCACATTAGCCAAGATATATTTATTACAAACATCAATAAATGCAATGGGGCCTTTATCACCAATAATGCTAGACCTTTGACATCCATGACAATATTTCCAACAGTTGTCTCCTTATTTGAGTCTAAGCTATTCAACTCATGGACTCTTTTCACACCCCTTGATGAAGTCTTCAAAATGGAGATTTGGTCTTCTTTTCTACCTGATTTGGAAGGCTCAGGAGCTTTGTCTGATTCATCAAATTTATTATGTTCTAACTCTATTGTATGTTGATTAAACTCAACTTGGTCAAAAACTACATCCTCTACCTCCTACTCTGAGGAGCTCCAGTATTTATAAATTGATTTCGTCCACTTTTTTCTTAAAGAAGAATCTTTAGCCTAGGTACAAGTAGCCTATAGATGACCTAGAAGTTTATAGATATGGTATTGAAATCATGTGCTCTCAAAATCTAATACCTAAATGTGTTGTGATTGGCCACATTTGAGGATTATTTTATTTGAAAGCCCCTTGCTAAGGTATATTTACACACATATGTGAGCATATGTGCACAATCCCATTGTAGATATCTCTTCATCAAATTTTATGTAGGTGCTCAAGGTGTTTCCTATTTCTTTGAATGCAAAGGAAAAATGTAAAGGCAAGTTTGGAAGTCAAACCCATACTGGCATCTTGGTGACAGAGAGTGTATTTGGGTCAAATTTTAAAACCTATGGAGTGATGAATAGCTCCCTTATTCCCAAAAATCAAGGAGCTTTAGCAAGAATAATATAAAAACTTCCTATTTGAAGAGGTGGACAATGAATAATCCTTTAGATTAGAGGGAGATTTCACAAATCTTAGACCAATTTGAGTGAATCCATTAATAAAAATCTGAAGTGGTAGATCGGAGCCCATTAAATATATAAATAAAAGCCTCTTTTTCATAGATTCTCTAAACATGGGATACTTCCATCCCATCAATCTCAACTATCGACACCTCATCCACCTATTCCATAATATAGGATTGAGGAGGAAGATGCAACTATGGAGCACCAAATTTATGGGAAAAGTTTTTAATAACTTCTTTAAATGAACAAGGCTTAGAGGATGAGGGCATACATAAGCCTTTAGCTCCTCCCCATAGTCTCCCCAACATGAAAAGCGAGGAATTCTTTTCAATACTATAGCCCAACAGTGGATACAAGTCCTCAAGATGTTTTCCTTAAAAAAGAAGACATTGATGCACTGCTGGAATCCCTTCATATTTTTCTAATATGCACTTTAGATTGACCACCAACTCATCTAAATGGACCCAAAGGTATATTGTTTTCCAAAGAAGGGAACAAATAATAATCTGATGCCCTGACTTGATAAATTATTAGTCTTTTTAAAAATATTTTTGAGCTATCAGAGAGAAAGTTTTGTGAGATAAATCATCAAATAGTTTGCTTTCATACATGAACATCTATTTTAGGAGAAATAGACCAATTAGGGGTTGTTCTTGGTGACACTTTGTCAAAACATTTCTGAGCACCCACTAGACCACCACTCTTGGCCAGTTGATGAATGTTTTCAAGAATCTTATCTCCCTATTCCTTTTGAGCATATCTTAAAGACTTTGTACCCCACAATACAATATTGTGTTTATCCACTTTTTCAGACCCCTTGCTCGATCTATTCCATAAGCTTTGGGATATGCTTATAATGGATTGAAGCATGATAGCATAGTCCTTATAAAGTATGACTCTATCCTAAAGAAATGTAACCAAAAGTATCAGACCATCCTTCACAAATTTATGCAAAAAGTGAGTTGTAATCTGAGCACTTCAACTCACAAAATTTAATTGTGGGATTATGTCAAACACTTGGCATGAAACAAACAGTTTCCCACTTTTTACTTTCATGATGATAATGTTGGTTCCTCTCTTGACACAAACTATCAAATCTAGAAACTTCTCTTGTCTTGATACATAGCTTAATTTAATTCAAAACCTAAGAAATCTAGGGAGGGTATCCACGTAAGCATCAAGGGGAGTAAAATACAAAGCAATCACTTGGAGCAAAGGTGATTTACTTGAGTCCCCATTGCCATACTTGGCAATAATGTCAAGAAAATTGAGTAGTATAACAACTTCCAGTGCCATGGGCTTTGAAACCGCGATCATCATATCGTTAAGATTAAACTTTGCATCTTATGTTTATATTTACTTTTTCTTTGTCAAGCTAATAAAAATTGATGATAACACTTTGGTCTAAAATATAATCTAAAAAGTAGGTTTTTAAGTTCAAAGTGCACTAGTTTAAATTCTAGATATCCATACATGTAGTTTGTAGACACTATTTTATGATTATATAACACCTCAATCTTGTACACTTGGAAAATTTAGACCTTTATTATTTCTCTCAGTTTTAGACCTTTTTCACTTTTGCAAGTCTCGTATCTACTCTATCTTGTGCCCCTTAGCCTATATCTCTTAGTCTGACCAGTATTATGTTGATGACTTAGGCCTTCTATCTTGAATAGAAAGCTTAAAATATACTTATCTTCCATCTCTACAATTTTTAAAACTATACCTACTTTTCCACTCCATGGGCACTAACATTTGGGATAGAAACTATCATCAACATTAGTGTCCTAACCTGACACATGTTTTAAGTGCCCTAAAGTCATCCAATTTGTAAATAAAATGTATTTTAATGGTCAGCCTAAGTGTTTTAATGTGAGTTATTACTCTAAAGGGATTGATTTAAATACAAGATGAACCCTCATTCATTTCTCACGTAACAACATGGGAACAATATTAAGTATTCTTACCTAAGATAATTCAATTAAACAAAGCTTCCCTATTTCCATACTAGTCATAATAGGTACAACACATCTACAGGTCTGAAGTACTAAAGGAGCAACTCAAGAGCTTGACTTGACAAGTTACAAGTTAGGTCACTATTGTACTTGATTTACACATATTTCATGATTCACATACAAGATAACACATAGGGGAGAACTATATGAGCCTGAAGCCCTCTTCAGGAGTATTGGCTATGTAGGCAATGACCACTGGCAATGGGGACTTTGGGGTCAGATCAACACCATGTGCCCACTAGCACATTTTCCCCTAAGATCACTATGAAGATGAAGAACTAGGGTTTTGTTATTTCATAAGGAGTGACACACCATGATCTAGATCTAAATACACCAAAATGAAGGCAAAGTGAAACCTAGAAGCATCTAAGTGGTCACATCATTTTCTTGTAGATATTCCATACAAGACACTTATGTTGAACCTAAATAGTAGCATCGATATAACCATCCCAAGTTAATGTTAGTGCTTAAAACTCCAGAAGTGTTAGATCTAAAATATGATGACTATTCTAAAGGAAAATAATGACTGAATACTTTGATGCTTTTATTGAATAATAAGAGGGAAATATATGCAAAAATAAATCAGTTAATAAAATCATAAACTTGTAAAAATTTATACCATGCATCACCTAAACTAACATCTAAATAAAACATCTAACTATGCTAATCACTATGCTAGTATAATAGATCATTGCATTTTACAATGTAATATATCATATTTTTCCAACATTCTCCCCTTTATTACATTATTTCTACAAACATATTTTTTCTTGATAGTGACCCCCCCTTTATTACAAACACTGTAAAAAGATTTACACTCTCAGCATAACCTGCTCACTTTTTGAGGTGGCATGCCATCTTTGTAGCTTCAAGGTCTTGGTGTCACCTCAGTTTTTCTTTACAGGATTACCAAAAACCTAGAAGTGTCAAGAACACTTGTCTCTACTAACCACAAACCTGGAGGGTTGTAGGAGGTTTCTATTACACTTTAGTGGTTTCTCAGATTACCACAACTTTTTTCCAAGAACCAAGTTCTACTTTAGTGCTTTTGCTCCCCATAACATTCTTTTTTAGGAGGTACCAAACTAAAAAATAATGCTCAATACTTTATTGAAAAATATACTACAAAACATAAAAACACACCAAATTTTTTTTTACCATAGCAATGGTGTGACCCCATCATATGTGACTCACGAGAGGATTACAATTGTCCTCCAACCTCTGTGTATCCTCCAGCCTCCAGTAAAAGACACTGTTTACTCAGTTGATAGCTCAATGAAGCTCATATCCATATCATTTATGAGGGCAAAACTCTCCCACTAACACAAATGACTCAAGACATCGGTTTTACCCAATAATGCATCCATACAAGAGATATTTGAATTTGACAACATCATTAATGTACCCAAAACAAAATATTGATACCTTTTTATGATTTGACTCCATTAATGACATTTGCAATTGATAACTAACTCCAAATTTAAATTTTTTTTGACACTTTTGAAATTTCAAACTCTAAAATAAATAACTTCAAACTTGTATACTAGAAACTTATACTAAAAATTAATACTTTAATAAATTTATTCTATTCACCTTCTCATTTTGGAAAGGTTCGACAAACTACACTTTATATTGTTAAATCTAGATAGGAGGATTTAAGCATATATCATTAGATATGCCATGATTTACTTTAGTTGGGTTTTACTAAGAATTAAATGCTGGCTGGACTTTGTTATGTTGCAGTCAACGCTTAGTAATTCCACAAGCTACACTTCTTTTGCCAACCTACATAGGTTCTGATTAATGAATGGTGATTCAAAATTTGATTTTGATGCCAGACACCATATTAATATAAAATGGTCATGGACCTTCAAGATGCCTTCAAGACTAGATGGAAAATTAGCATAGAAATCATGTTAATCTATACAGAGTTTGACAGTATTGAATATTTCCTTATGAGTCTCAATGGATGCTGCAATATTTACTTCTTCAACATCGACTCTCATAGTTCTTCCAAGGATCTGTGTGACAGGTATGTGCAAGTGAGAGTCTTTAGAAAAAAGATAGATCTAGTTTATAATGCTGCCCACAAAGATTGTTGATCAAAACCACATTAGGCAAGAATAGCCTCGACATCAAATAGATCACAGAGTAGCCCAAGTGTGTAGCACTCTAAAACAAATTCTGATAGAATCAAGAAAATGAATTCGTGTTGAGAATGGTGATAGATTTTTAGTCTAAAGGAATAAAAAACAAGAGTATAAGCACTTTGAATATGCTAAATTCCTTTTATGAGCCGTTATCCAGTCTGTGATGAAGTTCGTGCTTCAGTTAATCAAGTTAATAGAGGATGAATTCAAACTGCTCCTCTTATTGGTCAAAGAAGAATTTTCACAAAAAATTAAACATAAAGACTTCAACTACGTGATCTTATTTTCATATTCAAAGGCAAAGAAAATGCAACTACCCCTCACAACATTTTGGATCCCATTATGAATTGATCTGATACTAATGAAAGAAAATAATGACTAAATATTTTGATGCTTTTATTAAACAATAATAGGTCAATATATACAAAGAGAAATCAGTTAATAAAATTGTAAACCTATAAATAGTTATGCCACGTATCACCTAAACAAACATCTAAGCAGAACATCTAACTATGCTAATCACTATGCTAGCATAACATATCATTACGCTTTACAATGTAATATATCATATTTTTATAACATGTTCTAGAATCTCCTTCCAACTTGCTTTCTGCTTATTCAAGAGCTAGAACTATATTCTCATTAGAACAAGTTAAGTACATTACTTCTTTATCATTTTCATATCTAACATAGTTGTACTTTCTATATTTAGAACTATCTCATTTTATGAATTCAACATATGCCTATATCTAAGTTTAACATTTAATTGGACTACTATATATCTGATTACCACTCTTGTGCCATTTCATTTCTATATACCCCTTTAATTAAATCTAGGTTTAACAATAAGATCACTTTGGGGCAAGTGCACCAGATTGGGGGACAAAAAAGGGCCTACCCATGGACATTTTTTTTTTTTAAATTTCATAAATATGAAATTCTATAGATTATTTGAGATGGCTACACTCAAAATTTGAAGATGGTATAAAAACATGAATTGTAGCATTTCAAGTCTAGTTTCTAAAAATCTATTTTTTTTTTAAAAAATGGTTAAGTATAAATATGTCAAACATCTAAAATTTGAAGAGGACCTCCTATTTTTTTAAAAATATAGTAGATAGATGGTCATGCAGCCCACCATTTTTTGAGCATCATTAAATATTGTTTGAAACCCTTTAGTGAATATTTAGATAAGATCTTCTAATGTGTTACGAACTTTATACATATATATATATATATATATATATATATATATATATATATATATATATATATATATATTTTGAAATTATATAGATCTAAAAACTGACAAAAAATGGATAGCTAGTCGTGCAACCCACCCTAACTACGTCAAAAAAAAATGAAAAATAATTTTTTTAATGTGTGTAGAATTAGGCCTAATTTGTTATCATATGATTTGTTTTGCAAAAGAGGACAATGTGCTTATTGTGAAAGTAATATTTTTTTAAATTTTGATGTTGAAATCCATAGCGCATTTGGTGATTGAAGTTAAAATTTGTTGGTTTTTATCAAAACTCTCAGTCTCAGCTATAGATGCACAATCAAAAGCCTTTGGCTTAGAAATCCAAGCCATTTTCAAGCCTAAATGTTCAAATTTCAATTCAAATTCAAATAACACATACACATTATACAAGAGTACATGTTGCTTTGTTATAAGACCAAAACCATCTCCATGCGCATATGAGAGTTTCACGCAAAGCCAACTTACGCCATAAGCTTATATTTACTACTCTAAATGTTAAGTAGGGATAGTGAGGGTCAATAAAGGAGTGATTAGGGAAAATGAGGATTCATGAGAGATGTATTAGGGATAATGAGGGATGAGTAGGAAGTTATCAAAGATGACGGAGGGATGATGATCAAGTGAAATTAACATGTAAAGTGGTTTTTTGATGTGTGTAGGTCATCAATGTGATCTATGTTACCCCAATAACACCACTTTGTATCAATTTTAAAGTGAGTGGTTTGAAAAATTCAATTTTTACAAACCTAAGACTCTTATAAATGCTAAGAATCAATTTGAAAGGCACAAAAACCTTTAAAATGACTATATGTTTACTAAAAATGGATATCAATTTCCAAAGTTATGTCCTAAAATCCCCAGGTTTACTACTGAGACCCTGAAAATGCCTAATTACTGACGTGATTAGATTTTAAAAAACTATTTTCTACATCATAAGGCATACAATTGTGAGACCAACTCTATCAAATGCCGAGTGATCCTAATTTCTTATATTTACTAAAATAAATTTAAGTATAAAAAAATGTAACAATATAAATATAAGATCATGGCTAAATTTGGCTTCACATGTAACTCCCACATGCTCATGGAGATGGTTTTGGTCTTATAACAAAGCAACACATATGCATTGTATAATGTGTACGTGTTATATGATATAATATATAATGCGTACACATTATTTGAATTTACAATATGTGTACACATTATGGTTCGGTAATTACTGAGTTATAATTTAAATAATATGATCATTTTAATTAAATAACACGATCATATTATTTAACAATGCGATTATGTTACCTAAAACGTTCATAAAATTATCCCTCAACTCCATACACATACTCTTAGATCATTTTAAATTTAAACACAATTATATCCTTTTTAGACATTTAAGTGTATGCTTACACACATGACTCAAAGTGGGTAAAAATGTAAACACCTAAAAAATGGCCTTAAAGAATTTACTAAATCTTGATTCATATGTTTTTTTTACTTTTCTAGTTTCAATTATTGGTCCAACTTAGGCATTATTGGAGAGTTTTTCAATTTCAATGTCTATCCCCCTTATTATTAACCCTAGACTTTTTCTCTATATTCTTGTTCTTCTAGAGTCTTTGTGCTAGAAGTGCCCTCAACATTCCTAAGACTAGTTATAAGCACTTTGATGATGTAAGCCCTATTCTTTGGTATTCAAAAAATTGGGGTCAATTATCCCCTTTGTATCATATTTTTTTATTTCTAGATGTTTTATTTTGGTTTTCACACCAATAGATCCCTTATAATTTGAATATAATTGTTGATAATTAAACAAGCATTGTAGTTAATTTTAAAAATAAGCATATTAAACACGCACAAGAAATTATATTCATTCACATATAAATCTAAGTGCACTCAAGTGAGATAAAGCAATGATCATAGGCATAAATGTCATTTTATAAAATTATCACTTTCTTATGGGGCACTTTTGGCACACAATCTACTGTTTTTATCTATATTATATAATTAAAATTTATAAATTTATTTTGTTTAAATGCAAATTAATACTTTTGATGTTGCAGTTCTTACCCTTTAGCGCCCAAAAAAATAATGACATTGTCATATTATTCACTAGACCTAATGGAGACTCATAAAGACACTAAATATTTTCCTTAAGTCTTGAGGTATCATAAGGACATTATAGTGGTCTTACCTATAAAGAATAAATCTGTAATTACATGTGCACATAAGTCATAGTGCATAAATTGAATTGAAAAAATAGAGTATTACAAGGTAAATAATTTAGTCATCAATTTTTTTTAGAGTTTCATGTCACTTGTTAGAAGTGCCCCCAACATTCCTAACCCCTGTTTGAAGTGACTTGGATGCCCTGAATACCATAGCCTAATCAAATCCAAAATTTTGGATGAGGTTGCTAAGACTATTAAATGTGCATTTTCAAGTTCAAATTTATTCGACAAAGTTATAACAATTATTTATTCAAAATAATCCTCTAAATATTTACACACACACACACACACACACACACACACACACGTGTGTGTGTGTGTGTGTGTGTGTGTGTGTGTGTGTGTGTGAATAAGGTTTTCATGATAGAACACCTCTAAAACCATTCACACCTCTAATAATATTCTGTTGCAATTACATCAGCTTGTATGACATTTTTGTCCACTCTTAACAATAGAAAATGACCAATCAAAGATGTATACACCTCTCTAATGTATGATATCACCTGAAATAACATGTCATAGCCCCTCACCATCATAGACTAGTTCACCTTAAAATATTTTACCACTTGCATACTTTTTATGTGTTGTCCTTCCCTAATACTTCATCATTGATTAGTGCATCGTGAAATGAAACATCTTCTATCCGCACAATACATCGCGACATCATATGAAGTAACACAACTTTATTTTCCACCATCACCTCCATTATAAATATAAAAATATTATTGCTTAATCTTTCGTTCACAAATACTGAAATGAAATTTTATCCATTTTAATGTAACTTGCACTTTTAAAACACTTATTAATTTATATACATTACAATAATTTATTAATAAAAAATATATATCTTTATATACATAAATTTTTTAACATTTTAATTGGTATGATTTTATATATATATAAAAGATTTAATTTACAATCTTATTTTACTTGTCATCCTTAAATTTTAAAAGAAAGCCAAAAAGAAGACAACCAAATCTAACTTTCAACTAATATCAAAGCTATAAATGATAGACATCTTCACCCACTATAATTCTGTTGAGTAGAGGCGAAAGTAAAATTTACATAACCCACTTGAAACTATAGGTGAACGAACTATATAAAGAGCTTCCTCCAGATATAGATGAACAAATTACAGATGAAACCCAACACACGGTAGCCTTTAAAAAAACTCCGTCTACATTCTCTTTCGAACACGTGTCCATCACCTACAACAATTATAAGAAGGAACCTTGGGATATTCTGTGTGCCCAACCACTCCAGACGCACTCGAAAGGCCAAAAGCATTTTTCAATAATAAAATAATATAACGAAACGTCAAAAATATCTTTCAATAATAAAATAATATAGCAAGTAAATTTTTTTAATATATTTTTGTAACGAATTCATATATATGTTCTATATTTTAATAATAGATTATACTTTCACGATCCAAAACATTTTTTTAATTTAATATACAAATACAGTCTACTTACTTACTTTTTTAAAAATTAAAAAAAAATTATGTGATCAATTCTTTAATTATACAGACGTTTTCAACGCAGTAAATCTGTTGTGATAATGGGGAGAGTGACATAGCACATTATTCGCTGTCGGAAGCGTACCATCCAAATTTATATATTGTATTTTTTTCAATTATTGATCCATGTCCAGTCGAATGCGTACAATATTCGGAATAAAGAAGCGAGCTTTATGACTCCACTCAGAGGCTAAATTTGACTCCCGTTTAAACGTTTTTTACCATTTTAAATGTAAAATGCTTCCAATTTTTTTTTGAAACCATAATGAAGAACGGAGATTTTTTTTAGAAAACTGTCATTTTGACGTTCACATTTTAAAAACATCCATTCTAATTTTATAAAAGGCTAAACCCATAGTATTAATGATTAAATCTTCTAAATTTTAATTCATGTAGTGGCAACTGGCACCATAGTACGCTAAATATTTTGAATCTCCACCGTAGACTGTAGTACTCTAAAAATGTTAAATCTTCTAAATTTTAATTCATTAACAGGGCTCAACATTGATGAATTGCCGTGGTAGTTAAAAAGGGTTCGTAACTTGGTGAATCGTGAATCATGAATCTGATCGACCATGGTCATTCCAAATTCCAATTTCCCCCGAATCCCCAATGTGGTGAATGTGGTGTCGTTGCAGCCTGCAGCGTGCGTGGGAGAATATATGGGCCGCGGCAGAATATGGTAGCACCGCAAAAGTATCCCAGTACCCATTTGATTTTTTGCATTGGCTTTTTCTGTTATTTTGGGTTCTGACTTCTGACTCTTTGAGCAACTCTTCTTTGTTCTCACTTTTTAACTTTTTCCCACTCGCAGGCCCCCCAGATTCACTAGATTTTAAATAGGATGTAATTTTCTTTGATTGTTTTTAAATTAATGGGGATGAGGAAAACCAGAGCACTGGAATTTGGAAAGCAATAATAATAAAGGGTGGAGCATAACATAGGCAGGTAGTTTGCTTGCTTGTGCAGGGCGATGGAGGGGGGTGTAGAGGGGCATAATCTAGTTGACAATCGCTGCAGTGGTTGTGTTAGGGAGGTGTGGCGTGGAAGGGGCAACACAGGGGTCGTCTTTGTTCGTGTTGGAAGATTTGTTTTTGGACACAGGGATAACAAAGGGTTGGACACATATGCAAGAGCCACTTCTCTGATGTATGGAAACGACTTCTACAATAACAGCTCAAGCGGTAGGTTTTCCAATGGCAATCACGACCTTTCTTTATATACCATACCAATATTTTCTGATATTTTATGTTAGTCTTAGGCAATGGCTATGTTATTTGCAACTACTTTGTTAAATTTATCGTGTCCGCCTCCACATATGTGTGCTAGAGATGACATTGAGCATGGGGAAATTTTGCATCAGCTGGATCTAGTATCCTCGATTCTACATGGGCTTTCTTTGTAAGTTCATCAAACGTTCAAACAATCTAACTTATTTATATTTTTATTAAAAAAAAAATTCATAAAAATTGTGTGAAGAGGGTTTTGCTGAATGTGTCTTTAGATCGCATTCAGATCTTTTTGATGATATATCAAAAAAATTATTATCAAATATTTCTTCACATAATTTTTATTCAAAATTTTCTCTTTAATTTATAAAAACATGGAAATTTTTTATTAGACATGTTTATTAAAAGTATAATATATTTGAATTGCAATGAATTAAGTAAATTTCAATATTTAAAAGGAATAAAAAATTAAATATTTAATAAATGATATGATAAATGTTTAAAGGGAATAAATTTTTAAAAAAATTAATGAATAATATGATATTTTTATTAAATGTTGATTTCTTTCATGTTATAAAAAAATAATATCAATCAATGTAAATATGACATTGAATTTAGTTGAGTAGATTTATATATTTAAAAAAAATAAAAAATATAAAAACATAATGATCAAAATGGATTTTTTCATATTATTAAAAAAATAATATAAATGTAACAATGAATTTAGTTTAAGAAAATTTAAATGTTTAAAGAAATAAATTTTTTAAAAAGTTAATAAATGATATGATGCTATTTTTATTAGATGTTTATTTTTTTATTAGTATTAAAAAAAAATTATAAATTAATGTAAACTCTATTCATTTGTTTTTTTAATTTAATTTATCCAATAGATGGATAAAATAATGATTATATCATTGAAATTTATTTCATAAAATATATATTATTATGTCAACTTTATTGTTATAAGAAAACATAATTATATTAATAGATAATCTGATAGGAGTAAATGTAATGTTGTGATATATCAATAAAAATGCTCTATTTTAAATTTGATTCTCTATTTAATTGTTAAAGAAAAATTTAAAAAAGCAAAGAAAATTATAATATCTTAAAATCTAAATTAAAGGTGTAATTAAATTAAAGCTATCACTCATTAATTATTAATTTACAAAAATATAATAATCATTAAATAATATGAAATCCTACAATAAATAAAATTATATAATAAATTTAAATACTTCAAATTTAATATTTCTGTAAATATTTATGACACATAAACTAATTATAAATGTATTGTGTATTCAATTATCTTTGCATAATACTTACACCCACTCCTTTAAAACTTGTAAATGCCCTCAAGTCATTATTTATAATGATGAGGGGGATAGAGTTTTCTATTTCATTCTCCTACTGTTTAGTCATCCTCCCCATCAAATTTTACTGCTTAACAACTGACTAATGAAACTTGTACATGTTACAAGCTTTTCGCCTAAAAAGTATACCTTTATTTGTGATTAAAAAACTAGTTTGTTGTATTCGAGTATATAGGGGTCAATAATTATATCGATTTTTTTATTTTTTATTTTAAATTAGTCAATACATTCTATTAAAACTGTTTTATTGAATGATTACGGGTTATTTTTTATTTGATAGGGTAAACGGATTAGCATTTTGACTAGAGTCAAGGACACAAATGAGAGGCCCAAGACACTCTTATGTCAAATACCAACCATTTTTAAATCACCACCAGCCACCACGGACCAACCAAAAACACCAACTACCACTACCAAATTATAATTTAAATGCATCAAAGATATTATGACACATTATAATATTTCTTAGATATGTTGACATATACTTAAATATAATAAGATTTTATTTATATCAATAATATCTATATTCTTATATCATTTTATTATATGAAAAAATACTTTTGTATTTATATTAAAATTGTGAAAGTCAAAAATGAAAAGGGAACATCATGTGCAAGGTAACATTAGTTTAAAAAACGTCACAATTTTTTTTCTTGACAGGTAAAAATGACCGTCAAATTTAACCCTTGAGGTCCCCACTATACACCGTCCCTCTAACCTTTTAATATTATAAGGACATAACCCCCGCCTCTGCTCTTTTACCAAACAAAATCTATGGTTGACAGCCCACAACATAGGACTCCAGTTCCTATAAATTACAACCCACAGACCTTTTCAAATAGTTCAAAAACATTTGTTTGTTTCCCAGCAACTTACCTCTTGTTTTATAATTCTATTTTGCCTCTGCTTACACATCTTTAGTGGCATTGTAGCTGCCTATAAAATTGCAATCAATTGGCCTTCTTTCATATATAAATTGCACCCAACCCAGATCTATATTGCTCATTGTCCCCCACCATCTGACCTAAGCCTAAAAAACTTTGCTGAATCCTTGTTTTTGTGGAGTTTGAAGAAATGGTTGCGCTTGAGTATGTATCAGATCTTCTTGCAGGAAGCTCAAAGCACAAGTAAAGGAAGCAGATGCAGGTATACCAAGATTCCATTTTTCAACTTCTTTTTTTTTTTTTTTTTCTCATTATGGACATGCATTTGGAATTTTGTATAGCATGACTTTGATGCACCATTACTCCAACTTGTCATTTGCAGAACCTTAAAAAGTATCCACTGGTTCGTATTTTTGTACTGGATGGTGGTTGTAGATTGATTTTTTCCCCATTGAAATAAGAACATACTAGATCTTGTAACGGATTTCTAATGTTTTATAATAGAGTTAATGTGTTTCAAAATCCGGAATGCCTGGATGGGTTTTGGGTTTTAAGAGACCCATGATACTTCTAGATTGGTATATATATGTCTTGCCAACAATAACATCAGTCATAGTTATGGACAGAGCTATTAAGTTTTTACTCTATCTAAGTGCAAAGCTCCATAACAAAAATGACTTTAGTAAAATCCAAATGTAGCCTTCATGATAGAGGGAAGATTCATTGTGGAGAATAGAATATCCACCATCCCAATAGTGACTGCATAACCAACCAATCACCAACCAGAACTGTTGCAAGCTGGCTTAGATGATTGTTTTATTGATACAGGTTTTCTTGAATAAAAAATTGAGGTTAGTTTTGATTTGATTTGTCTGGATTCTTTCATTTTAGTATAAGTTTCGAATGGCATCCATTATGTTAAAAGATCATTGGTTTATTAATGAAGTTTGTAATTAAATCAAAATTTTGTTAAATCTTGTAGTTTCTTATTGTTATGTATCTTCTTGATGGTATTATGACTTAGTTCCATAATTTATTAAATCAGACGTTTGTAAATCTTAAATATAACGTTTCAAAATTCAATTTATCTTCTCATGGATGTTCTGGCTTAATTACTTTTTTTTTTTTTTAAATGTTACCATTTTTGTGCAGTGTGGAGTTGAAAGTTCGCATGGATTGTGATGGGTGTGAGCTCAAAGTCAAGAACGCTGTGTCTTCCATGAAAGGTAATCGTCCAGACCCCCAATATGAGATCTGCAATATTGATTTACAGGAATTTGAAAATACATAAAACTGAAGACTAATTCGTTACGGGGGTTTTGTTCAGGTGTGAAGTCGGTGGATATAAACAGGAAAATGCAGAAGGTGACCGTAACCGGTTATGTGGATCCGAACAAGGTGATAAAGAAGGTAAAATCGACTGGCAAACGGGCAGAGATTTGGCCGTACGTTCCATACAATCTGGTGTCTCAGCCTTATACTGCACAGGTCTATGACAAAAAGGCACCTGCTGGCTATGTCCGAAAGGCTGACTACAACGCCGTCACCAGCCATAACTCTGCAGACGAACAATACACGACCATGTTCAGCGAGGACAACCCAAATGCCTGCTCCGTCATGTAATGTAATATAAATTTGTCTATCTAATCATGGCGGCTGTAGAGGCATTTGTGTTTGAGAGGATGTTTACATAATTAATTTAATGAGAGGCCAATTTGGCCTTTCGTGAATTTTTCACTTGGAATGTCGCCATCTCTAAGTGTTAAAAAAATGGGGACACGGAATCTTATTGCACATGGGTACGTGCAAGGATGGGGACGTTTTTATAGTTTCGCTTGTACCAAGTTATGTGAACTTTAATAAATGAAAACAAAATAATTAAAGATTACCACGATTTATATGTTGCCTGCACAGTTGGAATGAACAGAAATTTTTTTATAAATTTAACGATGCGACGTCGAACACACTAAGGCATTTGAGATTTCAAATCAAAATTGATATTTCCGGAGAATCGTAAAAAAAAAAACGCAGGATGTAACGAAGTAGGTGAAAAGCGCGCTCGATGCTCCCCTGAGAGCGTTTGTATTGCTGTCCGAGAGCATTTAGGGCTCCCGAAATTCTGACCTAAAAATCTTCACATCTCAATACAATCATTTAATAAGTAATTTAGAATGAGACTAGGTAATTGTTTGAATACATAAGCGCCAGGGTGAAAATGCTTAGTGACGTCATGAAAATAGAGTATTGAAGTTTTCTTCTTTATTTTCATTTGTATGTGAGATAAGTCAATGAGTTTGGTTGAGATAAAATTTTAAGGGAAAGGTCTCAATAGTTGTGTATGTTCTAATTGTCGAATAAGACTTTTGTTAACATGTATTTTATTGACGTAATATATTAATGTGCATAAATATTAAAGAGCACAGCACCAGACAGTGAACATGTAGTATCTAATACTTGTTCAACATTTATTCTACAAAATTAAAAGTAACTAATCACATCTTGACAAGTAAGAGTTAAATATTGATATTCTAATGCACACTATTGGTACTCCAAAAATTAAGTTTTGGTTATAGATTTAAAAAATGCATTTTATGACTTTTTGTGATAAAATCAATTATTTCGTAAAATGTTTGAAATCTAATATGATGTTATGACACCTTAATTCACTGTCCAAAGTTAGGGTGCACAGCTTTTGAGACCTTTAGACATTTTGTTATGAGTAGCAAGTAACAATATGAAAATTTTGAAAATATGTGAGTGGTAGGTATATTTTTATAGATATTTCAACTTTTTGTTATATATAATTTTAAGTATTAAAAATAAAGTGGCATATCTTTATATTTTTTTATTAAGCTTATATTTAATTTTCTAACTTATTATATGTAAAATAGTTTTATAAAAAATATATGTATATCATTTTATTTAAATATTTATTTAACGATATTTTACTTTTCAATATATATATATATATATATATATATATATATGATTGATTAAGTTGATATTTATATTAAAAATAGTAATTTAAAATATTTAAAAGAAAATTGTTTATATTGAGTATAAAAATAGAGATTTAAATTTTTACTAAAAAATTATTTGAGAGATTGAAAAGAAAACTACATATATTGAGTATAAATAGAGATTTGAATTTTAATCCCAAAAAAATTAAAAATTAAGACATGAAAAAAAAAGAAAAAAAAAGTCATTTATAATTAAAAAGATAGGTTTAAAGATTGAATAAATAAATAAAAATGATTTTCAATTTTTGATGATTAATTTGGAATAAATAAATTAAATAAAAATTTAGATAATTTATTTTTTAACTTCTTTTTTTTTTTTGATCTGTTGGTTGTTAATATTTTTTTAAATTATTTTAAATGATTTTATTTCTAAAAGGTTTATTGTGACCTTTCTTTAATTTTATGATTAGGTGTGACCTCTCTTTAATTTTATGATTAGGTGTAGTGATAGATATTATGTTCATAATTTTTATGAAGTGGTCAATAGTATTATAGAATGATTTTTATGGGTTCTTTCTAACTTTAAAATTAAATATTATTTGGGAAAATAACTAGTTGTTACAAATAATCACATGGATTTAAATTCAATTCATAATTATAAATAGTAAATTTATCCAAAACTCTCTATTGGATTGATAAGTTTAAGATTTAATGTGATATGACTTGCATCTAAGTAAAAAATTATGATGTTTTTAATTAATAATTCATATGAACTTATCTCTTATGAATATGAACAATGCGTTTAACACTTGCTACATCTAAGTAAAAAATTACGATATTTTTAATTACAAAGATTTGGAAAAAAAAATTATTGTTACTATAAATTTTTTTATGTTATTTAATACTATACTACATATTCAAATACAATTTTAAAAAGTGACTGTAAAAGTTGAGCAATTTGGGACCTTAATTAGCCACATGAACAATGATTTTTGCACAATAAGTAGTGTTTCTCTTGACTCCTTAAGTATAACTCTCTTATGCAAGGACAAGGTCAAAAGGAGCGTCATAGAGCTCGACACCAATGTCAATATATTTTTATTTTTTTTCCATGTCCTCTTTCGACAATACTCTAATGGGTAGTTATACAAATTGACCCTCCCTAAAATAGATATAACTGATAGATTGTATGACTTCACTAAAAAACAAATTCTTTCATTTAACATTAACCATTTTAATTCAACAACCTCAAAATTAGTATTTGATTGCTCTTGTAACTTAATATATTTACTTGATTTTTTTTTGGGTGACCTCTAAATTTATTAATCCTCATATCCAATACTTAATTTAAATTTCTAAAAATATAATTTCTTTCCATCCTTTTTTTTAATTATAACATATACTTAACGAAAATGAATGTAATATTTATGCTTTCAATAAAAATAATTTACCCATGCCAAAGTTGTGCATATGTTGAGAGCATTAGAATTCAACATTTTATATCAAAATCTCAATCATTTAAAAGAGTGATGAGAAAGTCCCCACTATCAATTCTTACACATTATAAAATATATATGTAAAAAATTATTTGGAGTTTATAGCGTTTAAATCTCAGCACGTTCTAAAAAGTTATAAATTGGTAAAATGTGTATAAGAGGATGGTGAGATTCAAATGTGAATGTTTCCAATCATTTTTCTTTTCTATAATTCCACTTTATAAAGCAAAAAAATAATTGATCCCCACCTTCTTATAAAAGAAGTCAATTCAAAAAAAGGTTCTCCTAGTATCTTGTACTAAAAGGAGCCATGATTAGAAAATAACAAAATTTATAACTTTACAACTAGCTTCAACCTCCACATCATCATCAAGAATGTTGTCCTTTTATGTCTTTCTCTTTCATTAGGTACTTCATAATCATTTATACCAACCAAGGTTTAAATTTAAACAATATATGGTCATATTTTCATATATTTAAACATAAAATATAATCAATATTTATAAAATATTATAATAGAATCAAGATAAAATTTTAGAAAGATCACGAAAAATGATAAAATTTTATAATAAATCTATATATTTTGTAATTTTTCTTTCAATTATAAATTATATTAGTATTTTAAAAAAATGTTAAATAAATTTCTTCATTAAAAAAATTTATGGTAAAGAGGGTCGACCATCAAATTTAAACTTTAAAATACTAATATTTACAAATTAAAGGCTTAAACACTTTTTGTTTCTTTTTTTAATCAAAACAAACCTATCTCTTTCTTTATAATTATATTTGATTAGGTAAACAGGTCACGTTTTATACCCTGAAACATAAATGGGAGATCTAGGTCCCCCTTACATCAAATACTAACTTTACTTAAATTACCACTGATCATTATAGACCAACTTAAGTCACCAACGACCACCACTGGCCTACCATACCATAACATAATTTAAACCTGGGTGGCACTAGACACAATCTGTGTGAAATAAATTTAGAACTGCTAAAAAATCAACTAAGCATGTAATCTTAATTTAAGCTAAATTTAACCTAAGATAGAGAAACAAACATAGAAAATAAAAAACACATAATTATACTTCGAATGTCCAAGCTTTCTCTATTGTGATATAAACTTGATTTGCTCTTCAAAAATATGGTGCTCCTTCTTCTAATATAAAGGAGAACGGGCAATGTTTTGGTGCAAAAAAGTTTTTTGTATACTTTGATTCACTTGGATTTGCTTATGAATTGGATATAACTTCATTAGCATAAGTCAATATTCTTGAAAATGAAGGTTTTCAAGCTTATTTATAGAGTTTTGAAGGAAGATCTAACAATAGAGGATTATTTGGATTTATTAATGGATCCAAATGATCAATGGTAGCTAATAAGTCCTCACCTATGAGAATGAGTACCACTTCAAATGATTGAGAGAAGAATGAGATTGGTTAGATGAGTTATCAGGAATAAGTCAAACTTGTTGACAACTCAGGGGATGACTCGTAGGAGGCTGAGAAAGTTGTGGGTTAGGTTGGAATAAGGGGAAAAAGTGGAAGATGTTGGATGAGATGTAAAATCTGAATATTATATTCAAAATAAGGATTCTAAAGTGTGCATAATTGACTAATTTAATTTATTCAATTATTTTAACTTGGAGAGAGATGTGATGAATTATTTTTAAAAAGTATTAAATAGATTTTAGGTACATTTCAGCACTAAATAAAATTTAGGTGTCTACATTTATCCATATTTATAATAGAGTAGAATTAGGATGTTGATGATTAAAAGAGATAAATTTGTTCCAAACGAATAGAAATGTGTGTGATGATGCCCCCTCGAGGGTTTGTGTGAAAAAAAATGGACAAATGTACAAAATTGATGAAAAGAAGAAATGGAAAAAATGAGGTGGACTAATGATAAATCAACTTACTATCGAATTGATGTCAAACTTGTAAGATGTTGGTTGTGTAAAAAGGTTTCCCTTAGTTAATTAGAAGGAGAGTATAGATTTGAAAACCTATAGTTTTACCATTCCTAAATTGCATGCTTAATGTTTTGCTAATGCATAGGGGTCAATTGAGCGGTTGTGGGAACGATATATCCTAGCAATAATAAATTATATATCTAAAAATAGAAAAAGAGATATTGAATCACAAATGATAATGATAATTTTATGTAGATAGATTTTTTCAAGATATTGAAGACAGATTTGGAATAAATTAATTTAATGTATCCAAAAATTTTCAATATGGATAAGAATGAGCATGATGAAGGGATGGGGGAAATATTTGATAGGGAGAAAAATATATGTAGAACAAATGGGGTATAGAGATTCATTTGTGCAAATTTTATTTTAAAATTTATTTGATAAGAAAATTGAATTGAGAGTTTTGATGTGAGACCTTGGAGGAAATATGGACCATATTCCACACCATGAGCACCACGCTGAGTGAGTGAGGAGGATCTAGAGACTCAAGAGGAGCGGGCTTCCAGTAAGTTAGTTTAAATTTATTTTTTTTGTATTTATGGTTATGAATTAGGGTGGAAAGTTAGAGAAAATTAATTCATTATTTCTAGAATGATTGATTTGGCATTGAAAATAGAAAATTCACTACAAGTAACTATGAATTCACAAAACGTAGTAGTGATTTTGTAAAACAAAGAAGAGAAATCACATTAGGTTAAGAAAGATGATTTTACTATTCAGAAGTGGCAAAATCATTCAAGGGGAGTGAAATAGATGGTTAGAGAAGTAAATTTGTTCAATGAAAAACCAAATTTGTTGGAATGAGTGAAAGGCAAATTTGAAGGAAATGATAGTGAATTTGCATAATACAGGAATGAGAATGTTAAATGTAGAAGAGAAAATGTGATGTTAAGAATGAAAGAAGGATGATAAATTATATGAGTGAATAAAGTGAAAAATGTTTATTTTACTTTTTGTATTTTGTTGAGTGATTGTAATGTAATGATGATTTTTATTTTTAATGTCGAGTAAAATTAATAATATGCTAATGCATGTGATTTGTAGGAGGTATTACCTGTGCTTGTGAATTGAGAGTGGAGACTTGGAGTGATAGCATGGATGGTGAGGTTCATAGAGTATGAGTTTGGCGTTTTAGAGGTGAGTAACTTATTATACATTGCATAGATTCTAAAGATTCAATTGAATAGAGCACTTATTATATCACTCATTGAGAGATGGCATAGTGAGACTAATACAAGTTACTTATCAATAAGGGAAATGACTATCACATTGAAGGACATGTATCAAATTCTAGGTATTCTAATACAAGGGAGATTTGTATACGAGGGGTAGGGTCCAATAGAGATTACATTATTTAAGATTTTTGGTTTTACATTGATTCTTATTGTTAGAGGCAGAGTTGATGTAGACTATTATACTAGATTAGAGATAGATTCTTTGACTATTATTCTCATAAATGTTGTTAATGGCATTATGCTACCTGACAAGAGTGAGAGGTTATGTCCTGTTGGTCTTCTATATGTGATTGGATACATGATGGAGATGGGTGTGAAATTTTCATGGGTTCCATGCATTTTAACACAATTGTATCAGGATTTGCATCATGTAGTGTAATCAGATCAGAGAGAAATTGGTCCATCAAGATTATTATAGGTGTGGTGTTGGGAGCACATTGCTATAGAGAGGTTGGTTGGACATATGAGCACATGGTCTGATGATGAGCCATTGTCATATAGGTGGCTTGTGATTATTTAGAAACGTAGACCACACTTAGGTGACCTTGAGTTTTATAGAAGGGCTATTGATGAGTTAGGTGATGATCAGAGCACCTGGAGACCTTATAGAGAGATTGTATTTTAGTGGCCACATAATGACCTACACATAGATTACATGATGACTCCTTGTTACATTATTGGGACACATGATTACATCATAGAGAGATATCACTCAGATAGGGTGATGAGATAGTTTGGGGTGAGACAACATATACCATCTGGGCAACATGTGTTTGCATAATCAGTGTGGGAGAGAGCATAGTGGGGTATGGCCATTGATGCATCCACAGACAACCATAATTGGACATAGTTACAGATTGTTACATGGAGTGAATGGAGAGATGTCATTGATGTTGGATTTATTGATGAGTGTGCAAATTAGTGGGCTTGATAGAGACTAATTAGGTTGACTATTCCATAAGCACCACCACAGACGTGGAGGTAGAGATTGTGGCTAGCTTAAGTAGACATCCACGAGGCATAGGATTGGGAGCCTCGATCAAGAGGGATATGACATGAGATAGAGGATTTTGTGGAGATTAGCGAACTGCATGATGTGGAGATTACAAACAAGGAGGATGTAGAGATTTTGTGTGAGGCAGGGATTGATATTGATTTTGATATAGGGATATAGGGATTGATATTGAGTTTTATATAAGGATGGATCTAGATACAGAACAGAGGGTTGGAAGGGACACCCCATTAATAGAGGTTGATAGTGAGGAGGATAGAGAAGGGGAGGATGTGATCATGAAAGCAAGATAGGACACCTACATAGATATAGGGGATGTGGTTGGTTCTTCATGCACTCTGAGATCTAGGGAGGAATGTGCACTTATTAACAAAGTTTGAGAGGACATTAGAGGTCATGATAGAGAGATTAATGGATTACACCATGAGGTTTCTAAACTATAGGGTATAGTAGATGGTAGAGGAGACCAAATGGCTGAGATCAGATGATTACAGTCCAAGGTTGATATATTATAGGTAGTTATAAATGGGATAGATGGGGATGCCATGTCTAGAACATTGGTTACACATGATGTAGAGACCTAGATGCTAGACTATACAACATTCACACAACACTAAGAAAATAGAGAGAGATAGCAAGGGTTGAGCTAGTAGAGGTGAGGGTGTTACTATCTAGACAAGGGTAGATTTATACTTTAGATAGAGTGATGAGGGACATGGAGTAGACCACATATTATAGGATCTTGTATGAATAGGTTGTACCAAATTCTTAGAAGGCACCATCATCTAAAGAGTAATCTATGAGACATTCATTGTCTGCTAGATCAATTCATCTTATTGAGTCAGAGAAGTTAGTGGGATAGGTAGAGTGTGTGATGGGTATTCCATGAGGCACACCATGATGTGAGGAGCTATTCATGAGACTAGACACTCCGTTAGAGGGATAAGATGAGACATAGGGGATATTGGATAGATTGATTCTTTGATGTATATATATTTTGATATGTATCTTTTGTATAGACACATTATATATATATATATATATATATATATATATATATATATATATATATATATATATATATATATATATATATATATATATATATATATATGATGATGATGATGATGATGATGATGATGATGATTTATTGAGACTTTGTATTATGTGGATTTATCCATTGATGGACTATTTATTGATTTATATATACTTTGTACATGGTTGATAGATGTATGGATATATGTAACATTGGTTATATTTATTCTAGTTTGATTTACGCTAGCATGTTTTGATTCTTCCAGCATATAGATGATGGATTTATGGATTATGTAATGTATGATTGGGTGGTTTGTATGGGTTTAGAATGTGACATAGTTGCATTGCATGTGTATTTGTTCTTTGTATTAGATTTTCAAAAATATTCTACTTTGAGCAACTTGATTTTTAATATAACATAAAACACATTACCACCAAAGATATTGAATAATCATGATGAATGTTGATGTTTTAAGCATATGAACAAAGGAAAGAATAAATTATGTAAAATCAAATTATGTCCTGATATAGTAAAAACCATAACCATACTATTATGCATTTCAAAAAAAAATCTTTGTAAACACAAATAAAATAATAACTAAAACAAGAGGTGAAAACAAAAAGGTAATATAAATGACTTTGAACACACACATAATAATAATGCAACAATATTAAGCAATAATTCTACATAAATAAACAAACAAAGAGTAGATCTAACAACAAAAAAATGATCACAATTGACAAAGTAAAGGAAATAACCATTTGAATGACTAAATATAAAATGAATTAAAACAACCAACTTAATGGTTAGAGATATAAAATTGAATAAAATAACCAATTGAATGTATAGAGATAGAAAACAAACAAAACACACAAAGGTTGTAAATAGAAAAGTTGGAAACAAAGTCAGTCTAAGCAAGGATTAGACAATTGTAGCCAAGACCAAGGCTAGGTACCGAACAATTGAGGGAGAAGTATAAGGATAAGTGAATCCATGTTTGGGGAAATGGATGATGGGGAAGATGGTGGCCAAGTTGACCTTAGAGACCCCCTATCTCTATGTATTGCCTACATAATGTACCATAGAAAAAGTCTATGTGGGGATATCAAACCAGATGTAGTTCTCCAAATATGAGAAGTGATGAGAAAGTGGATGTTTGATGAAGCATTTTTTATGTTTTATGAAAAAGATTCATGAGTGACCACCCACTAATGAGTGGATGATGTAGAAGATAGTTTAGAATGGTAGATGTCTTGAGATTGATGTTTTTTTGGAATGTTTTTGATTTTTATTTATTTTTTTTATTTTGGGGATTTTGAAATAAAGAATATAGAAGACATTTTTTCGTTATCATGAGCAAGAATGTAGGTTTACATATAGGAATAACAACCCTAAACTTAGCATGTTATAGGATAAATGATTAACGACTGGAAAAATTATAAACTTAGAAATATACAATGGATTATTAAAAGGTGATGCCCCTAACTAACTATGTTTAGTATAGATAATGGTTTACACTTGGTTCCAAAAGCCTAGTTTTCACCATGGTACTTATCCAAAGCACTAGTAAACTAGTTTTCACATCTAGATGATCTTTGTACACATTTTTATTTTTGACTTTTTCTTTATTTTGATTTTTATTTTATTTTTGAATATGTCAATAAAAGTATATAGAACAAGTTTAGGCATGAAATATTTTAAGGTGCATGATGTTCATAGATTCATCAATTTCCTCTCCATCTTCTATGGCTAGTTTGTAAGCTTTTGATCCATACTTGACAATAAAAACTTATGGACCTAACCAGTTACATTCAAAATTTCCCTTCTCTCTCTCAACATTAGTGTTTTGTTTCTTATCTTTGAGAACAAGATCTCTAATTACAAATTACCTAGATTTAATCTGCTTATTATAGCTACGATGAAGGTGGTTGTGGTAAACTTATAGGGGGTTTAAAGCATTGAGTCATTTCTCATCTAAGAGATCAAGTTTACCGAGACATAAATTTAGATATGATTTTTCATCTATGATTTGTTGTAATCTCAACCTCTATGGGAAGAATAGACTCACTGCCATAAACAAGGGAATAAGGGGTTTCCCCCATGGGTATGTGGATACTAGTATGGTATGCCCAAAGGGTAGGATATAATTGCGTATGCCAATCATGACCAACTTCATTGAAAAATATCTAAAGGATGCATAAAATATTTTTGATTATTGCCTCAGCTTGGTTATTACCTTGTGGTAGTAAGGAGTAGACCATCTATGTTGGATATGATAGATTTGGCAAAGAGTCTTAACATCTTTATTTTTTAATGATTTACCATTATCAAAAATGAGAGTGGAAGGAATACCAAAGCGACAGACAATGTGGTTGAGGATAAACTTGGAAAATGGCATTCTAGTGATATAGGTAAGTGGTATTGCCTTGACTAGCTTGGTAAAATACTCAATTGTTGTTATAATATTATTATGTTTGTCAAAAGAAATAGGATTTATTTTTCTAGTGAGGTCTAACCCCCATGTGAAAAATGGCCAAGGTGTTGGGATAGGTTGAAAATCTTGTGAGGGACTCTGGATAAGATCTCCATGTTTTTAATAGGGTATACACTTTTTGACATAGGCACATAAATCATATTCCATTTTATTCTAGCAATAACCTACTTGAAGAAGCTTTTTCACAAGGACTATACCACTTGAATGTGCTCCACAAATTCCCTCATGAACTTCTCTAATTGTTGAAGTAGAATCTTTAGAAATTAAATAGGGTAGAAGGATTCCATCATAGCCTTGATGATATAAGGTGTTGCCAAGGATGGTATAGTGATATGTGCATTTAATAAAGTATTTGTGTTGGTTATATCATAAGTTAGTAGGGATGATATGAGTATGAAGGTATGTATAGATATTGGAGTACCATGAAGAAGTGGGACCAACAAATTCATAAACCATTTTTGAATCAAGTGTATCATAAGATGGTATCCTTAAGTACTCAACCAAAAATTTGTTATGTTTTGTTCTCAAATCTAGTAGGGTTCCAATTATTGTCATAGCATATATTGATCAATTGTTTATTTATAGTAATTATTTGAATTGGATGTAATCATAAGATGATTTAAAGATATCCACCATCCTCTTGTAAGGGATTAGTTTATCATCATGGGCTTGGAGTTTATTAGTAACTTGATTGATGATAGGATTAGAATCACCAAAAACAAAGAGATGTTGCATTCCCCACTAGATTGCCATCTCGAGGCCTGTTATGAGACCTTCATATTCTACTATGTTATTTGTACAAGAGAATTCAATTCGAAATGCTTTAGGAATGTAATAACTCATTTGATGTTACAAAAAAGATACCTATCCCTGAGCCATGGTTTGTAAATTAACCATCAAAGAAACTTTTACAAACTAAGGATTCATTTATAGACATGATTGCATCATCTAGGAATTTTGCAGTGAGAGGTGTTTTGTCATTGAGCAGTGCTTCTACCAATACATCTGCTAGAACTTGTCCTTGGATTAATTTTGGGTTAACATACTCTAAATCAAAATCACTAAGAATCATAACCCACTTATCCATCTTTCCTATTAGAGAAGTTTTGGATAAAATATATTTAAGAGGGTCAATCTTAGCAATAATCTTGGTTTGATTGTTAAACATATAATGTCATAGTTTTTGGGAAGCCAAAATAACTCCAAGACAAGATTTTTCTATTTGAGAGTAATTTAGCTCATAGAATATCAATGTTCTGCTCAAGTAGTAAACTACACGTTCTTTCCCATTATCATTATGTTGTGCTAATAATGCCCCAAGTACAAATTGAGTAGCTAAAATATAAAACAAAAAATGTTTAACCATAATAGGTGGCATTAGCATTGGTGGGTTTGAAAGATATTTCTTGAGATTGTTGAATGATTTTTCATAATTTTTAATCCATGTAAAATGAGTATCCTTTTTAAGAAAAAAGGTGAATGGGTGACATATGTCTACAAGCTAAGATATGAATCTTAGATTGATTGAATTTTCCCTTGTAGAATTCTAAGTTATTTAATATTCTTAGGTGGAGGCATATCCATAATAGCTAAAACCTTTGAAAGATTAAATTCAATGCCATGTTATGAAATAATGAATCCTAACAACTTTCTTGATGTTACACCAAACGCATATTTCTTCAGGTTTAATCTCATGTTGTACTCTCTCATGCGATTAAAAATATAGTGAAGCACTTGAGGGTGATCTTTCCTAGATTTAGACTTAGCTATAATATCATGTACATAGTATTCCATGATATCATTAAGCATGTCATGAAAAATGATGGTCATTGCCCGGTGGTATGTAGCCCCAGTATTTTTCAAACCAAAAGGCATCACCTGATAACAAAATGTCCTCCATGAAGTTATAAATGTCATTTTGTGTTGATATTCGATAATAAATTTTATCTAATTATAGTATAAAAACCATCCATTAAAGATATCATCTCATGGCCTATAGTTGAATCGACAATCATATCTATGTTATGCAATGAAAAGTCATCCTTTAGGCATGCTTTTTTATATAATGGAAGTCCATGCATACTCTAATCCCTTCTAGTTTATTTGAAACTAGTATAATGTTTGATATCCAGTCTGAGTAGTCAATAGGACATATGAAAAAAACAACCAACTACTTCTTTAGTTCTTCTTTAACCAATAGTGCAATCTTGGGATTCATCTTATGAAATTTCTATTTTACTAGTTTTGCATCTAGATGCACCACAAGGTGGTGAACTACTAACTTTGGATCTAGTCCTATAATATCCACATAATATCATGTGAACACATTAGATAAATCATGAAGCAACAGTGTAAATATATCCCTTCTTGAGTGAGTGATATAACAAGTTTTATAATTTTTGGATCTTCTTCGGTGCTGATATTTATAGGAATGGTTTCTTCAACAAGTAGAGTTGATGCATATTTATAATCTAAAGGTGGTGGAGGAAGATGGAAATCCTCCTCAAAATATTCTTGTTTAGATGTGGAGGTAGAACTGATGGAGTGATGTAATTTATGTTCCCCAAAGTATGTTGAATCTACTAGTTCTATTAGAAAACCTTTCTTGTGGTCACCTGATGGAATTTGATCTCTTGTTCTCAAGAATTTGGATAGAGCTTCATCATTTTAAAAATGATTAAGTTGAGGTGTGGACAGTTGGTCCCATTTTATGAGAGATAGATATGCAAGGTCAAATTTAAGGATGGTGTTTTCATGGAAGAGGTTAGCAAGGGAAATATCTTCAAAATAGATAATTATGGAACCCATCTCATTGTCTGAAGAATCATCTTATGACTCATCATAAGAGTGAATTTGGGAGGGTGTGAAATGCACATTAAGTGGATTAAATCCTAGACCATGCTTTGAATCATTTGCTTTTAGTGTGATAGGGTGAATGGAACCTTGTTCATGGAGGCCAATACCTTTAATTATATAGTTCATTATTTTACACATGAATGGATTATGCAACAAGATGTTTATTGGTATAAAAACAAGTAGCTAGTTCATCAAAATAAATTTGGGAAGAATTTGAATTGTCAATATGTTCATAAAAAAGAAGATCTCCCTTGATAAATTTTGTCTGATCGAGCTTCTTAACCATTATTTATCCTTTGTATGGTGTGGTCTGCGATAGCCATTTGGATTGGCATGTATTGTACTAGTGTAAAAATCTCAAAAGATGTATTTGTCCATGCCTTGATCAATGATTTTAAAAAGGGAAGAAGCATATGAGGATAGTTTTTGTGCCCAACACCTGTCTACCACCTACAACAATAGCCTTAAAAACAACATTCTTTGTTTCCAACTACTCCAAACACACTCAAAAGGCCAAAAACATTTTTCAATAATAAAATAATGCAATGCAACTTAAAAAATATTTTTAATGATAAAATAATATAACAAGTAGAATTTTTATATTTTTTTTCAACAAATTCGTACATATGTTTTATATTTTGATAATATATTATATGTTCCCATCCAAAACATTTTTTTAATTAAATATACAAATATAGTCTACTTACCTACTCTTTTTAGAAAGAAGAAATAAAACTATGATCAATTCTTTAATTATACAGATGTTTTGAACATAGTAAATCGGAGAGTGACATACCACATTATTTGTTATCAAAAACATACCACCCAAATATTTATATTGTATTTTTTTCAATTATAATACCGTATGCCCAGTCAAATGCGTGCAATGTTTAGAATAAAGAAGAGAGAGATAATTATTATTGAACAAGGAGGGAGAAAAGGGAAACAATAAACTAAGTCATTGCAAAATGGAGGACAACTACATACTTATTTTAATAACCAAGTTAGTCATTATATTGGCTTGATTTAAATAATTTTTATGGGGTTTTAAAATTTGAAGTTCTTTTTATATGTATAAAAATATATATTTAAATGAACTCTTATATAAACCCTAACCTGTTATGTTTATAGGGTGGAGGATGGGGGTTTTATATCCCACTCTAAAACCTATAAGACTGAGGGTTTTTAGTCAGTATCTTGGGATGACCTGAACTGTGTTGTTTTCCTGGAAAGTGGACGCTGAATTTGACTTGGTAACCTAAGATGATTAATGATCCTTACTATAGTTTAATAAAAATTTATTTAGCATAAATGTGGGTATTTGTAAGAATACCCACATGTATGTAGAGGAGATTATAAATCCCCTTGTATTAGGATAACTAAAGATTTAAATCTAAAATGAGGGTTACATAGTTAAATGTTAGGAATAAGTAATTAATTAATTATGCAATAACATGCAACATGAAATTCATTCTTCAAACAACAAAGACATATGAATGAAAGAAAATACACACATAACACTGATATAATGTGGTTCACCCAATGTGGGATACATCCACCAAGAATTTATCTATAATATTATAAACAAGAGTAAAAGACAACTCTCAACAAGAAACTTCTCACATAGATAACTTTCTCCAACCTGAATTCACACCAGAATTCTTAAGATGCTAAGCTACACCTCAAACCTGATCACACCGACCAAAGAGAGAATACAAAGATAAAAAATGAGATGCAAAATTCAATGCTTAATGTGTTTCCCCTCATCCCTATTTATACTTTCCAAAATCACTTGAAAAATTCATCATACCATGGAGATAACCATATCCCCACTAAATAAGGGAGGTTACAACCACTCGAGATAAACATAATCCCCTGATTCTTTCAACACATTACCAACTTCTCCATAAAATATGCCATAAATGTGGGAAGTGGTTAGCATACTCAAAAATACACTCAAAATTACATGTTAAAATTGTCTCAGTAATTTTATTTTTACCTTAGGGGTTTTGAAACAGGTTCCACATTCAATAATCTCCCACTAGGAGTTCGTTTCTCCTTGAACAAAATTTAACACTCCTCTATGATAATCACAAAGACCAACCAAAGCTAAACATAACCTCAAATTCTCTAATATGACTACCTTGGTCATCATATCCATAAGATTCTGGCTCGTATGTATCTTCTCTAGCTTCACCATGTTTTTCTCGAAAGTTGTCCTAATGAAATGATACCACAACTGTATGTGCTTCATCCTCAAGTAGAAAGTGGAGTTCCTGGCTAAATGTATAGCACTTTGACTATCACTATGTAATCCCTCAATTTATTTCTTATACCCCAACTTATTAAGTAATGGTTGTAACCAAATCATCTCCTTACTAGCCTCTGTAGTAGCAACATACTTATGTATCTAGGAAATCCAACTAACCACTATATTCTTGATAATAAATACATAACCTATCATAATCCTCTTACTATCAACATCCGTATCCATATTCGAGTCTACATAACCATGCAAAGTGGTGTTCAATCTACGCAAACACAATGTTGTACCTATGGTTCCTTTCAAATATCAAATAATCCACTTCACTGCTTCCCAATGCTCATAACCTACATTACTCATGTACCTACTTACTACTCCGACTACATGAGTAATATCTAGCCTAGTACAAACCATAGCATACATCAGGCTACTAACTATCGATGAGTAAGGTACCTTGGACATCTTTGAATGCTCTTTTTTTGTCTTGGGATACTACTCCTTGGATAATCTGAAATGGCCTGTCAATGGAGTCCCAACTAACTTAGCATCCTACATACTAAACCTCTCCAAAAATTTCTTCACATACTCTTCCTGGGATAAGATCAGCTTCCTCTCCTTCCTTTCCTGAGTTATCCTCATACCAAGGATTTTCTTTGCTACATCAAAATCCTTCATAGAAAAGGAATCACCAAGTTGCTTCTTGAGTACTTGAATCTATTGCATGTTCTTTCCTACAACCAACATGTCATCTAAATACAAGCATAGGATAATATAATTACCATCATTAAATCTCTTGACATACATGCAATGGTCAGAATGACACTTGGAGTAACCTTGCTCCAACATAAAATGATCAAACTTCTTATACCATTGTCATGGAGCTTGTTTCAGGCCATACAAGGTCTTATTTAGTTTGCACACCAATTTCTCATTTCCTTCAATTTCATAACCCTGTGGTTTCTCCATATATAATTCCTCCTCCAAATCACCATAAAGAAATTCAGTCTTCACATCTAATTTTTCTAAGTGCAAATCCTCTACTGCAACTATACCAAGCACAGTTCTAATAAAATTCATCTTAACAATAGGAGAAAAAATCTCATCAAAATCAATACCTTTATTTTATGCAAACCCCTTGACCACCGATCGAGCCTTGTATCTTTTCCTTCCTCCATCCTCTTATTTGATTTTGTATACCCACTTGTTCTACAATGCTCTCTTGACCTTGGGTAGCTTCACCAAATTCCA